>JBBDGP010000572.1:1200000-1669854 GCA_037952835.1 Lithobates septentrionalis | reverse complement strand
CACTGAACCCATGGAAGTCAGCCTTCCACCTAATAGAGTCAGAGAAACAAAGGAGCATGCATTGGGTCTATGCTTGTATTGTGGACTTAAAGGACATTTGTTATCTGTCTGCCCTCCTACCCAGTAAAAGGCAGGGTCTAACCAGTGTTGGATGAGCTGGGTTAGACCTTACAGGTATATCTTCCAAGACCAATGTAGCACCCTCTACCTTTAGGTAGGTGCTAAAATAGGATTTTTCTGGGCTTAAGATATCAGTGTAGGCAAATTTAGATAGGCCTGTGCTTTAGAGAGCAAATTATTGCTCTCGCTCTAACGTTCGCGGCGATACCTCACATGTGTGGTTTGAACACCGTTTTCATATGTGGGCGGGACTTACGTATGCGTTCGCTTCTGCGTGCGAGCTCACGGGGACAGGGGCGCTTTAAAAATTTATTTTTTTTTTATTGTTAATTTTACTTAAAAAATTTTATTTTGACACTTTAAAAATTTTTTTTTTTTTTGATCACTTTTATTCCTATTACAAGGAATGTAAACATCCCTTGTAATAGGAATATGACACGATCAGTCCTCTTTACAGTGAGATATGGGGTCAATAAGACCCCACATCTCACCTCTAGGCTGGGAAGCCTAAAATAAAAAAATAAAAATAAAACGATCGCCGCTTCACAGCCGAAGCGGCGCCGTTTTTTTGAATGCAGAGGCCGGGCGTGACATCATAACATCGCGCCCGGCCTGAGGAGATGAATCACCGCTCAGGAGAACTTGCTTTCAGGTGTGTGTTAGTAAATCCTTCAGAGGAGAGGAGTCCCAGGTGCTGGCTAAATGCAAATTGAAGCAGGGTTTGAAACAGGAAAATCTGGATGCCGCACACCGGATAAAGTTGAAAACATCTTCTTTATTATAAAACTTGGATCATAAAAAACAGGACAATCAGGCGGGTGGTACAGACACATCTGACGCGTTTCGCGCTCTAGTTCGAGCGCTTACTCATAGCTATGAGTAAGCGCTCGAACTAGAGCGCGAAACGCGTCAGCTGTGTCTGTACCACCCGCCTGATTGTCCTGTTTTTATGATCCAAGTTTTATAATAAAGAAGATGTTTTCAACTTTATCCGGTGTGCGGCATCCAGATTTTCCTGTTTCAAATCGCGCCCGGCCTCCGAACGATCATAGAGACTCCGGCGACCATCTGGTCTGCTGGAAATCTCTATGGTGAACATCCGGCGCCGGCGGATCCGCTATCCGACTCACCGATCGCTGAGGTGAGTCGGTAGAAGCACCGGAGGGCGGCGGGAGGGGGGGACGTCCCCTTCCGCCGCCCGTAAGAACGATCAAGCGGCGGAACAGCCGCTATGATCGTTCTTATGGTGTACGGAATCGCCGCCTGAAAATGCCGGTATCTGAATGATGTCTGTAGCCTCAGACATCATTCAGATATAAGCCCTGAAAGTCCAGGCCGTCATATGACGGCCTCCGGATGTCAAGTGGTTAAGAACAGTCAGAAGACGAGAAGCGTCACACAGTGGGAGCCTCCCTCCATGCCATCATGGATGCGGAGCGGCCCCGAAAAGAAGATGAAGGACAAGAAGAAGAAGACAAGAAGATGAAGAGAAAAAGATGAAGAGAGAAGCGTCACACAGCAGGAGCCTTCCATCCAATCATGGATGCGGAGCGGCCCGAAAAGAAGATGAAGATAAGAAGATGAAGAGAAGAAGATGCCGCGGAGGGAGATGCCGGACGAGAACACCGGAGAAAGAAGAAGAGGATTGGAGGAAGAAGAAGATGGAGGAAAAAAACAAAGGAAGATAGAAGAAAGAAGATGGAAAAAAGAAGACTTTAAATAAAGGAATTGTCAAAAACTGTCTCTTGTCATTTTAACATTTTTGACAGTTTTTTTGTGAAATGATAGGGGTACCCCCTTACCATTTCACACAGGGGAGGCCGGGATCTGGGGGGTCCCCTTGTTAAAGGGGGCTTCCAGATTCCAATAAGGCCCCCGCCCGCAGACCCCCACAACCACCGGCCAAGGGTTGTGGGGAATGAGGCCCTTGTCCTCATCAACATGGCGACAAGGTGCTTTGGTGGGCTACCCCAAAGCACCCTCCCAATGTTGAGGGCATGTGGCCTGGTACGGTTCAGGAGGGGGGGCGCTCTCCCATCCCCCCTCTTTTCCTGCGGCCTGCCAGGTTGCGTGCTCGGATAAGGGTCTGGTATGGATTTTTGTGGGGACCCCTACGTCATTTTTTTTCATTTTCAAAGTATTTTATTGAATTTTCAGGAAAAAGCTTACAAAACATCAACATTAAATGAGGGAGTGTACAGCAGGGACAATCGAACCCCCTCGGGGGTACCGTACAACCTTGGGAAGGTAGGTATGAGTAGTGTTCTGGAATGTGACATTATCATAATATCTTCCTAGTGCAAAGATGGATCACTTATACCATAGAACCCTGAGAATAGAACTGGTTGGGAGAAGTGGAGGGAGGGGAGTCCGACCGCACCCCAAATGGGAACACACTGTGCCTGCACGGAGCTCTCCAACCCATCCCCAACCCCCCCGTAATAGATATAAAAAATCTCTTGGCCTCTGACGGAGGCGGTAAAAACCTACATCGTGGTCTTCCCTTGGGAGAATGACCCCCAGGGATCCCTGCTGCAGCATGAGATAAAACAGACAATGCATCATCTTATTAAATCAACCAGATATTTAAAGTAAGAAAGGAGGAGAAAAGGAGAAGAGATGAGAGGGGGGAAAGTGAGAGAGAGGGAATATAGAGGTCGAAAGCCAATCCACGGGAGGACCCCCCCCCCCCGACCCCGAGGCAGCCAGACGCGTCACGGTTGAATTCCTGGAATCAAGGAAATGCCTATGAAATTGGCCCAGGGTTCCCAAATAGCTTCAAATTTCTCTTTGGTGTTGTTCAGGGTACTGGCAAGCTTCTCTTGGGCCATGATCCAAGAGATTTTGCGGATAGCCGCTTTGAAGGGCACTCTAGGTTGTTTCCATGCCTTGGCAATAGATAGCTTAGCTCCCAGCAAAATGAAATGTATCAATTTACGTGACAGTTTGGGTGTTTTAGGTAAGTTATCGTTTAATAGAGCTAAGGCGGGGGATCTCGGGACATGGAGTCCAGTAACTTTCTTAATCATGTGGAAGATCCTGTTCCAGAAAGGCCTCAATCGTGGGCATTCCCAGAAGATATGTGCAAGGGAGCCCCTGAGCAGACAGCCCCTGAAGCAATTGGGGTCCGTGGAGTGGAACATTTTGGCCAGTCTCTCCGGTGGGAGATACCATCTTGTGATAACCTTCACGCTGGATTCAACCAGAGAGATGTTCAAAATGCTCTTGTATGCCCTGCAAAAGGCGACCCTCCACTTCTCTAGGGCCCACTCCACGGAAAGGTCTGACTCCCATGCTGACATGTATGAGGTCTTGGCGGACTGACTAGAGAGTGACTGATAGATGATGGAGATTCCACCCCTCTGCTCCGAAGCCTGACCGCACCACATTTCATATGGGGTGAATGCCTGGTTTACAGATTTGTCTTTTCCCATCTGAGTGAGGAAGTGTCTGATCTGCTGGAAACGAAAGTTCTCGGAGATAGGCATCTCTAGTTGACTCTCACAGAAGGCCCTGGTGATAGGCCCCATTGATGTAAAGTAATGTCCGATCCGGTACAACCCCTTGTTCAACCACCAGCGGAAAGCTCTAATGTCAGTTCCTGGGGGAAAGGCGGGGTTATTGAAGATGTGAGCCAGGGGTTGTCTATAGGAGGTTATGGATTGAAGGTTCCTGAGAGAATCCCATAATTGAAAGGATTGCGAAAGGATAGGGGATAAAATGGGGGGACGTTTTTTTGGGGGAACCCATAGAAGAAAGTCGATAGTGAAAGAAGGGACTGCCTGTCTCTCAATCATTATCCAATCCGGTCTTTCAGCCTTAGTGTATACCGTCGAGATCTGGGCTAACCTGGCTGCTTGATAATACCATAAGAGCTGCGGGAGGCCTAAACCCCCTTGTGGTCTATTAAGGTATAGTGTACTCTGTGGGAGTCTGTACCCCTTCCTTCCCCAAACAAATTTTAATATTTCCCTTTGGAATGCTTTCAAGTGCTCTTTAATGATGCTTATTGGGATGGCTCTAAAGAGGTAGAGGATTCGGGGGAGCAAAGACATCTTGACTGCATGAATCCTCCCTAACCATGATAAACCCCCTTTAGCCCATTTGGATAAGTCTGCCTCCAGTTTGCGGTATGTGTGAGGAAAGTTAGTTGCGTAAAGGAGTTCTGTCTTAGCTGTGAGCCTAATCCCCAAATATTCAATGTATGAGTCACTCCATTTGAATTCAAAGGCACTCTGCAGGGATGCTAATATGGGTGGTGTAAGGGAGATGTTTAAGGCTGAAGATTTGGCATAATTGACCTTCAGTCCAGAGACCTTTGCAAAGTCTTTCAGGAGTTTGCACAGGTTTGGAAGGGTGGTGGTTGGGGACGTGATAAAAAGGAGTATATCGTCCGCAAACAATCCACATTTGTGGACCTGGTCGCCGCAGGCTACCCCTTGAATGTTGGGATCTGCTCTTATTGCTATTGCTAACGTTTCGATAGCGATAGCAAAAATTAGAGGGGAGAGTGGGCATCCCTGCCTAGTGCCTCTTGCAATGGTTAGGGGTTTAGAGTATTGGCCCTGTAAACGAATCACCGCTTGAGGTGAGGAGTATAGCGAATTCAGAGTTCCCAAAAAGTTGGGTCCGAATCCCCACTTCTCCAATATGGAGAAAAGGTAAGGCCATTCGATCGAGTCGAAAGCTTTGTGGAGATCCAGCGAGAGGATCATACCTTCTTGTTTTGGGCCCCCCTCCCAGTTAGATTGTAGAATGGATACTATATCTATTGCTCTCCTAATTTGATCGGGACCTTGCCTACCAGGTATAAAACCAACCTGGTCCTTGTGTATATAGAGGTTGATGAAAGAGGAAAGGCGGTTGGCTAGGATTTTGGTTAGAATTTTGAGGTCGTTGTTAATTAAGGAAATGGGTCTGTAGTTCTCAACTTCCTCATGATTTTTGTTGGGTTTGGGGATTACTGATATAAATGCTGTGTTTAGTTGGGTTTCAATGGGGGATCCTGACTTTTTGGAGTTAAAGAACTTCGCTAAGTATGGGGCTAGGATAGCGCTATATTCCTTATAGTAGGGAACTGAGAGGCCGTCAGGCCCAGGGGCGGAGCCCGATTTAAGACCTTTAATTACCTCCCTAATTTCGGCCTCCGAAATGGGGGATTCCATTAAGTCTTTACAATCTCTTGAGAGCAAGGGGAGTTGTAGATTCAGAAGGAATTCATTAACTAAGGGGCCTTTATTCGATTGGGGTGGGTTGTAAAGGTTAGCATAAAAGTCGTGGAAAGCAGACATAATACTGGCCGGATTTGCTGTTGGGGGTTGACCTGCTATCCTCAGTTTGGGGAAGGAGAGGGAGCGAAATTTTGGTGATAGTTTAGACGCCAGCATTGAGCCGAATCTATCCTTGTGGCAGTAAAATTTGGCTCCGCACCATCTAAGTTTTTTCTCTGCTTTAGCCGTTAAAGCGAGATTCAGCTCAGGTCTGGTGGCGTCGAGTTTGCTTAGAAGGGTCCTAGACGGGTGTCGTTTGTGTTCCGCTTTTAGTTGGAGGAAGGATTTTTCAAGTTTTTGAATGTCGATCGCACGCTCCTTCTTAAATTTGGTTGCTAGCCTAATTATAACTCCTCGAATAGTTGCCTTGTGGGCTGCCCACAGGGTTTCGGGTGATATATTCTCCACGTCATTTAAGAGGAAGTATTCTTTGATAGATTTTGCTATTTCTTGTACCAGACTAGGGTCAGTTAAAAGTGATTCGTTTAGTCGCCAGAAGAAGCCTCCTCGCCCAGACAGAACGTTTCTCAAGGTGAGAAGTACCAAAGAATGATCCGACCATGCGGTGTCTAGTATTGTTGCCTTGGAGAACAAGGGAATGAGGGCTGTCTGGGTGAGGATGTGGTCAATTCTAGCGTACGACTGGTGGGGAGCAGAAAAGTGCATGTAGTCCCTTTTGTTGGGGTTCATTTCCCTCCATGCGTCAACCAGGCCCTGTGCGTGTACCATCTTGGCAATCCTAGTGCTAAGTTTCGTTGGGCGAGTGAGTTGGTCTTTAGGGGGCTTAGTTTTGTCTAGACCTTGGTCAAACGCAACATTTGAGTCCCCTCCCAGGATGACTTTACCTTCCAGGAGCGGTTCCAATGTTGAGAACAGGTCCTGGAAGTATGACGCTTGGCCCTTATTAGGGGCGTTGTAGGAGACGAAGGAATACAGAACTCCCTCCAGGGTACCCTTCACCAAAATAAATCTGCCCTCTGGATCCCTAAGGTCAGCGAGGTGCGAAAATTTGCAGTTTTTTGAGAAGAGAATAGCTACTCCTTTCGTCTTGTTAGGGGCATTTGCTAAATAAAAAGTTGGAAAGTGAGCATGTAGGAACTTGGGGGTGTACCGGATGGGGAAGTGCGTCTCCTGCAGAAGCACCACATCGATACTCAGTGATTTATAATGGTCCAGTGCTAGTCTCCGTTTCCCAGGGGAGTTTAGGCCCTGGACATTATGTGAGCCTATCTTGAGGTCATTACCCTTCGTACTCAGGTCAGTCATAGGAGCAGAGGGGATAGAAGCCAGTAATCAAGCAGTCGCTTACCCTTGGGTGTCTTCTCATACCGGATTTAGGCCAGGTTGTGCGGGGAAGTCCCAGGACCGACTCAGGAGTGCGGGGGGAAACCCCCCCCCCGGATGGCTAGAAGGAAGAAAAGGGAGGAGATGGGGAAGAAAAAAGAAAGAGACTTACTAACAAATACAGACACAAGAAGAGATATGGGTACCATGAAAATACCCTTGGAGATATGCGAATCGAAATCCGCTATAGCCCCAATGAACCTCTTCAGACCGCCCCGAGGGAAGTCCGAAGTTCCGACACCAAAGGACTCTATAGGTTCTTTGGAATCGAGTGGAGGCACAAGGGTTCCACCCCGGACCCTTGTTATGCCAAACCTGAAACATAACAAATACACACCATAACAGTAAATATAAAAACTATAGCGTTCGCCCTTGTTACGGGGCTCTAATCACCTGAAACTAAGAACAACCCAGGCAGGAACGTATAATCAAAGACCCTGAGAATCCCGCCCCCTACACATCCACCCAAGTCTACCTCCCCCTGTCTGACTATGTGGGGAAGAATTCCTGGGGGGTCACCGGATTACAAGGGCGGCCCTAATGTACTAGCAAAACCGGAACCCCCTCTGAGAGTGGGGAGGAAACATGGGTGTTTCAGTTAAACCTAGACTTCTAACTGGACTAAGCAATGATACATCCTAATGAAAGCTAGAATTCTAGTCCCGTGTTCTGAACTTCATCTGAGATAAACTGAGATCTTCATGGAGGAGCAAGTTCTCTGTAGAAGTTTTCTTCCTCTGATAAGGTCAGCTGGGTCTTGTGGGAAGCAAGTGGAAGCAACGGGCGGAAAGTGTTCGATTCCGACTGCCCAAAACTGAATAAATTTGCTAAAGTAAAAAATGGTGTGTAAACCGAAAAGTTCAATGAGAATCAAGATGCAGGGTTTTCAATGTCCAAACTAGGTGTGTGGGTTTGGAGCACTAGCTCCGACAACTTGGGGGGAGAACTGGCCCAAAGGCGCCTCTACCGAAGCTAAAGGGAAATGATGCGTGAAGCGGACCTTAGGGTGGTTTCCCATCCTTGCTCTTCTTGGAAGGTCCCTTCAACCAGAGTGGAGATACGGGGCTGCCAGGAGGAGGGCGCTTAGTGGAGCCCGAGGTAGAAGACGTGTAGTCCATTGGCGCCTCCTGGGAAATTAGCCTGAGGGCAAGGAACAGCTTTTCACCTTCCTGTAGGCTAGCAAAAGAGTGGGACTTGCCCTGGATAGTGAACTTTACAGCAAAGGGGAAGGTCCAGCGGTATTTGATTTCCCGTTGGGAGAGGACCGTGAGGAGGGGTTTTAGTGTTCTCCGCCTTTGAATGGTCGAAGGAGCAAGGTCAGCAAAAATCTGGATCTGGTGACCCTGGTGTTGCAGCTTAGGATTTTGTCGGGATTGTCGCATGACCTCTTCCTTAACCGCGAAAAAGTGCGGCTTGACGATTATGTCCCTTGGGGATCCATCTTGTCTGGGGGGACCGAGAGACCTGTGAGCTCTGTCCAGTTCCAGACGTTGTGGGGGTATGTTAGGAATCAGGGCTGCAATTATGTCCTGAACCGTGGAGGGAATGTCCGAAAATGTTTCGGGGAGACCTCTAATTCGAAAGTTATACCTCCTGGATCGGTTTTCGAGCTCGTCGATCCTAGAAAGGGCGACCTCTAATTGATCTTGTATGGTCAGGAGGTGTGCTGCAGTTTGGTTGGTTCTCGCGGATGTACATTCCACCTTGTCCTCTATGGCTTCAATTCTGGCACCCAAATTGGACAGGTCCGCTTTAATAGTGTTGGTAATCTGTTTTGCAGTATTAGCCAGTCCTTTCTCTAACAGGGATGAAAATTTGGCAAAAATTATGGGTCAGATGGTAGACGCACCAACTAGAAATAAAACATTACTAGATCTACTGATTACCAATAATACAGACCTGATAACAGATGTGGTAATACGGGGCAATTTAGGTAACAGCGATCACAGGTCAATTAGTTTCAGTATAAATCACACAAATAGGAAACATGAAGGGAACACAAAGACACTGAATTTCAAAAGAGCCAACTTCCCTAAACTACAAACCTTGCTAAAAGGCATAAATTGGGATAAAATATTAGGAACAAAGAATACGGAGGAGAGATGGGTTTGCTTTAAGAGCATATTAAATAAGGGCATTAGCCAATGTATCCCATTGGGTAATAAATTTAAAAGAGCGAACAAACATCCTGGATGGCTTAACTCCGATGTAAAAATGCATATAAAAGCAAAGGAGAAGGCCTTCAAAAAATACAAGGTTGAGGGATCATCCTCAGCATTCAGTATTTATAAAGAATGCAATAAGAAATGTAAGGGTGCAATTAGGATGGCTAAGATAGAACATGAAAGACACATAGCGGAGGAGAGCAAAAGAAATCCCAAGAAATTCTTTAAGTATGTAAACAGTAAAAAAGGGAGGACAGACCATATTGGCCCCATAAAGAATGAGGAAGGACATCTGGTTACAAAGGATGGGGAGATGGCAAAGGTATTGAATTTATTCTTCTCCTCAGTCTTCACAAGTGAATCGGGGGGCTTCAGTAACCAAAACTGCAGTGTTTATCCTCATGACACATCACAGGAAGCACCTCCATGGTTAACAGAGGACGGAATTAAAATTAGACTTGAGAAACTTAACATTAATAAATCACCGGGACCAGATGGCTTGCATCCCTAGGGTACTTAGGGAACTCAGTCAGGTGATTGCCAGACCGTTGTTCCTAATATTTACAGACAGTCTATTGACTGGAATGGTACCAGCTGATTGGAGAAAAGCCAATGTAGCACCAATATTTAAAAAGGGCCCAAAAAACATCCCTGGGAATTACAGACCAGTTAGCCTAACATCAATAGTATGTAAACTCTTGGAGGGGATGATAAGGGACTATATACAAGATTTTAGTAATAAGAATGATTTCATTAGCAGTAATCAGCATGGATTCATGAAGAATCGTTCTTGCCAAACCAATCTATTAACCTTCTATGAGGAGGTGAGTTGCCATCTAGATAAAGGAAGGCCCGTAGACGTGGTGTATCTGGATTTTGCAAAAGCATTTGACACAGTTCCCCATAAACGTTTACTATACAAAATAAGGTACGTTGGCATGGACCATAGGGTGAGTACATGGATTGAAAACTGGCTACAAGGGCGTGTTCAGAGGGTGGAGATAAATGGGGAGTACTCAGAATGGTCAGGGGTGGGTAGTGGGGTTCCCCAGGGTTCTGTGCTGGGACCAATCCTATTTAATTTGTTCATAAACGACCTGGAGGATGGGATAAAGAGTTCAATCTCTGTATTTGCAGACGATACTAAGCTAAGCAGGGCAATAACTTCTCTGCAGGATGTGGAAATCTTGCAAAAAGACCTGAACAAATTAATGGGGTGGGCGACTACATGGCAAATGAGGTTCAATGTAGAAAAATGTAAAATAATGCATTTGGGTGGCAAAAATATGAATGCAATCTATACACTGGGGGGAGAACCTCTGGGGGAATCTAGGATGGAAAAAGACCTGGGGGTCCTAGTGGATGATAGGCTCAGCAATGGCATGCAATGCCAAGCTGCTGCTAATAAAGCAAACAGAATATTGGCATGCATTAAAAGGGGGATCAACTGCAGAGATAAAACGATAATTCTCCCGCTCTACAAGACTCTGGTCCGGCCGCACCTGGAGTATGCTGTCCAGTTCTGGGCACCAGTCCTCAGGAGGGACGTACTGGAAATGGAGCGAGTACAAAGAAGGGCAACAAAGCTAATAAAGGGTCTGGAGGATCTTAGTTATGAGGAAAGGTTGCAAGCACTGAACTTATTCTCTCTGGAGAAGAGACGCTTGAGAGGGGATATGATTTCAATTTACAAATACTGTACTGGTGACCCCACAATAGGGATAAAACTTTTTCGCAGAAGAGAGTTTAATAAGACTCGTGGCCACTCATTACAATTAGAAGAAAAGAGGTTTAACCTTAAACTACGTAGAGGGTTCTTTACTGTAAGAACGGTAAGGATGTGGAATTCCCTTCCACAGGCGGTGGTCTCAGCGGGGAGCATTGATAGCTTCAAGAAACTATTAGATAATCACCTGAATGACCGCAATATACAGGGATATGTAATGTAATACTGACACATTATCACACACATAGGTTGGACTTGATGGACTTGTGTCTTTTTTCAACCTCACCTACTATGTAACTATGTAACTATGTCTTCCTGTAGTGCTGTGAGGTCAGTTACGGTGAAGCCTGGTTGCTGGATGACTGGGGGTGGATGGTGGGCCTGTGCAGGGAGGGCCTGTGAGCCCAGCTGCTGGTATGTGAGGCTTAGTACCTCAGTGGGGGCCTTTGCTGTGGCCTGGGGCTTCGTGAGGCCTTGTGGTTGTGATTGGGGCGTTAGGGGGGGCCCCTGTGCTGCCTGAGCATAGGTCAGGGTCGGGGGAGAGAGTACTGGCCTGTGCTCCTGTGTCCTGGAGTTGGTGCCTGTCTGTTGCTGTGGTCCGTCCGTGCTGGCGGCCATCTTGGGACTCCCGTCCGCGCTAGCTGAGGCGAATTGTGGGCCGAGATCACGTCTCGCCATAGGCCCAGACATCTCCCCCGGTTCCCCGGACGTTCCCCTGCTCGGGTGCGATGTTGCTTCACCCGCTGTTGAGCTGATGCGGCCGGTGTGTGGCTCGGCGGTCCGGGGTGGAGCGGAGCTCTTGGCTCAAGCGGCCATGTTGGAGCTCTCGCGCATGCGCTCTCACGTCATTTTTTTTTTAATTTTGGCGCGGGGTTCCCCTTAATATCCTTACCAGACCTGAAGGGCCTGGTATGGAATTTAGGGGGACCCCACGCCAGTTTTTTTAAAATTTTGGTTCGGGGTTCCCCTGTGGGGAAATCCCATGCAGTTTTTATCAAGGAACTTTTATGTGTATTGTCGGACCGGCAATTCATTAATAGCCGCGAGTAGTTTTAAATGACTTTTTTTCCTCTGAAATGTCATTTTGCTGTCAGACTGTTCTAAACACGGGGAACATGCGCACCTTTACAGGCATACTATAGACACCCCCCAGGTATGAAATTTAAAGGAATATTACTTTTAATGTTTGACTTTAAGCATTATTAAAATCACTGCTCCCGAAAAAAATGGCTGTTTTTAAAACTTTTTTTTGCATTGATACATTTCCCTTGGGGCATGACCCAGGTCCCCAAACCCTTTTTATGACAATATTATGCATATAAGCCTTTAAAATTAGCACTTTTGATTTCTCCCATGGACTTTTAAAGGGTGTTCTGCGGCTTTCGAATTTTCCGCGAACACCCCAAATTGTTCGCTGTTCGGCAAACTGGCGAACAGCCGATGTTCAAGTCGAACATGAGTTCAACTCAAAGCTCATCCCTAGCCAAGAGAGACTTAGAACTCGCAAGCTTCCTAGGCCAGTTTACCGTTTGGCCCCTAACTTCCAGGCACCACCTAAGCCTGAACCTGAAATTTCAGTTGAATCACAGGCACCTGTGGAACCCATGGAAGTCAGCCGTCTCCACCTAATAGAGTCAGAGAAACAAAGGAGGCATGCATTGGGTCTATGCTTGTATTGTGGACTTAAAGGACATTTGTTATCTGTCTGCCCTTCCTACCCAGTAAAAGGCAGGGTCTAACCAGTGTTGGATGAGCTGGGTTAGACCTTACAGGTATATCTTCCAAGACCAATGTAGCACCCTCTACCTTTAGGTAGGTGCTAAAATAGGATTTTTCTGGGCTTAAGATATCAGTGTAGGCAAATTTAGATAGGCCTGTGCTTTAGGTTGGGCCTGTTTGTTTTGGTTTAAGGCTGGGAGTGTTTAGTGTAGTGGTGGGTGTGATCACCTGTGCTCTGACTCAGAGGAGCCTCCCCTGCTTTCAGGAAGATTGTTCTGGAACAGAGGCTGGACCTGGAGTTTGAGTAGCAGGCAGCTCATGTGAGGAGCTCTGGCCAATCCCCATTCAGTATTGGCAGGGGGCAGGCCTCCCATATAAGCTGGGGTCACATGCTGCCCAGGAGATTCTGACAATGCAGGAAAAAGGAGAATGGAGTTTTAGGTAGCTGCCACAGGGTGTCCCCACATGGGGGGCGTGCCGAGCACGGAGGAGGGCTGCAGGATCTGCTAGGATGTATTCCTAGATAAAGATCTTCACCATGGAGTTAGTGTAGGGGGAACACAGGGTTTTCACTTTGGAAAAGGTCAGTGAGCAAGAAGCAAAAGGAGGACTGTTGAGAGTAGAACAGAGTCCTGTGACCGGGGAACACAGGATTCGCACTTTGAAGAAGGTCAGTGAGGAAGAAGCAAAAGGAAAATTGTTGAGAGTAGTGCAGAATGCTGTGGCCGGGGAATGCAGCATTTGCAGTTTTGGACTGGCTGGGAGCAGTAGTCCATTTATTTCCGTGTGCTAGGCCCTCGGGGAGAGGTACCGAGTATCTCTGGCCTGGTAAAGCACTCTGGTAATACCATCCAAAAGACTGTGTAGCTACCAAATTCACTGAGTCATCGGGGAGAGGTATTGTATGCCTCTGGCTTATAGATTTGCTGAAGCAACACCATTCAGGAGACTTTATTACAATAACAAAGTACAGCCAGCAAACTGGGGTTATTCAGAGTGATCCTTTTTGTCTTATTGGAAGTGATGAGACAGGAATCTAACAGTTTTGCAGCAAAGGATTTGTACAAGAGGAGATCGAGGTTAGTGATACTCTGCAGGAGTCAGTGCAGAGGAGGAAGAGGAGCAATAGTCTGCAGTGGAGATATGCAGGAGAACAGACTGTGAATCTTAGAAGTGCATCATTTTCAGGGCTAAAGCTGCTAATCAATGTTCTACAAATGTGATGACAATTCAATAAGTGCTATGGGCATCCCATATCTTCCTTTACCCCAACCAAGTTGTATCCCCCAATAAACGCAACAAAACTACGCAAATGACTGCTCATTGTCTCAGAGGTGATATATGGGGTCTGGCAGCAGGGTGATTTGGTGGATGTTTGTAAGTCGTAGCAACCTACCGCTACACCAAGATTACTGTTACCGCAATTTTCCATTTAGCCTTTAAACTTGTCTCCTGTGAGGCTTTTGTGGATTCTGGAGCCGCTGGCATATTCCTGGACTACACTTTTGCTAAGGAAAATAACATCCCGTTTGTTCCTAAGTCTAGACCCCTGAGCATCACCACCCTGAATGGACAAGCGTTGGGAGATGGCCTTGTAACGTTTGGGACTACAACAATCACACTTCAGGTAGGCACACTCCATAAAGAGGAAATCATCCTGTCTCTTATTGATTCTCCACTTCTGCCTGTTATCCTTGGTTACCCATGGTTACAACAACACAACCCTTCTTTTGATTGGAAAAATGGAGAACTAACCTCTTGGGGGCCGTCCTGTTATCTAAACTGTTTGTCTCGAACCAAAAGACTTTCTGGTTGTCTGTTGGCTTCCATGGCCATCCCCCCTATCTTGCCTTGGGAATACAATGGGTTTGCAGATGTATTTTGCAAGGAAAAAGCAGAGGTTTTACCTCCACATCGTTCTTTTAAATGTGCGATTAATTTGATTTGGGGAGCACCTCTTCCCAAAGGAAGGACCTATCCCCTGTCATTGCCTGAACAAAAATCTATGGAGGAATACATAAATGACAATTTGGAAAGAGGTTTTATCTGACCCTCTTCTTCTCCAGTAGGGGCAGGTTTTTTCTTTGTTGAAAAAAAGATGGGGTCTTCGACCATGTATAGACTTTTGAGGTTTAAATCAAATCACAGTAAAAGACTCCTACCCTTTGCCTCTCATTCTAGAACTGTTTGACGTACTTAAGGGAGTCGTTATCTTCTCTAAGCTGGACCTCCAAAGGACTTATAATCTGATTCGAGTTAGAGAGGGAGACGAGTGGAAGACAGCATTTAAAACCCGCATTTTGAGTATCTGGTTATGCCATTTGGACTTTGTAATGCCCCTGCTGTCTTCCAACGTTTCATGAATGACATTTTTCACAATATCAGCAACAGTTTTGTGATCATCTACATGGACGACATTTTAATATTTTCCAAGACTCATCTGGAGTGCATCTCACATGTAAAGCAGGTATTACAACGACTAAGAGAAAACCCCCTTTACGTGAATATTGAGAAATGCAGTTTTCATCAAAGCCATATACCTTTCCTGGGATACATCATAAGTGCTGTTTCCAAATGCACCCACAAAAACTTTCTGCTGTCTTGCAATGGCCCTAACCAACCACTTTAAGAGGGCTCCAAAGCTTTCTAGGCTTCGCAAACTACTACAGGCGCTTCATCAAAGGTTTTGCCTCCATTGCTGCCCCCCTTGCTGCCCCCCTTACTGCTATGAGCAAGATAGGTACAAATTGCAAGGTGTTGCCCTCAGAAGCGGAATCAGCTTTCCAGCAATTAAAAGACATGTTCAGCAAGGCTCCAGTTCTTCAACATCCAAATACAGATCTCCAGTACATTGTGGAGGTTGATGCATCTGAAGAAGGAGCAGGTGCCGTGCTGTCCCAGAGACAGTCCGGTAGAATCCATCCAGTGTTGTTTTTCTCTAGAAAGTTTTCTCCAGCGGAGATGAATTATGATGTTGGGAATCGAGAACTCCTGGCCATCAAATTGGCATTGTCTGAATGGCGACATCTTTTGGAAGGGGCTCCCTCTGTTATGCTACAGAGGAGCTCTGGAGTTAATGCAATGTTCTCCCAGCTTGATGCATTGCCTTGGACTCACTAGCCCTACCTGCTGCCATCTGCGGTCAATGTACAATCCAATGAAGCAGCCCATAAATTGCAGCACTTCCTGTTACTCAGTGCCCGTTTATTTGGACTTGCTCCCTGGGTGTATTGCTAGCTCTGTGATTTTGACTACCGTGTATTGAACCTCTGCCTGAATTCTTGACCATTCTCCAGCCTGCTGATTTGGTATATCACCACCAGCTTGTGTATGACCTCCACCTGCCTGACCATCCTTAGGATTTTGATTTTGTACCACTTTGCCTGATCTGTTGCCGAATTGACCTGCCTGACTAAGTTTTCATCTGAATCCTCAGAATACAAGCTCAATTTCGGACACTACCTACCACAAGTAGCTTACATTGGGACCTCATCCCCACAACCCTTGCCCAGTGGTTGTGGGGGTCTGCAGGCGGGGAGATTATCGGAATCTGGAAGCCTCCTTAACAAGGGGACCCCAGATCCTGTCCCCCCATGTGATTGGGTATCGGGTACATTGTACCCCTACCCATTAACCAAAAAGTGTCAAAATGTTAAAAATGACAGCAGACAATTTGGGACAAGTCCTTTATTAAAAAATAAAAACTGTCCCACTATGTCCATTCATCTTTGATCACAGCGTCCGATAACTTGATAAAAAATAAAATAAAACGGAAAAAACTCCGCCTCTGCCGTCGTCGGACGCTGTGATCGAAGATGAATGGACTTTGCAGGACAGTTTTTTAAAATTTTTTTTTTTGAATAAAAGACTTGTCCCAAATCGTCTGCTGTAATTTTTAACATTTTGACACTTTTTTGGTGAGTATGTAGGGGTACAATGTACCCGATACCCATTCACATAGGGGGGGGGGGTGGGATCTGGGGGTCCTCTTGTTAAAAGGGGGCTTCCAGATTCCCATAAGCCCCCTGCCCACAGACCCCCACAGCCACCGGGCAAGGGTTGTGGGGATGAGGCCCACATCCCCATCAACATGGGGACAAGGTGTTTTGGGGGGAACCCCAAAGCATCCTCCCCATGTTGACGGCATGTGGCCTGGTACGGTTCAGGAGGGGGCTCTCTCACTCCCCTTTTCCTACGGCCTGCCAGGTTGTCTGGTATAGATTTTGGGGGGACCCTATGCCATTTTTAAAATTTTGGCACAGGGTTCCCCTTAATATCCATACCAGACCCAAAGGTCCTGGTAATGGACTGGGGCGGGGGAACCCATGCCATTTTTTTTTTCAATGATTTTTATCGATATTGCTGGGAGCCAACAATTCATTACAGCTGCGAGCAGTTTTAATTTACTTTTTTTCCTTTAGAAATGTCATTTTGATGTGGTATTGTTCCAAACATGGTAAAAATGTGCTACTTTACAGGCATACTCCCCAGGCACAATATTTAAAGGAATATTTAATATTTATTGTTTCACTTTAAGCATTATTATCTCCCAAAAAACAGAAGTTTTTAAAACTTGTTTGCAGTGATACACGTCCCCTGGGGCAGGACCCGGGTCCCCAAACACTTTGTATGGCAATAACTTGCATAGAAGCCTTTAATATAAGCTCTTTTGATTTTTCATGTTCGTGTCCCATAGACTTTAATGGTGTTCACGTATTTGTTAAAATGTTTTGCCTGTTTGAATGTTCTGGTGCGAACTGAACCGGGAGGTGTTCGGCTCATCCCTATTGTTAATTAGTAACGACAGTGACATTGGACCAGTAGAGCATTTTCTTTTGTCCCTTAAGTAATCACTGATCACCAATGCAAGGGGACCCTTTTTTTACTGACATAAAAGTAAAGAGTCACTTATTCATTGAACAATAATATAACATCACCACTAAGCACCAATGCTTGAAGACCCTTTTCCACTGACTGCTAACTACCAATGTAAGAATGACCTTAATTAAAAGATCTCAATACTATAAATAATGAAGTGAATTGACTGAAAGTGCTTTTTTGAATCCTTTGAATAATATGCCAGTGTATAATGGCAAAAAGTTCAAGCAAATCATAAATATATATATATATATATATATATATATATGCATCCAGAACTTAATATATGTCAAAAAATATAAAACAATCCGAATATACAGGTGATATAATATAGTCCAAAGAATTCCAAAGCAAAGTTTATAAATAAGTAAAAAAAAATTAGTTTTATAGTCCATTATAGGAAATGCATCCCTTAAGACCCCTTTCACACTGAGGCTTTTAAAAACTGCCCATAAAGCGTTGGGCGTTTTTGTGGTGCTTTTGTGGCACTCTGGCGATGTTTTTGCAGTATTAGCGGGGCACTTTTTTAAAGTCACGTGACAAAGTGACCTTAAAATTAAAAAAAAGCCATTTTGTGGCACTTTTACGGCGCTTTTGAAGCTCTTCCCATTCATTTCAATGGACAGGGGCATTTTTTAAAGTGCTCCAAACATGCCCCAAAGATGCTGCTTGCAGGAATTTTTGCACCGCCTTGAGTGCAGCAACCAATCACAGCTGAGCGGTGTAAGGAACATGTCCGGGCAAGCTCTGGAGAGAAGCTGGTATAGAGGCACACATGTTATCTGTGCAGAGAGTTCCGGGGACCGGCTGGGCAGCGGGTGACAGGTTTGAGAATCGCTTGCCAGTTTGATGTGGTTTGCTATGTGCCTGGAGCCTGCCTTCTGAAAGTTGCATCCTTCCATCCAACATTGGGCTGGTGGATTTTCCTTTCATTTATCTGGGAGTGCTGAATATGATTGGGTGATTATCCATAACTGTGTGGTTGACTTAATACATACCAGTATATGAGTCCATATTTTCTAGTAAGTGTGTTGACCTCACATTGTGGTGGTGGATTACACAGTGATGGTGAAGTCTGATCATATATATCGTCTCTTCACGGGTGATTTCTATTCAGCTTAAGGGAATAATTTCCTATGATGGACTATTACACTAAGATTTTTTTTTTTTTTACTTATTCATAAACTTTGCTTTGGAATTTTTTGGACTATATTATATCACCTGTATTTTCTGAACATTTTTCATATTTTTTGACATATATTTTTTGTTTTGTGTGTGTGTATACAGTATCTCACAAAAGTGAGTACACCCCTAACATTTTTGTAAATATTTTATTATATCTTTTCATGTGACAACACTGAAGAAATGACACTTTGCTACAATATAAAGTAGTGAGTGCACAGCTTGTATAACAGTGTACATTTGCTGTCCACTCAAAATAACTCAACACACAGCCATTAAAGTCTAAACCGCTGGCAACAAAAGTGAGTACACCCCTAAGTGAAAATGTCCAAATTGGGCCCAAAGTGTCAATATTTTGTGTGGCCACCATTATTTTCCAGCACTGCCTTAACCCTCTTGGGCATGGAGTTCACCAGAGCTTCACAGGTTGCCACTGGAATCCTCTTCCACTCCTCCATTACGACATCACAGAGCTGGTGGATGTTAGAGACCTACACTCCTCCACCTTCTGTTTGAGGATGCCCCACAGATGCTCAATAGGGTTTAGGTCTGGAGACATGCTTGGCCAGTCCATCACCTTTACCCTCAGCTTCGTTAACAAGGCAGTGGTCATCTTGGAGGTGTGTTTGGGGTCGTTACCATGTTGGAATACTGCCCTGAGGCCCAGTCTCCGAAGGGAGGGGATCGTGCTCTGCTTCAGTATGTCACAGTACATGTTGGCATTCATGGTTACCTCAATGAACTGTAGCTCCCCAGTGCCGGTAGCACTCATGCAGCCCCAGACCATGACACTCCCACCACCATGCTTGACTGTAGGCAAGACACACTTGTCTTTGCACTCCTCACCTGGTTGCCGCCACACACGCTTGACACCATCTGAACCAAATAAGTTTATCTTGGTCTCATCAGACCACAGGACATGGTTCCAGTAATCCATGTCCTTAGTCTGCTTGTCTTCAGGAAACTGTTGGTGGGCTTTCTTTTGCATCATCTTTAGAAGAGGTTCCCTTCTGGGACGACAGCCATGCAGACCAATTTGATGCCGTGTGTGGTGTATGGTCTGAGCACTGACAGGTTGACCCCCCCACCCCTTCAACCTCTGCAGTAGGGATGAGCCGAACACCCCCCAGTTTGGTTCGCACCAGAACCTGCGAACGGACCGAAAATTTGCACGAACGTTAGAACCCCATTGACGTCTATGGGACTCGAACGTTCAAAATCAAAAGTGCTAATTTTAAAGGCTAATTTGCATGGTATTGTCCTAAAAAGGGTTTGGGGACCCGGGTCCTGCCCCAGGGGACATGTATCAATGAAAAAAAACTTTTAAAAACGGCCATTTTTTCAGGAGCAGTGATTTTAATAATGCTTAAAGTAAAAAAAAAAGTGAAATATTCCTTTAAATATCGTACCTGGGGGGTGTCTATAGTATGCCTGTAAAGTGGTGCATGTTTCCCATGCTTAGAACAGTCCCTGCACAAAATGTCATTTTTAAAGGGAAAAAAGTCATTTAAAACTGCTTGCGGCTTTGTAATGTCGGGTCCTGGCAATATGGATGAAAATCAGTAAGACAAACGGCAAGGGTACCCCCCAGTCCATTACCAGACCCTTTGGGTCTTGTATGGATATTAAGGGGAACCCCGCACCCAAATTAAAAAAGGAAACAGCAGTATACAGGCGGTGCAAACAAGACAGGGACTGTAGGTTTGTTGTTAAGTAGAATCTGTTTGTAATTTTAAACTGGTACATTTTTAACGTGTTTTGCTCCAGACAAAAAATCTATTTGTTTGGTTTTTTATTTAAAGCCTTTTGGAAAACATAGGGAAGGGTTATCAGCCCTGTGACATTTGTTTTGCTGTCTGTGCTCCTCTTCAGAAGATTTCACCTCACTTTTTTTCCCAATGACAAATGTTTTTTGAAAATTTGGGTTTTTTTGTGAAACAAGGATTGGTGATAAAGCATCAGTGGAAAGGAGAAATGTTTTTCCCATATTAACTCTTATGCCGCGTACACACGGTCGGACTTTTCGTCTACAAAAGTCCAACGGACGCTGACGGACTAAAGCTGGCTGGTAATCCGATCGTGTGTGGGCTTCTCCGGACTTTCAACGTACTTTTTTAGCCTCAAATCCGACGTACTTTAGATTTGAAACATGCTTCAAATCTTTACGTCGTAACTACGACGGACCCCGAAGTCCGCTCGTCTGTATGCTAGTCCTACGGACAAAAAAACGACGCATGCTCATAAGCAAAAGCTAAACGGAAGCACTTGGTCTAGTAAAACTAGTGTTCGTATTGTAGGTAGCACATTCATCACGCTGCAAAATCTGTGATCGTTGAATGCAGCGCATTTTATTTCTTCTTTACGAATGCTATAAAGAACGAAGGTGTTTTGCTGTTCATATTCAGAGTTCTCCCAAACTGATTTCTGGATTCTTTTTCTCTTTGATCTCATGAATGATATAGTATGCTTTTTAAAAACAATGTTTCCATACTAATAATACTTTTTACCTTTTTTTTGTTTTTGTTTTTTTGTGTGGAGTCATATTTTCTTGTAATTTTTATCCAGATATTTATTTTATGATTGGTGTTGAACTTTTTTATATGTTTATCTCTAGATTTTTTTTTTTTCTTTTTTTGGTGTTTGTAAAGTTACCACAAAGAACCCATTTGTATTTTTTTTTTTTTTTTTTTTAGGTTTG
The DNA here is from genome assembly GCA_037952835.1 of Lithobates septentrionalis. NCBI lineage: Eukaryota > Metazoa > Chordata > Amphibia > Anura > Ranidae > Lithobates > Lithobates septentrionalis. The sequence continues at coordinate 1,648,752 of JBBDGP010000572.1, read as the reverse complement.
TAAAGTTACCACAAAGAACCTATTATTATAGTTTTGTTTTTCTAGTGATTATTTTTTATTTTTAAGATAAAGTTAACCCAAAGCACCGTTTTTGGTTATGTATATTTTTGTTTTTTTCCAGACTTACCACTCGAACATTATTAACATTAGTAATGTATTTTTGGTGTGTTTTTGCAAACTCAATGAGATTGTTGTCCCTTGTTAATTTAACATTGTGTGTAAAATCAATGATTTAAAAGAAAACACATAGGGGGTCATTTACTATAGCGCTATGGCGCAAATTCGCGCAAATTGCCGCGAATTAGCGCTAATTCGCGGCAATTTAGCGCGAATTAGCGCTAATAGCGCTAATTCGCGTTAAAACGGTATTCACTATAGCGCTGGTGAGAAAATACTCCCAAAATCGAATTTACTATAGCTCCCTGAAACTAAATAGAGCCCAAACCCTTACTCTGCTAAAACCTAGAGAATTGCACATGGAAATAATGTTTAGAGCATGATATAATTGCCTAAATGGTACTGAAATATGCGGTATATTATTTAAAGATTATCTGCTTTTAAACTGTGTGAAAAAGTGATTTCTACACTGAAATATCTTTAAAAGTCTGAAAAGTGAAAAATTCCCCGTTTTGGACAACTAGGTGCCAACACAACTGAGCATGCTCAGACCTGAAAATAACTCTCATTTTAACTCAAGTGTCTTTTTTACCTGGAGGTATAGTAAATACGAAAATGAGAGCTAATTAGAGAGCATTTTTTGGGAGTTAAAATCTGCTCTAATTTAGTCCAAATGAAGTTTCAGTCATTGATTCTAATGGAACAATTCTAACTTTCACAAAAAAACCTTTTAATGTTGAAATGAAATGTATCTTTCTGTGAAATAAATTTTCCTTTGCAACATTGTTGCTTCTACTTAAAATATTTTGATTTTAAGAATGCTACAATGTGGAATGTTTTGATGTTTTGGTAAAATATATTTTTCTCTGTCACTTTCACTTGTTACTCTTCATCTCACAACAATCTTTAACCTAAACTCACACAGGTGTCTTTACAATCCACAAACAATACCATTGCTGATGAAAATTTAAAATGAATCACAATTTTTTGTGCCTTTTATTATTTCCAAATATTCATAATTTGAGCCCAAAAAATGTGATATGTGTACCAACATCAGAAATCAAAATGTAATTCCCAAAAATTTAAGGGTAATATTTTACTCTCACCCACAAAAAAACACAAAATATCACAGAATAAATCAAGAAGAATAACTCTTGAGTAATGTAATTCCATCACCTGTATGTCCATAGAAATGCAGTATTTATGTGTTTTTATGCGTATTTATGTGTAGTTATGTGTAGGAGGGTCTCACACGTGGCAGCTCTGTGGCTTAGAGGTTAGAACTTCTGCTTAGTATCTCTGAGGGTCTGGGTTCAAATCCCAACCATGTTACTACATGTAGAGAAGTTGTCTCATCTCCCAGGTCCTATAACTATGTCTAAATGTAGTAGTTATGTGTAGGAGGGTTCCACCACCATTGTAAGTCTTTTCCAGATACACTATATAGCCAAAAGTATTGGGACACCTGCCTTTACACACACATGAACTTTAATGGCAGCCCAGTCTTAGTCCGTAGGGTTAAAATTTGATTTGGCCCACCCTTTGCAGCTAGAACAGCTTCTGGGAAGGCTGTCCACAAGGTTTAGTCTGCCTATGGGAATGTTTGATCATTCTTCCAGAAGTGCATTTGTCAGGCCAGGCACTGATGTTGGATGAGAAGGCCTGGCTTGCAGTCTCTACTCTAATTCAGCCAAAAGGTGTTCTATCAGGTTGAGGCCAGGACTCTGTGCAGGCCAGTCAAGTTTCTCCACCCCAAACTTGCTCATCCATGTCTTTATGGACCTTGCTTTGTGTACTGGTGTGCAGTCATGTTGGAACAGGAAGGGGCTTTCCCCAAACTGTCCCCACAAAGTTGGGAGCATGAAATTGTCCAAAATGTCTTGGTATGCTGACGCCTTAAGAGTTCCCTTATCTGAAACTAAGAGGCCAAGCCCAACCCCTGAAAAACAACCCCGCACCATAATCCCCCTCCACCAAATCATTTGGACCAGTGCACAAAGCAAGGTCCATAAAGACATGGATGAGTGATTTTGGGGTGGAGGAACTTGACTGGCCTGCACAGAGTCCTGACCTCAACACAACAGAACACCTTGGGGATAAATTAGAGAGGAGACTGTAGGTCAGGCCTTCTTGTCCAACTTGAGTGCCTGACCTCACAAATGCACTTGGAAGAATGGTCAAACATTCCCATAGACACACTCCTAAACCTTGTGGACAAGAAGAGTTGAAGCTGTTATAGCTGCAAAGGGTGGGCCAAATGAGTTTTGAACCCAATACTAATACTGGGATGCCATTACATGTGTGATCATGTGTGTTTAAAGGCAGGCATCCCAATACTTACGCCAATATACTGTATATTGCTTGTGACACTGAGCATGGCTATGGACTTAGGGCTGGTTCACACCACAGAGATGCAGAGAACATGTGTGGGGCTGCCTGGTGGCTTAGTGGGTAGCAGTTCTGTCTAGCAGCTCCTGAGATGTTGGTTCAATTCCCCAACATGCAAATGCTTGTGTTGAAGTTTATATGTTCTCCCTGTGTGGGTTTCTCACCACAATCTAAAGACATGCTTGCATCTTATTTGTCTCCTGTCGAAATAGGTTCTAATGTAAGAAAGTTAATTTTGGACTTTATATTGGAAGCTCATTGCAGCCAGGGACTGATGTTAATGTTTATTAGCACTAATCATGCCCAGGGACTTGGACATTTCAAATTTTAGGGTTTACACTGCACAGGTACATATGCTTAGAAAACTGTTGCTTTGTTTATGTGGATGCAAATGGACTTTGATCTTTGTCCTGTAGTTGGAGATTTGATGCACATAGCCAAGGGCTAACACAGTTGTGAATAGTATTATGTGTTCCTGCTCATTAGGTGCAATCACTTTAGACATACATGAAGAGACAGATTGAAAGATACTGGTGGGCGTGTACTTCTATTGGGTGTGTCAGTGTACTAATAATACAACCTCTCTTATATAAAGGCCTTCAGTAGGGGGGTTCGTTTGGCCTGAGAAGGTCAGGTTTTTTGTTGTGAGGGAGAAGGAATGATATTGGGAGATTTGATGAAATTCCTGTGCATTTTTTCAATCAAAAGTGGTTTTATGTGGCCATGCTGTCAATGTTGTGTGTGTATTGTTCCTGTCTGATCATGCAAACATCGTTTGGAAGCATCTGCTGACCTACTATTTTTGATCTCGTTTAATCGTGTACACCGAAATGCAGCTTCCAGCAGAACATGGTCACCAATGTATGTATGTGTGGATTGTGGGCTGGTGGTGGGTGTTTTGAATAAGTCTTTTGCAATATTATGTTGGAATGCTTTGTAAGAATGACTGTTAAGTATGTTTCTATAATCTTGCAGATAATAATGTGATGTGTTGCCCGCTATACACTGAAATTAAAGCTGTGTCCACTCTAAGGTTTTGTCTAATTTTAGATTGTAAGCTCCTATGAGCAGGGCCCTTAAAATTCCGTTGCTAAATGTAGTACCATATATCCTTTCCAAATTTTTTTTGAAGCTAGTAAATGTAAATTTATTTTTTTTCTGCTGGTAAAATAAAAGTACATCATTGAGCTCTTGTTGTGTGGGTGTTTTTTTTTTTTTTTTTTTTTTTTTTTTTCCTTCTACTTTTTCTTTCTTTAGTTTTTGTGGGTGGTGGTTTTGGGAAAGTGCAATATCTCTTTTATATTTTATTTCAATATGTATTTGTGCACCAAAAAACTAATCTTTGCCCTGGTTCACATGCTACTTTGAAATTGCGCTACTTCACTTGAAGTAGCACGATTTCAAAGTAGCAAGGTCAGCGTGATTTCAGGTGGCTTCATACACAAATGTCTATTGAAGTCGCACCTGAAATCGGCAAAAGTAGTGCAGGAACTACTTTAGCAAATTGATGCGGTGCCACAAAAAAAATGTTGCATCAATTGGAACAGTGCCATTGCCAATAGTCATGCGATTTGATCTATCAAATCGCATGACCAATCGCTCCAATGTAAACCTAGGCTTCTGCACAACTGCAAGTTCTATATAAAGATTCCACCTTTATCATTAACAGCTGTGGAGAATTGCAGGTAATGAATTCAGCTGGTGGATAGGCAGTGTTTGAATGTGTCAGCTCTGGTTCACATTGGTGTGATTTGACATGTCAAATCTGTGGCAATTGCACTGTTCTAATTGGTGCGATTTGTATTGATATTGGTGCAGAAACCTGCACTGATGTCTCTGATGTTGCCCCCACAGTCGGGACTGACATGCAGGAATTAAATTGTGGGAGTTCAGCTGAACGCTTTCCTCCTGCTGTCAGTGTGAACCAGGGCTCAAACTGGGCCTTTTGCCTTTGTAATTCACCTGCTGCTAACCCAGGGACACCATTTCTTAGCAAACTTCCTTAAGTTTACCTTCAAATATATGTAGAAATACAGATTTGCATATCTGAAAATAAAAAAAATACTAATCATGGTTGAGATCAAATATTCGCAGCTGCAATCAAAAGTGTGGTTTCACCTTCTGACCTGGAAATTAGTCATTGTGTGCACCCAGAAGTTCCTGTGCTGGTCAGGATCTCCATCTAGGTGGACATGGCGAGGTCTCTTTAGCAGAGAGGAGGTGCTGCTCATTGGCCGGGTAAGTGTAGGATATGTACTTGTACTTAATCAATGCGGGGGTGGATGTCATAGTTAGATTTGGTGTGGGTGGGGTTCATTGATTTGTTTGGCATCACCACACATTTGCTTCCATCCCATGTGCACACATCACTTCCTGCATTTGTTCTGCTGATGTAAATCAGTAAGGACTATGCAAGTATAAATGAGAGCGCCTTTTATTAAAATATATATGACTTGTTTCACAGCTGGGTGAATTTTCCAGCAAATTTGGACCTCTGAGTTGCATGACAAGTTGTACCCCATGATTCTCAATGACAACCATTCATATCTGTGCTACTTTAAGTCGTACCAACTTCAAAGTAGTCCCTGTACTACTTTGGTGTGACTTGAGGTATATCGGGTACAATATTACAGCGGCATTCCCAGAAGTTGGGGCCAAGTTGCAGCGGCAAAGTGGCAGCAAAATAGTGTGACTTTCAGGTCGCAGCAGTGTGAATGAGATTCAAGGATAACACCTTTGAATTTGGCCCTATTGTCACTTGTGCATCCTGAAGGTGTAGCAAATTCGTCCCTGCACTACCTTGGTTTGACTTTGATGCAATTTGAGGTCCATACACCACAAGATTACACAGACATTGCTTCAAGTCATGTCAAAGCTGGGCAATTTTAAGGTCGCACAAGTGCAAATGGGGCCTTATTCAAAGGTGTTATCAATTAATCGCATTAGGTTACTTTCACACTTGGGTGACTTTTCATGGAGCTTTGGACCTCAGAGTCACATGAAAAGTTGTCCCCCTTGATTTCCATGCATATTTATTAAAGCTGCACGATTAATCGTCATCGTGATTTTTTCCCCTTTACGATCTTGAAAAAAGAGTTTCACGATTCTTGCTATGCAAAGAACTCTCTCTGCTCTTCTGAAGCCACAGCCGAAAAACCAGGAAGTCTGCCAAGAATTAGAACATTCTTTATCAGTGAACTTAACTAGAAACCTTGTAACAATTTGTCAATTAAATAGAATTCTGTGTAAGTGAGGAAAGTTTAACCACTTAAACACTAAACATTTTTCTGACATTTGTTGGTTTCAGGTTAAAATCTTTTTTTTTTTTGCTAGAAAATTACTCAAAACCCCCCAACATTATATATATATTTTTTAGTAGAGACCCTAGAGAATAAAATGGTGGTTGTTACAATATTTTATGTCACACTGTATTTGCGCCTTTCAAATGCAATTTTTTTTGGGAAAAAAGTACTTTAATGAATTAAAAAAAAAATAAAAGAAAAGTTAGCCCAATTTTTTGTGGGATAATGTGAAAGATCGCGAGAATCGTGATCTTTTTATTTTAAGCAATTCTAAAAAAATTGTGATTCTCATTTTGGCCAGAACCGTGCAGCTCTAATATCTATGCAACTTCACCCATGTTCACATAGGTCTGAATTGACATGTCAAATTGTAGGCCAAATCGGCGCCTATTGATGGAAATGTAACTGTCCGAATTGGTGCGACGCCACAACGATTCCCAAAAGTAGTTCCTGCACTACTTTGGGCGACTTCAGGGGGCGATTTCTTACCTCCCAACTTTTTGAGATGGGTATAAGGGACACCTATTAGCAAAAGTAGGTAGGCATAGGACACCTTCTTAAAGGAGAACAGTTGGGACCTATGTGATTTCACTAGACATCTGTGCAGGAAAGTGCACTGATGTCTCTGAAATCGCTGACAAAGTCGGGCTGAGTCACACTTGTGCGACTTTGGACATCAGAGTCGTATGACAAGTCATACCCCATGATTTTTAATGTGTACCATTCATATCTGTGCGACTTCAAGTAATACTGACTTCAACGTAGCCCCTGTACTACTTTGGTCTGACTTTGATGCGAGTTGAGGTCCATAGACCTCAAGTTTACACAGGCATTCCCTGGAATTGCGGCAAAATTACTGATGCAAAATCATGCAAAAGTTGCGTGTCTTTCCCTGCGACTCCTGTGTCCATAGACCTCAAGATTACACAGGCATTGCTTAAAGTCGCATTAAAATCTCGCAACTTTCAGGTTGCACAAATGTGAAAGGTGCCTAAGTCACTGTGCTGAGTACTATTTTATACCTAGAATATAAAGTAGTCCCACCATCAAACACTAGTAAACATATGTTCTCAATATAATTGTGCTCAAATGGCTGAAAATCACACAGATGGTATCACCTACTGAAAGCTTGCATTGTACTCAGCAGCATATGCTGAAAAGAGGCAAATGCCTATTAGCCAATGCCATATTGGCATGAGCATGGTTGTTACTATAATATTAATGTCTGAAATGCAAAACATTATTGTATTGAATCAAACATTAGTAAATGTATTTTCTCTGTAGGTAAGTGCTCAGCTCTGTAGCATAGCGGTATACCCTGCTGCCCCCAAAAGTTCAAGCCATGAATTCAAATCCCACAGACAGCATCACCTCCCAGAAGTGTGCATTGTACTCAGAAGCATAATTAGGCAAAGCACATCAGCTTGCTTTATTCCATATTTTAACTCTTCAAATGCATGCAATGGTATGTACTTATTCAATAATATGGTATGGAATTCCAAAATTCAAGGAAAAAAATGTCGTAGGGTCCCCCCAGTACATACCAGGCCCTTCGGTATGGACTTTAAGGGGAACCCCACAACAAAATGTAAAATAAATTTGATGTGGGGCCCCCAAAATCCATACCAGACCCTTACCTGAGCATGCAGCCTGGAGGTCAGGATAGGGGGGACGAGTGAGCACCCTCCCCTTTTGATCCTTACCAGGTCACATGCCCCAAAGCACCTTTTCCCCATGTTGATGGGGACAAGGGCCTCTTCCCGACAACACTGGTCGGTGGTTGTCGGTCTGCAGGCAGGGGGTTTATCAGAATCTGGAAGCCCCCTTTAACAAGGGGGCTACCAGATCCTGCCCCCTATGTGAATAGGTATGGGGTACATTTTACCCCTACCCATTCACCAAAAAAAGCAGTGAAATGTAAAAAAATGAATAGCCGGTTTTTGACAAGTCCTTTATTGTAGAATAGCTCTGAGCTGTCTTCTCCAGACGCTGTCTCTCCCTCCTCCATCTTCTCCCTGAGCTGTATTCTCCCAGAGCCGTCTCTCCTGCCGCCGCCATCTGCTGTGTTCTTCCGCACCGCTGGTTACCCGCTAATAAAAAAAAGCTGCTCTTCTTCCATGGTGGTCTTCCTCCGCTGTGTTGTCACCCGCTGTGTAGTGTCTCTTACATAGCCATGGAGCGGACTCTCCGGGTGACATTATCGGATGGCCACAGAAGTAAAAGTATTTTGTATATATAATTGTGCTCTGCCCAATAGGCTAGCAGTTAGCACCTCTACCTTCAAACATTCAGGTATTGAAAGACTCATGGGTTCAAATCCCACAGAAGAATCCTAAAAGATTGCTATTGGTGGAGAAAAGGAGAATTACTGTTAGCCAATTAGCCAAAGCAGCATACAGTGAATGCCAAGTAGCCAATACACTTTAATGTGGTTGATATTATTGTATTAACTCTTCAAATGCTTGCAATGGTATGTAAGTATTCACTAATATTATGGTGTGAATCTCCAAACACCACACACTAGCTAACAAGCAGTTTACATTTGATAAACTTTATTGTATAGTATATAACACATCAAACACTAGTAAAAGTATTTTGTATGTATAATTGTGCTCAGTCCAATAGGCTAGCAGTTAGCACCTCTACCTTCAAACATTTGGGTATTGAAAGACTCATGGGTTCAAATCCCACAGAAAAATCCTAAAAGATTGCATTGGTGGGAAAAGGAGAATGCCAGTTAGCCAATTAGCCAAAGCAACACAAATATACGTGTATATATATTTACTGAAAATAGGTGATTGCCAAGTAACCAATGCAGTTTAATGTGAAAGTTTTTATTGTATTAACTCTTTAAATGCATGCAATGGTATGTAAGTATTCAATTATATTATGATGTGACATTCCAAACACCACACACTAGCTAAAGGGCAGTTTACATTTCTTTGTTTGTTTATTTTAATTCACTTGTGCACTGAAAAAATAAACACAGCTGGTGGATGGTAGGTTGGCTGTTGTTTGAACTCATACCATGAGTGGTGTGGAGATATCCAAGCAGACCACTAAGCCATTGTGCTAAGTACAAGACCTGCATAATAGTGTAGTATTATTAAAGAATGAACATAAATAATTACTGCTTTATAGTCAACTAAATTAATAAATAATAAATCAAAAACATGAAAAAAAGCAACATACAACAAATAGGTAACCTAAATGATTAATACATGTAACTTTACAGAATAGCAGACATTACTATGTAATAATCATTCAGAACTGCATTTCTTAGCAAAAGAAGGAAAAAAAACCTAGGAATACTAATTGCAATATAAATCAATAGATGCACGGGAACTAGAGCACATCTCTGATAAAAAATGTTTCTTTCACATACATGGATCATGGCTACAGTACAGTGCTATATAACAACTTGATAAGAATTGGCATTTGTATATACGCGGAAGCGCGAATTAGCGGCAATTTAGAATTTACAAACGTTTGTTCTCCGCTATATCGCTGATTTTCATGCGCAAATTCGCCGTTTTGTTTCCATTTGGCTAAAATGGGCTCTATTATTTGCCATAGTGCCCAGTACTTCCTGGAGTTATAGTAAATGACCCCCATAAAGTCTTTTGCTAAACTCAAAAAAGATCCATTTATTCATGGTCAAAATAAAATAAAGAGGAAGTCAACGCTGGAAAAAGTCAGTGTACAAGAAAATTGGGATCTTGAGGAGTCCATATAAGAGGGAGCACAATCTGGTCCAAGAATCCCAGAGATCAACAGCACCAGCAGATGATATAGATGTCCCCAGACTGTGGTCCTACAACAGCCTGCGTCTTCTGTCAGACCAGACTGAACCCAGGTCATCACTTTCTTCTCTTCCCTGCAGCCTTTCCTCCACGCTGCCCTGCAGCCTTCCCTGCAGCCTTCCCTGTAGCCTTCTTTGGAGGCTGTGGCTGTGGTGTTTCAGTTGTGGCAGGAGGAGGAGGAGGAGGAGGAGGAGGGGGGGGCTGCCTCATGTAGTTGGGTGTTTCGGGTTAGCGTGCCCTGCAGCCCCTTCTGGATAGTTTCCCCAAATAGGCGCTCGCAAATGAGACGCTGCTCCCAATCCATTTGAAGAAGCCTGCTGGCTAAGTAGCAGCCATAGGCCTCTTCTGCTTCGGGGGGGCTCCTCAAAAAACGTGTGGCCTCTTGCATGAGGCGCAGGGATGCCTCCTGTGTGACGGCCCCCTTCCTGGCCCTTTTTTTGGGAAGGTGGAGGGGAGGCACTTGGGATTGGGTCATGCTCCTACTGGGCCCAGCCACCTCACTGGGACCAGCCACCTCACTTGACCCAGCCACCTCACTGGGACCAGCCACCTCCTGCCTGACACTGGGCCCAGCCTCCTCCAGGATGATGGGGAATCCGGCCTCCTCCAGGCTGTCCATGGGCCCGGTCTCCTCCTGCCTGCCACTTTCCACACATTCCTCCTGGATGGACTCATCCTGTGTATAAAAAAAGGACATAGTTTTATTTATTTATTTGGGGTTCATCAATGACACACAATTTGCTTCTCATGACTAGCAAATTCAATGTGAATACATCTCTTTAATAAAAGAGTCTAATCAGACACCCTAATTTTTTCTAGCAGGTGCCAAACATATTTAGCCACTCCTGTCAATTGATATGTATACACAATTTTGAGTGCAAAAATCTTGGAGACAATTATAACATCCAGTTAACCTCATTAATATTAGTACAGTAAATATTGTTTAAACTAATTTACCTGACTCCAGATGGTCATATCCGGTTCATCCAGGATGGAAGACCCAGCTTGCTCCTCATCAGCCTCTGCTGGGGTGGAGGGAAGGGTGGAGGGAAGGGTTGAAAGTGATGCCCTGGCTTCAGTCTGGTCATCAAGAAAACGGAGTTGATTGTAGTACCACAGCCTGGGTACATAAACATCATCTGCTGATGCTCCTGATCTCATTGATTCCTGGATCTTCTTATGCTCCCTCTTATACATATTCCTCAAGACCCCAATTTTCTTGAGCAATGTCTCCATTGTTGCTTCCGGGATGGTCGCCTGGACAAAGGACAGAAGTCTCTCCAGCGTTAACTTCCTCACATGCTTAGCATAATACTGAGGGTGTTTCACCTCCCACAAATTCCTCATCTCTCGATATTTAGATATGAAAGCTGTAAGGAACTCTGGATCCTTAAATAGGGGATTCATTATATCTGGAAAAGATAAAGTCACAAGACAAAAAACACTTATTAGGTTTCTGCTAACCCCTCATCATCTTCTCCCTATGTAGGCCTCATCAATCTATCAAGCCATATAGGCCGCTTGCTACAAAGTCATGACCATAAAACAAAACAAAAAAAAAAAAAAATTAAAATTACCTTCGTTTTGTAACGTCCTGGTCCACTATCACCTACGCACAGAACGTACGTACGACACGTGCACAAGGCCCCTCTTTATACACTACGCATGTGTGAAACTCCGCCTGCGTCGCCCGCCCCTGACGTTCGATTTTAACTCATGTTCTCCGCCCCCTAATTCGACGCACAGAACGTACGTACGACACGTGCACAAGGCCCCTCTTTATACACTACGCATGTGTGAAACTCCGCCTGCGTCGCCCGCCCCTGACGTTCGATTTTAACTCATGTTCTCCGCCCCCTAATTCGACGCACAGAACGTACGTACGACACGTGCACAAGGCCCCTCTTTATACACTACGCATGTGTGAAACTCCGCCTGCGTCGCCCGCCCCTGACGTTCGATTTTAACTCATGTTCTCCGCCCATTTTTAGTTACGGCGCGTAGTGGGGTGAATAATGGCGGAGACACATGACATGTTAACTACCTCAGGTAGCGAAAAAAGCCCGGAGGCTGGAACGTCAACAAGATCTGTGAGGCCTAGATTTAAGGCCTCCAATATGAGTTTTGAAGAGATGGTGGAGATGGTGGCCATTCTTCAAAAAAAGGACTATGATGGGAAGTATGGGCCGTACGCCCGGCCAAATTTGCGCAAGGCCAAAATAATGGCGAAGGTGGTGGACACTTTACAGGCTTCTTTTGGGGTCCAGCGCTCCAAGGATCAAATTTGAAAAAGATGGTCTGACCTCAAGCTCAGGGAGCCGGATCAGTACAGACGGATCCGTAAAGTGCTGAAAAAAAGTAAGTACTTGTCGTGTTTTTCTCTTGTGTTTATTACCTTGTATACTGCTCCATGTGCTTTTCATTCCTATACGATTTTTTTGCTCCTCGTTTCAAACGATCTTTTAATAAACATTGTTACATATCTATAGATATATCTATCTATATATCTATATATATGTATGTAGGAATATCTATATATCTATCTATATATATATATATGTATGTATATATATATATATATATATATATATAGAGAGAGAGAGAGAGAGAGATAGAGATAGATATAGGTAGATAGATAGATAGATATAGATAGATATAGAAATGTAAAACATTCTTTTGGAATATTTTAAGTTATCTTTTTTTTTTTTATTTACATTTAGTTAGATATTTATATTTTGTTCCAGATATAGAGAGAGAGAGATCAAAAGATTATTAACTATATTTTGAGATATTGATATCTAGATATCTATCTATCCGATATGTCTTTATAATTTTAAATATTGAGGTAAAATAGGAACTCTACACAAACAGAACATTTGTACACCACTTCACTACAAATGTTTGAAAATTACTATGTACTAAAATATCTGTGTGCTAAGTAGATTAATTTTTTGGTTCACATAGGGGAAAAATCACTCAGCCAACAAGAACACAGTCCACCCCAAGCCAAAGAACATACTTGGGAAATCAGCCCAAGCCCCACTGAGGATGTGGAGGAAGGAGAGGTGGGCGACATGGGCACCCCACCAGGTGAGTGTCTGACACACCAGCTTACGGTAATCTATGCATGGCTGCCTTTTCTTTTATGTAATTTTTCTACTCTATTTTAGGTGATCTGGTTGTGCTTGAGTCAAGCAACAGCGCCACCCCCGAGGATGTGGAGGAATTATGCGACATGGGCACCCCACCAGGTCAGTGTCTGAGACAACAGCTTTATTATGGTAAGGTAAACTATGTATGTGTGCATATTTCTAAACACATTATTTGGTTTCATTCCACTTTAGGTACAAGAACTGAATATTTCACCTCAGACAGTGCCCAACGGCTAATTGGTCAAATAATGGCCTGGAATGGGGAGATCGATGAAATGCGGAATCGGCTGGATCGTATGCAGCAGGAAATGAAGGACATGATTGATGTTTTGGGTCGAATCTAAATGCCCTTTTTGAAACCCCAAAACATCGATCATGTCCTTCATTTCCTGTTTTGCTGACCCCATTCTGGGCCTTCTCTTTATTATTTTTGCATTACTTATATGGCTGTTTAACAAAATTTAAAAAAGGAGGGCTGTTTATAGAAAATACCTTAAAAATCCACAAAAAAAAAAACTTGATTTAAAAAAAAAAAAAAAAAAAAAAATATAATGGATTTGAAAAAAAAAACAAAAAAAAAAAAAAAATATTGATTTTAAAAAAAAACAAAAAAAAAAAAATTGATTTTAAAAAAAACAAAAAAAAAATTGATTTTAAAAAAACCCCCCCAAAAAAAAAAAAAGGATTTTAAAAAACCCCCAAAAAAAAAGGCTTTAAAAAAAAAAAAAAAAAGCCTGTTTGTGAAAATCAAAAAGCCCAAAAAAATTTTTTGTGGATTATGTACAAATCTTTAAATATAATTATATTTTTCCAAATTCTTAAGATATCATTATATTTTTGGCTAGGAACATTTTATACTAAATGCATAACTGAATGCATAACAACGATTAATAAAAACATCTCCTTATAGGAATTCAATAAATGTGTGGTTTGTTATTTCAATGCTCAGTATCAGTTTGGTTATAATTGTCAAAAAGTTGTTTACAGTGGCAATGGAGCTTATTTAGACATTTAAAAGGAAAATACAGTTGGCACTACAACTGATCGACCATAACCTAGGAGAAAGCCCAAAAGAAAGGCAAGCAATAAATATAATTCCAGATTTCATCAATATTTTTTTTATTTTAAAAAATTAAATATCCTGGCCCATTGCAATGGCCCCCCTACCCATAAAATAATTAACATATTGCTGTTTAACTTGACGGGCACTTTGGGGGGCCAAGCCAGTACGGACAGTATCCAGGCCCGTAAGGTGGTCATCTAGAAGTACGGCCTCAGGCCCAACTGTTCCGATATAATTTTGAGAATGTTTGTGTAAAAAGTTGTGCAGAATGCAGCAGGATAAAATGATAAAATTAAGTTTGTATTCCGCCAAATTAACGGATGTTTGAAACAGGCGGAACCGGCTGGCCAGAATCCCAAACGCATTCTCAACCACTCTTCTAGCTCTGGCCAGCCGGAAATTAAAAACCCTCCTCTCCGGGGTGAGGGTTCTTTGGGGGAATGGCCTCATGAGGTGCTTGCTCAGAGCGAAGGCTTCATCGGCAATGAAGACAAAGGGGAGTCCTTCCACGTTATCCGCATCAGGTGGCAATCCCAGGCCACCACTCTGGAGACTCTGGCAGAACTCCGTCTGGGCAAATACTCCTCCATCCGACATCCGGCCATTCTTCCCCACGTCCACATATAAAAATTCATAGTGTGCCGACACCACCGCCATTAAAACAATACTGTGGAACCCCTTATAATTAAAATAGTATGACCCCGAATGGGGTGGTGGCACGATGTGGACATGTTTCCCATCTATAGCCCCTCCACAATTGGGAAAGTCCCAACGGCTGGCAAAATGGAATGCCACAGTCTGCCATTCCTGTGGCGTTGAAGGAAACTGGGGAATCAAACAAGAAAACCAAAATCATTAATTTGGAAGCTAACATTGCAAGAAAATTATACAATTAAAAACATTATTCCCCAGCATCAGTATAACATTAAATAATTTAAATCTTCTGGAATATCTAATATGGAAAGGCACACTTATCAGATTGCTCACCCCCTCTGATGGAACATTGATTACATTTTAGGGGGTTGTGAAATCCATAAAAAAGATTACTTTTAGGACACGCAGGAATTTAGGGACTAAAAAGGCTACAAGACTGCAGTTGTCGCACTCTGCAAGTGCAGTTGCTAACCAGCTTACAGTAAATGAGGTAAGGTAAAAAGGCAGTCATGTTGCAAGGAGTACACAATCACATGCAAGGGCAATTAATGAAAACACTTTGTGGCTTGCATATGATTTGATGATGGAAATCAGCAGAGCTTCTGCTCATTTACTAAAGCACTGGAACAAATGCACTTGTAGAGTGCACATGCATTTTGCAAAGTGCAACATATATTTGCTTTATACAAATCAACACCACAGAACATTCAAGCAAATTTTTACGAGGGTGGGGGGGGGTAAATCTAGCTAATTGCTAATTATCAGCACACTATTTGGAGTGAGTTTAGGTGGGGGGTGGGGGGTTGGGAAATCAAGCTAATTGCTAATTAGCAGCACACTATTTGGAGTGAGTTTAGGTGGGGGGTGGGGGGTTGGGAAATCAAGCTAATTGCTAATTAGCAGCACACTATTTGGAGTGAGTTTAGGTGGGGGTGGGGGGTTGGGAAATCAAGCTAATTGCTAATTATCAGCACACTATTTGGAGTGAGTTTAGGTGGAGGGTGGGGGGTTGGGAAATCAAGCTAATTGCTAATTAGCAGCACACTATTTGGAGTGAGTTTAAGTGGGGGTGGGGGGTTGGGAAATCAAGCTAATTGCTAATTATCAGCACACTATTTGGAGTGAGTTTAGGTGGGGGGTGGGGGGTTGGGAAATCAAGCTAATTGCTAATTAGCAGCACACTATTTGGAGTGAGTTTAGGTGGGGGGTTGGGAAATCAAGCTAATTGCTAATTATCAGCACACTATTTGGAGTGAGTTTAGGTGGGGGTGGGGGGTTGGGAAATCAAGCTAATTGCTAATTAGCAGCACACTATTTGGAGTGAGTTTAGGTGGGGGGTGGGGGGTTGGGAAATCAAGCTAATTGCTAATTAGCAGCACACTATTTGGAGTGAGTTTAGGTGGGGGGTGGGGGGTTGGGAAATCAAGCTAATTGCTAATTAGCAGCACACTAAATACACTCAAACAAAATACATTCAAAATGAGTAGACTAGGTGGATATGTTCCCATCATTGCATGCTGGGGAG
The DNA here is from genome assembly GCA_037952835.1 of Lithobates septentrionalis. Classification (NCBI taxonomy): domain Eukaryota; kingdom Metazoa; phylum Chordata; class Amphibia; order Anura; family Ranidae; genus Lithobates; species Lithobates septentrionalis. The sequence continues at coordinate 1,632,748 of JBBDGP010000572.1, read as the reverse complement.
GTTATTGAAGGAAAATATACATGCATGACAAAAAAGAACAGGAAAAAAATCCAGCATGTGTGAGGATAAAAAGGGGACATTCACACTATATTGCAATGATGGTAAGTAGTGTTTGAAGCAAGAAATACATTACATTATCAAAGATTACATAAAAGAACATGTGATGCTAATAAAAGAAAAATATCTTACCTTAATATAGTCCTTCTGCAGGACCTGTATGATGGCAGAACAGGTCTCTGGGATAATGATCCCCAGAGCCTGGGGGGAGATGCCTGTCGAGAACTTGAGGTCCTGCAGGCTTCTCCCTGTCGCCAAGTACCGCAACGTGGCAACTAGCCTCTGCTCCGGAGTGATGGCTTGCCTCATGCAGGTATCCTGCCTGCTGATATAGGGGGTCAGCAAAGCCAACAAACGGTCAAAAACGGGGTCCGTCATCCGGAGAAAGTTCCTGAAATCCTCAGGATTATTCTCACGGATCTCATGGAGCAATGGCATGTGACAGAACTGGTCACGCTGGAGCAACCAATTCTTGGTCCATGAACTCCTCCTCGCCCTGTTCATGGACTGGTCTTGGTCTGAAGAATAAACTACAGCACCAAACACATACAATGCACGAGCTCGACGATGAGTACGTACAGGTAACATGGTTACAAAACGGTCGGCTGGTCAGAACGCACTAAACAGAACGCACTGAAGAACAGCAAGGCCTGTGAAGAGCGACCTGAAAATCAGGAACGAGCGGACAATAAAACAAAGATTTCTCAATGCCAACTGACCAAACGCACTGAAAAGCAGATACAAACCTCACAAGCACAGACTGAACAACAGTTAAAACGAACTGAAAAATACGAGTCTCACAAGCGCGAATCGTCTCTCACCAAACTTCTACTAACACGAGATAAACACGAGATTAGCAGAAGGAGCCCAAAGGGTGTCGTACGGGCTATTGAACTTCCGTTTTATAGTCTCGCCGGACTTGGTGTACGTCACCGCGTACTAGGCTGTCAAACTTTTGTGTGGTCGTGTTTAGGCAAGTCCGTTCGTTAGAAAGTCTGCCGCAAGTCCGCCGAAAGTACGCCGGAAGTATGTCGGACAGGCTGTCGGACTTTTGTAGCTGAAAAGTCCGACCGTGTGTACGCGGCATTACAGGAGAGAATTTCCCTTCCTAGGGGTAGATTTCATCTCACTTCCTGTTGTCTCCTTCCGTTTGCAAGTAGGAGCGTTTGTAAGTTGGATGTTTGAAAGTAGGGGCCTGCCCTATATACTCAGCAGAAATTTGGGCTTTAGGTGTTGTTGTGGCCACAACACTGTAAGCCCTCACAGGGCCCTGCTGTGAAATATTAGATCAAGAATTGTAATTACATGCCCCTGTTGATCAGGGGCAGAAAAATTGGGCCTTTGGTGGTGGTGGTGCTGGTGTCACAACACTAAGTCCTCACTCACTCTTGGTGGGCGCAGAAACGAGCCCTGCTGCAAATATTGCATCAAAAATTGTAATTACACGCCCCTGTTAAACAGGGGCTGAAAAATTGGGCCTTAGGCACTGGTGGCGGCGCCCAGAACCAAAAATGTTCTTACAAGCTATCAGCATGTTCATTGAGGAGGAAGAGGATAATTACTCAGGATAGTTACTCAGCATCAGCATAGGCAGTCATTGAAGGGATCTGAGATTTCAAAAAAAAATATTTGGTTACATCAGCATCAGGTGCTTGGTAGCTGGTGGTGATCCAAGACTGATTCATTTTTATGAAGGTCAGTCGATCAACCGAGTCGGTGGACAGACGCACCCTGTGATTGGTTACAAAGCCTCCAGCAGCACTGAATGTGCGTTCCGAAAGAACGCTGGATGCAGGACAGGCCAGTAGCTCAATTGCATACTGTGCAAGCTTTGGCCAGTGATCCATCCTCAAGACCCAGTAACCCAGAGGATTTTCAGTGGGAAAGGTGTCCAAGTCAGATCTTGCCCCTAGGTATTCCTGCACCATGTAAAACAGACGCTGGCAATGGTTGCTGGAACCGATCATACCTTGGGGCTGCGGACTAAAAAATTGTTTGAACGCATCGGTCAGAAGGCCACCTTCTCCACCGCTCCTTCTTTGACTGACTGAAGCCTCAGCAACACGTTGTCCAGAAACAGGAGTTTGTAACCTCACAGTCTCTGGGAACGCGTTGGACAGACCTTTCTGCAAGGCCTCCCAAAGATGTTTCATCCTCTGCTCCCTCTGCAATGGCAAGATAAGGTCCGCAACCATACCCTTGTAACGTGGATCAAGGAGGGTTGCCAGGCAGTATTGGTCCTTCTCCTTGATACCATGAATACGAGGATCCTTACACAGGCTTTGCAGGATCAGGGAGGCCATGCAGTGCAGGTTTGCTGAGGCATTCGGTCCGGAGTCCTCTGGGTCACTAAGGACGACATGGTCCGCAGCCACCTCCTCCCAGCCACGTACAAGTCCATGTGTTTCTTGGGACTGATCCCTTAAAGACTGCTGCTGATGCTGAGTGCCAGGCTCCACCTCCATACTGACGCAATCCTCCTCCTCCTCGTCCTCTTCCTGTGTGATCGGCGGGCACGCAGGAACACTGTCTGGATAAAGGGGGCCTTGAGAGCTAAGGAAGTCCTCCTTTTCCTGCCTCTGTTCTGCCTCAAGTGCCCTGTCCATTATTCCACGCAGCGTGTGCTCCAACAGGTGGACAAGGGGGACAGTGTCACTGATGCATGCACTGTCACTGCTCACCATCCTCATGGCCTCCTCAAATGGTGACAGGACAGTGCATGCATCCCTGATCATTGCCCACTGGCGTGGGGAAAAAAACCAAGCTCCCCTGACCCTGTCCTGGTGCCATAGTCGCACAGGTACTCATTGATGGCCCTCTGCTACGTGTGCAGCCGCTGCAGCATGGCCAACGTTGAGTTCCACCTGGTGGGCATGTCACAGATTAGTAGGTTCTTGGGCAGGTTAAACTCCTTTTGGAGGTCCGTCAGCCGAGCACTGGCATTATATAACCGGCGGAAATGCACACAGACTTTCCTGGCCTGCCTCAGGACATCCTGTAAGCCCGGGTACCTGCCCAAGAACTGCTGCACCACCAAGTTAAGGACGTGAGCCAAACAGGGCACATGGGTCATTTGTCCCTGTTGGAGGGCAGAGAGGAGGTTGGTGCCATTGTCGTAAACCACCATTCCTGCCTTAAGTTGGCGTGGCGTCAACCACCTCTGAACCTGCCCCTGCAGAGCTGACAGAACCTCTGCCCCAGTGTGGCTCCTGTCCCCCAAGCACACCAGCTCAAGCACCGCATGGCATCTTTTGGCCTGCGTACTTGCGTAGCCCCTTGAAGGCCTACGGAGCACCGCTGGTTCCGAGGGCAAAGCACAGGAAGAGGCCATGGAGGAAGAAGAAGAGGAGGGGGTGGAGGAGAGAGGTGTGTCACAATCATTAGTAGTGGCATTTTGGAGGCATGGTGGTGGAACAACCTTCAACACTACTGCACCTTGTCCTGCATCCTTCCCAGCTGCCAGCAGAGTCACCCAATGGGCGGTGAAACTTAGGTAATGTCCCTGTCCATGCCTGCTGGACTATGAGTCAGCGGTAATATGCACCTTACTGCTGACCGCCCTGTCCAGCGAGGCATGGACATTGCCTTTCATATGCCGGTAGAGAGCTGGAATCGCCTTCCGTGAGAAAAAGTGGCGTTTGGGTACCTGCCACTGAGGAACCGCACATTCCACAAACTCACGGAAGGGGGCAGAGTCTACCAACTGAAAAGGCAGCAGTTGAAGTGCTAGCAATTTTGCCAAGCTAGCATTCAACCGCTGGGCATGTGGATGGCTGGGAGCGAATTTCTTTCGGCGGTGTAGCAGCTGGGGCAGGGAAATTTGCCTGGTACAATCTGACGTCGGTGTGCCGAAAGCAGATTGCCCACAAGTACTTGGCTGTGACACACCTAATTCTTCACCTTCATTCCTCTCAGTGCAGGCCTCAGAGAGGACTGAAGGTATAGTGGGGTTGGAGATCTCAGCTGATGAGGAGCAAGGAGAGGTCCTCTTTGTTCTTTGGTGTGGGTCTTTTAGATACGCTTACCAACGAACTGCATGGCAGGTCAACATATGTCTGGTCAAGCATGTGGTGCCCAAGCGGGAGATGTTTTGGCCACGCGAGATACGCTTGAGACATATGTTGCAAATAGCAGCAGTGCAATCTGATGCACTCGTCTCAAAAAAGGCCCACACCAAAGAACTTTTTGAATAACGCGCAGAGACTGCAGCGCCCTGCACATGCGGAGCTTTGGGGTGTGATGCAGTCAGTGTGCTGCCCTTAGGCTGGCCCCTGGAGGGCATCCTGCCTCGTTGGTGATGTGCCTCCTAGTGCTCTCTCCTATCAGGCACCCACGTTGAGTCAGTGACCTCATCATCCCCTCCCTCCTCATCACTGGAGCAAACCTGGCAGTATGCTGCAGCAGGGGGAGCATGACTTCCAGATTGCTGTCCTTCTTGGGCACCCCCTCTGTCCGTGCTCATGTTACTGCCTTCATCTAGCTCAGTATCATCATCAGAGCCTTCCAAACGCTGGGCATCCTCCTGGAGCATGTACCCAACACTGTGGTCAAACAGTTCGAGGGAATCCTCAGGAGGACATGGTGGGGCTAGGGAAGGAGTCACTGATGCCATTGTGCCGAGGGAAGAGGCCGCGTTGGCAGCTGCTTTGCCAGACAAAGTACCCTGAGCATGGGTGAGAGAGGATGAGGAGGATGAGGACGGCTTGGACATCCACTCGACCAAGTCTTCCGCATGTTGCGGCTCAACACGGCCAGCTGCCGAAAAAAAGGCCAAGCGTGTCCCACGGCCATGTGCTGATGAGGATGCACCGTCTCCATGACCAGCACTGTTGCCTTTAGACACAGAGCCTGCTTGCCCTCTTTTATTGGCTTGTGACTGTCTGCCTCTCCTTGTTGGCCTTCCAGACATACTAATGGCCTGTAGCTGCACTAAACTGGGATATATATATATATATATATATATATATATATATATATATATTAATTAATGTACTGATACTGCAGCTAGCAAAATCAACTGCCTGCCTGTAGTATGAGAACACCACCAACCTTCTACAGGTAGCTTTAGCTGAACACTGTGCAGAACTCGCAATAAAATAACTTGTAGCTTATTTAGCTGCCTGCGGTAGTGATAGGATCAGGAAAACACCACCAACCTTCTACTGGTAGCTTTAGCTGAACACTGTGCAGAGCTCGCAAAAAACTAACTTGTAGTTTTAGCTGAACACTGTGAGGAGGACGCACTACACTAACTTGTAGCTTTCGCTGAACACTGTGCAGAGGTCGCACTACACTAACTTGTAGTTTTAGCTGAACACTGTGAGGAGGACGCACTACACTAACTTGTGGCTTTAGCTGAACATTGTGCAGAGGTCGCACTACACTAACTTGTAGTTTTAGCTGAACACTGTGAGGAGGACGCACTACACTAACTTGTAGCTTTAGCTGAACACTGTGCGGAGGTCGCACTACACTAACTTGTAGTTTTAGCTGAACACTGTGAGGAGGACGCACTACACCAACTTGTAGCTCTACCTAACACTGTGAGCAGGATGCACTACCCTAACTTGTAGCTTTAGCTGAACACTGTGCAGAGGTCACACTAAACTAACTTGTAGCTTTAGCTGAACACTGTAAGAAGGACGCCCTACACTAACTTGTAGCTTTAGTTGAACACTGTGCGGAGGTCGCACTACACTAACTTGTAGTTTTAGCTGAACACTGTGAGGAGGATGCACTACACTAACTTGTAGCTTTAGCTGAACACTGTGCAGAGGTCACACTAAACTAACTTGTAGCTTTAGCTGAACACTGTAAGGAGGATGCACTACCCTAACTTGTAGCTTTAGCTGAACACTGTGCAGAGGTCACACTAAACTAACTTGTAGCTTTAGCTGAACACTGTGAGGAGGACACACTACCCTAACTTGTAGCTTTAGCTGAACACTGTGCAGAGGTCACACTAAACTAACTTGTAGCTTTAGCTGAACACTGTGAGGAGAACGCACTACCCTAACTTGTAGCTTTAGCTGAACACTGTGCAGAGGTCGCACTACACTAACTTGTAGTTTTAGCTGAACACTGTGAGGAGGATGCACTACACCAACTTGTAGCTTTAGCTGAACACTGTGCAGAGGTCACACTAAACTAATTTGTAGCTTTAGCTGAACACTGTGAGGAGGACGCACTACCCTAACTTGTAGCTTTAGCTGAACACTGTGCAGAGGTCACACTAAACTAACTTGTAGCTTTAGCTGAACACTGTGAGGAGGACGCACTACCCTAACTTGTAGCTTTAGCTGAACACTGTGCAGAGGTCACACTAAACTAACTTGTAGCTTTAACTGAACACTGTGAGGAGGACGCATTACACTAACTGTAAATAGTCTAGCTGCCTGACTGTGGTACTAATAGGATCAAAAGAACAATTTTCTTCAGGTAGCTGTAAATACTGTAACAAGACAAGCCTGCCTGTCAGTAGGAAGATAACAGGAACAGATCTAGCTAAACTGAATACAGTGTGTATATATATATATATATATATATATATATATATATATATATATATATATCCACACAACACCTGGGATGCATATATATACACAATACATTGTAAGTGCAGCTAACTCACTGACTGTCCTGCCTAATCTAGCTAACTCAAATTAAATGACACTGTCTCTCTCTCTCTCTCTAAGCACGCCCGGAACACACTACACAGGGCCGCCGTGCAGTCGGACTTATATAGTGTGGGGCGTGTTCTAAACCCCCTGAGCCATAATTGGCCAAAGCCACCCTGGCTTTGGCCAATTACAACTCTCTCTACCGACGGCACTGTGATTGACCAAGCATGCGGGTCATAGTGCATGCTTGGCCAATCATCAGCCAGCAATGCACTGCGATGCCACAGTGAATTATGGGCCGTGGCGCGCCACACGAATTTGGCGCGAACGGCCCATATCGTTCGCAATTCGGCAAACGATCGAACAGACGATGTTCGAGTCGAACATGGGTTTGACTCGAACGCGAAGCTCATCCCTACTCTCCAGCAATGCTGGCAGAATTCATATGTCTATTTCCCAAAGACAACCTCTAGATATGACGCTGAGCACGTGCACTCAACTTCTTTAGTCGACCATGGCTAGGCCTGTTCTGAGTGGAACCTGTCCTGTTAAACCGCTGTATGGTCTTGGCCACCGTGCTTCAGCTCAGTTTCAGGGTCTTGGCAATCTTCTTATAGCGTAGGCCAGCTTCATGTAGAGCAACAGTTCTTTTTTTTAGATCCTTAGAGAGTTCTTTGCCATGAGGTGCCATGTTGAACTTCCAGTGACCAGTATGAGAGAGTGAGAGCTATAACACCAAATTTAACACACCTGCTCCCCATTCACACCTGAGACCTTGTAACACTAATGAGTCACATGACACCAGGGAGGGAAAATGGCTAATTGGGACCAATTTGGACATTTTCACTTAGGGTTGTACTCACTTTTGTTGCCAGCGGTTTAGACATTAATGGCTGTGTGTTGAATTATTTTGAGGGGACAGCAAATTGACACTATATACACATTATACATGCTGTACACTCACTACTTTACATTGTAGCAAAGTGTCATTCCTTCAGTCTTTTCACATGAAAAGATATAATAAAATACGGTATATACAAAAATTTGTGGGGTGTACTTACTCACTTTTGTGAGATAGTCATTTACTAAGATGAATGTGCTGCGCTGGTTCATACCTTAATTGGTACGCTGGATAAATCATTAATTGAGCGTGTGAACCGGCGCACACAGCAGTACCTGCCCGCGAGAATGTTTCCAGCGTAATCCCATCGCACTGGTTCTCGGCGAGGTACATCTCACGCTCGCTGCAATAGGAAAAACACATATTCCTATTAAAGCAGCGCGAGAAAAACTGGCATGGGTTCCCCCTCCAGGGGTATACCAGCCCCTTCGGTCTGGTATGGATTGTAAGGGGAACCCCCTACGCCGAAAAGACGGCGTGGGGGGTCGCCCCAAAATCCATACCAGACCCTTATCCAAGCACGCAGCCCGACCGTTCAGGAAAGGGGGTGGGGACGAGCGAGCGCCCCCCCTCCTGAACCGTCCCAGGCCGCATGCCCTCAACATGGGGGATGGTTACTTTGGGGAAGGGGGGCACACTGCGGCCCGCCCACCCCAAAGCACCTTGTCCCCATGTTGATGAGGACAAGGGCCTCATCCCCACAACCCTTGCCCGGTGGTGGTGGGGGTCTGCGGGAGGGAGGCTTATCGGAATCTGGAAGCCCCCTTTAACAAGTGGACCCCCAGATCCCGGCCCCCCCTGTGTGAAATGGTAATGGGGTACAAAAGTACCCCTACTATTTCACAAAAAAAGTGTCAAAAATGTTAAAAATGACAAGAGACATTTTTTGACAATTCCTTTAAAGTCTCTTCTTTCCATCTTCGGGTCTTCTTCCTTCCTTCATCCTTCGGTTTCTTCCTCCACCTTCTTCTTCCTCTGATCCTCGGCTTCTCGTCTGGCATCTTCTTCCGCGGCGTCTTCTTCCCGGCTTAGTTCTCAGGCCGTTCCGCATCCATGATGGGAGGCTACCACTTTGTGTGACGCTTCTCTTCTTCTGACACTTATATAACGGAACCGTGCTTCCGAGGGAGCGGGGTCACCGGGTGGCCTCGCCCTCCGTTATTTAAGAAGTGTCAGAAGACGAGAACCGTCACACAGCGGGAGCCTTCCATCATGGATGCGGAGCTGCCGGAGAAGGAAGCAGGGAAGAAGACGCCACGGAGGAAGATGCCGGACGAAAACACCGGAGCAAGTAGCAGAGGATCGGAGGAAGAAGAAGATGGAGGAAGAAACCGAAGGATGAAGGAAGGAAGGAAGGAAGAAGACCCGAAGATGGAAAGAAGAGACTTTAAAGGAATTGTCAAAAACTGTCTCTTGTCATTTTTAAAATTTTTGACACTTTTTGTGAAATAGTAGGGGTACTTTTGTACCCCCTTACCATTTCACAGGGGGGGGCGGGATCTGGGGGTCCCCTTGTTAAATATGGCTTCCAGATTTCGATAAGCCCCCCGCCCGCAGACCCCCACAGCCACCAGGCAAGGGTTGTGGGGATGAGGCCCTTGTACTCATCATCATGGGGACAAGGTGCTTTGGGGGGTACCCCAAAGCACCCTCCCAATCTTGAGGGCATGTGGCCTGGTATGGTTCAGGAGGGGGGGCGCTCTCTCGTCCCCCCCTCTTTTCCTGCGGCCTGCCAGGTTGCGTGCTCGGATAAGGGTCTGATATAGATTTTTAGGGGGAACACACGCCATTTTTTTTTAAATTTCGGTGCAGGGTTCCCCTTAAAATCCATGCCAGACCTGAAGGGCTTGGAATGGATTTTGAGAGGCACCCCCACGCCATTTTTTTTTTTTTTTGGCGTGGGGTTTCCCTTAATATCCATACCAGACCTGAATGGCCTGGTATTGAATTTTGGCGGAACTCCACGCATTTTTTTTCTTAATTTTGTTTTTTTTTCTTAATGCTGTTTTTATCAATGAACTCTTATGTGTATTGCCGGACCGACATTTCATTATAGCCGCAAAGTGAACCAGCGGTAAAAAAAAAAAAAAAAGTGTAGAGGTGCACCCGTTCAACCCTTGCAAATGCATTTACGTTGCTTGACATTTACTAAGATTTTCCCGGTGCACTGAACCAATGCATTGAACAAGCGCAAATGCCGTTTGAGCATGCGCAGTGCATAAATTAACCTCCCGCAGTTCTAAATGAATTCGCTGGCGCAGCCGTCTTGTTCGGAGAAAGTTACTTTCTCATTCTATTTTGGGCATATTTGTGACTTGGCCAGTTAGTACCATACTTCCTCACATCACCCCACATCACCCCCATAATATTGGCACTTCTAGCTTGTTTAAATTTTAAGTTAAAGATGCCCTGTGCCATGTCTATAGTGGTGTACCAATCACCTTCTCCCGTGCGCCATGAAGAGAATAGTAAATGGGGAATTGTGCTGTGTTACCGGCGCATATGTTTTGTAAATACAAAAATGTCATTTGCGCATCGGCGTGCGCGCAACTCATGGCGCAAATACTTCGTAAATCAGCCCAAATGTGTGTATATATATATATATATATATATATATATATATATATACATATATACATATACACACACACACATACAGTGGGGATAGAAAGTATTCAGACCCCATTACATTTTTCACTCTTTGTTATATTGCAGCCATTTGCTAAAATCATTTAAGTTCATTTTTTTCCTCATTAATGTACACACAGCACCCCATATTGACAGCAAAACACAGAATTGTTGACATTTTTGCAGATTTATTAAAAAAGAAAAAATGAAATATCACATGGTCCTAAGTATTCAGACCCTTTGCTCAGTATTTAGTAGAAGCACCCTTTTGATCTAATACAGCCATGAGTCTTTTTGGGAAAGATGCAACAAGTTTTTCACATCTGGATTTGGGGATCCTCTGCCATTCCTCCTTGCAGATCCTCTCCAGTTCTGTCAGGTTGGATGGTAAACATTGGTGGACAGTCATTTTTAGGTCTCTCCAGAGATGCTCAATTGGGTTTAAGTCAGGGCTTTGGCTGGGCCATTCAAGAAAAGTCACTGAGTTGTTGTGAAACCACTCCTTCGTTATTTTAGCTGTGTGCTTAGGGTCATTGTCTTGCTGGAAGGTAAACCTTCGGCCCAAACTGAGGTCCTGAGCACTCTGGAGAAGGTTTTCATCCAGGATATCCCTGTACTTGGCTGCATTCATCTTTCCCTCAATTGCAATCAGTTGTCCTGTCCCTGCAGCTAAAAAACACCCCCACAGCATGATGCTGCCACCACCATGCTTCACTGTTGGGACTGTATTGGACAGGTGATGAGCAGTGCCTGGTTTTCTCCACACATACCGCTTAGAATTAAGGCCAAAAAGTTCTATCTTGGTCTCATCAGACCAGAAAATCTTATTTCTCACCATCTTGGAGTCCTTTAGGTGTTTTTCAGCAAACTCCATGCTGGCTTTCATGTGTCTTGCACTGAGGAGAGGCTTCTGCCGGGCCACTCTGCCATAAAGCCCCGACTGGTGGAGGGCTGCAGTGATGGTTGACTTTCTACAACTTTCTCCTATCTCCCCACTGCATCTCTGGAGCTCAGCCACAATGATCCTCTGCCTACATAGGGGGGCTGCAGTTGCAAGTATAGCCTGTAGCGCGGATCCACCGACTACAACAATGATCTTTGGGTTCTTCTTTACCTCTCTCACCAAGGCTCTTCTCCCCCAATAGCTCACTTTGGCTGGACGGCCAGCTCTAGGAAGGGTTCTGGTCACCCCAAACGTCTTCCATTTAAGGATTATGGAGGGCACTGTGCTCTTAGGAACCTTAAGTGCAGCAGAATTTTTTTTGTAACCTTGGCCAGATCTGTGCCTTGCCACAATTCTGTTTCTGAGCTCTTCAGGCAGTTCCTTTGACCTCATGATTCTCATTTGCTCTGACTGCGAGCTGTAAGGTCTTATATAGACAGGTGTGTGCCTTTCCTAATCAAGTCCAATCAGTATAATCAAACACAGCTGGACTCAAATGAAGGTGTAGAACCATCTCAAGGATGATCAGAAAAAATGGACAGCACCTGAGTTAAATATATGAGTGTCACAGCAAAGGGTCTGAATACTTAGGACCATGTGATATTTCAGTTTTCTTTTTTAATAAATCTGCAAAAATGTCAACAATTCTGTGCTTTTCAGTCAATATGTGGTGCTGTGTGTACATTAATGAGGGAACAAATGAACTTAAATGATTTTAGCAAATGGCTGCAATCAGTGGCTTAGCGTGGGGGGTGCAGGGGGTGCCGTGGCCCCGGGCGCGACATTTAGGGGGGCGCCAGTATGTGTCACTGGCTGCCTCCTCCTAATTTCTAATTCCTGTGTCCCCCGTGCTCCGGCCGCCATGTTAAGTGTCCGGTGCCCTGTGATTGGGCGTATGGGGGTCATGTGAGGCGTAGGGCTGGCCTGTCCTCGATCGCTCCTGAAGTCCCGCCTCCGCACATGACCCCCCATACGCCCAATCACAGGGCGCTGGACACTGAACATGGCAGCAGGCAGAGCGCTGGGGAGAGAAGAATGTGAGCCGCCGCTGTGTTCTCCTCCTCATCCGGATCGATGCAGCCAGGAGAAGAAGGTGAGTGAGAGTCTTGTTACTGGCCGGGGTGGGGGGGGTGGGGGCGGAGACAGTATAATGTAGTTTAGTATGGAGGTCAGTGTAGTGTAGTGGTCAGTATGGGGGGCAGTGTAGTGGACAGTATAGTGTAGTATAGTGGACAGTGTAGTATAGTGGACAGTATAGTGGTTAGTGTAGTATAGTATAGTGGTTAGCATAGTGGTCAGTATAGTGTAGTTTAGTATGGAGGTCAGTGTAGTGTAGTATAGTGGTTAGTATGGTGGTTAGTGTAGTGGTCAGTATAGTGTAGTGGACAGTGTAGTATAGTGTGGTGGTCAGTGTAGTGTAGCATAGTGGTCAGTATAGTATAGTGGTCAATGTAGTGTGGTGATCAGTGTAGTGTAGTATGGTGGTCAGTATAGTGTAGTATAGTGGTCAGTATATTGGTTAGTGTAGTATAGTATAGTGGTCAGTATAGTGGTTAGTGTAGTATAGTATAGTGGTCAGTATAGTATAGTGGTCAGTATAGTATAGTTTAGTATGGAGGTCAGTGTAGTGTAGTGGACAGTATAGTATAGTGGACAGTGTAGTGTAGTATAGTGGACAGTGTAATGTAGTATAGTGGACAGTGTAGTGTGGTGGTCAGTATTGTGTAGTATGGTGGTCAGTGTAATGTAGTATAGTGGACAGTGTAGTATAGTGGTCAGTATAGTAGGGTGGTCAGTATAGTGTAGTATAGTGGTCAGTGTAGTATAGTGGACAGTGTAGTATAGTGAACAGTGTAGTATAGTGAACAGTGTAGTATAGTGAACAGTGTAGTATAGTGGACAGTGTAGTATAGTGGTCAGTATAGTGTAGTATAGTGGTCAGTGTAGTGTGGTATAGTGGTCAGTGTAGTATAGTGGACAGTGTAATGTAGTATAGTGGACAGTGTAGTATGGTGGTCAGTATAATGTAGTGTAGTGGACAGTGTAGTGTAGTGGACAGTGTAGTATAACAGACAGTGTAGTATAGTGGTCAGTGTAGTATGGTGGTCAGTATAGTGGTTAGTATAGTATAGTGGTCAGTATAGTGTAGTTTAGTATGGAAGTCAGTGTAGTGTACAGTAGACATGTGCATTCGTTTTCGTCCGAATGCATTTTCGTCCGAATTTTAGGTATTTTCGTTATCGCTTTAACAAACGATAATGAAAGTGCAGAGTCCGAAAAACGAAAGATCCGACATAAACAAATGCTTTATTTTCGTTTTCGTTGCTACAACAGTTCGATATAGATAGGAGATTCGACATGATGATGACAATAACAATCTGTGTCCATCAAACCTGTGGTCGAATGTGCCTAACCTTAGCTCTATTAGTCCAAGATTATTCTACATAGAGAGAAAAGATTTGACGTAGAGAGAAAAGATTCGACGTAGGGGAGGAAAGATTTGACGTAGGGGAGGAAAGATTCGACGTAGGGGAGGAAAGATTCGACGTAGGGGAGGAAAGATTCGACGTAGGGGAGAAAAGATAAATAAAAATAATGATGATGATGAATGTTATTGGCTGATTGTAACCAAAGAGGTGGAGCAGTAAAATAGCTAGAACTAAGTACACACGTACTTTGGCTTATGGTGTCTGTTGAAAGTTCTAAGAAGATTCGACGGAGCAGGTAAACTATACGGCGTTGTACAGTTTAGCTGCTCCGTCGAATCTTCTTTGAACATTCGACAGACACCATAAGCCTTCAATGACAGATTCGACCTTAATTTGGATTTTCGGACGAATGCAATTTTTAACGAAAAACGAAATAAATAAAAAGAATTTCGGGAGTAACTAAATAAATTTATTTTTCAGACGAAAACGAAATTCCGAAATGAAATATTTCAGTGTGCACATGTCTAGTGTACAGTGTAGTATAGTGGACAGTGTAGTATAGTGGACAGTGTAGTATGGTGGTCAGTATAGCGTAGTATAGTGGACAGTGTAGTGTAGTATAGTGGACAGTGTAGTATAGTGGACAGTGTAGTATAGTGGTCAGTGTAGTATAGTGGACAGTGTAGTATAGTGGACAGTGTAGTATAGTGGACAGTGTAGTCTGGTGGTCAGTATAGTGTAGTATAGTGGACAGTGTAGTATGGTGGTCAGTATAGTGTAGTGGACAGTATTGTATAGTGGACAGTATAGTATAGTGGACAGTATAGTATTGTGGTCAGTGTAGTGTAGTATAGTGGACAGTGTAGTGTAGTATAGTGGTCAGTATAGTGTAGTATAGTGGACAGTGTAGTATAGTGGTCAGTGTAGTGTAGTATAGTGGACAGTGTAGTATAGTGGACAGTGTAGTATGGTGGTCAGTATAGTGTAGTATAGTGGACAGTGTAGTATGGTGGTCAGTATAGTGTAGTGTAGTGGTCAGTGTAGTGGACAGTATAGTGGTCAGTGTAGTATAGTGGACAGTGTAGTGTAGTATAGTGGACAGTGTAGTGTAGTATAGTGGACAGTGCAGTATAGTGGTCAGTATAGTGTAGTATAGTGGTCAGTATAGTGTAGTATAGTGGACAGTGTAGTGTAGTATAGTGGACAGTGTAGTGTAGTATAGTGGACAGTGTAGTGTAGTATAGTGGACAGTGTAGTGTAGTATAGTGGACAGTGTAGTATAGTGGTCAGTATAGTGTAGTATAGTGGACAGTGTAGTATAGTGGACAGTGTAGTATAGTGGTCAGTATAGTGTAGTATAGTGGACAGTGTAGTGTAATATAGTGGACAGTGTAGTATAGTGGTCAGTGTAGTATAGTGGTCAGTGTAGTGTAGTATAGTGGACAGTGTAGTATAGTGGACAGTGTAGTATGGTGGTCAGTGTAGTTCTCAGTGTAGTGGTCAGTATAGGAATCAGGTAGGTCAGTACTATTGTATTTGAAGGGACTCAGGGAGTGCTAAAAGTCCGCAGGTTAGGGGGGCGCAAATTACTTGCCTTGCCCCGGGTGCTGACAACCCACGCTACGCCACTGGCTGCAATAACAAAGAGTGAAAAATTTAAGGGGGTCTGAATACTTTCCGTCCCCCCCGTATTTATCGGCGTATAACACGCAAAGGCGTATAACACGCACATTCATTTTAAGAGGGAAAAATAAAGGGAAAAGAAATTGCGCTCGGTGCTCAATAAAAATATGAAAACTAATAATGACAAAACCGTGAAGGAAATCCTGCAGCTAAAACACAATAACCCCAATACAAGGGCATACAAACTAAACAATATAAAAAAACAGTGTAGCGCTGGATTATTAAAGGAAACGCATATAATAATATATGCGAATGTGCCAAAACCCGTGAAATGTGAATGAATGGGTGATCAGAACCTTATAACACTATTGTAAAGTGGTCAAACGCACAGGTATATAAATCATATATGACACTAGAAGGTGTTCAAATGAACCTATGTATGTTTGGATAATGTGAACATGTAAACATATAAATAATATAGGTGAATTATGTGGACCAAAAGTCAACATAAACAATGAAAATCAATACAGTGACGATTGACATTGACAATGTGTGATGAAAAAAACTATGCCAACCAACTAACTTTAGTTGTTCCAAAAAACATGTGATGCTCAGCAGTATTGAAATTAATGGGTTAAAGAGACACAGAGATTCATGTGTTATAAATGAAAATCCCAGAACATAATGAAAAATGAATAGAACCAACCCACAAAAAAGTTCATACACTGCAAATAAGTATAAAGTCCCAAACGTGGTGAAATTTCAACATAAATTCCGGTTCAGTGTTCCACTGCAACTGTAGCCCACCACCAAGAGAATACAGCTGGAGGCTTACCGGACAGCCTGCGACCACCCTTATTCAGGGGGGTCAAAACAGGCTCAGTAGAGATGTGTAGGTCCAGTGGATGTCACCTAAAAAGGCTCCATAGACGTTCTGCCAATAGCCCAGGAAGATCTTGCTTGTGATCACCGGATACTTTCCAAGGGTATTCCTCTCGTGGTAAACCCAAAGGACTTTCCAGGCAAAGTGCAGCAAAAATAGTCAGCAGGTGCCCCAAAAAGAGAAAGAGGACTCCGATAGTGCAGACCAATATTACTAGTTTATTTAAAATTAGTACTAACAAATGAATCTAAAACCGAAGCTTCTGACAGGGAGAAGTAAAAAAACGAACTCCACCGCCGTTTAAAATCAAATCGCGCATGTGCGACACGTGCTCAACGTGAGCACATGTCGCGCATGCGCGATTTGATTTTAAACGGCGGTGGAGTTCATTTTTTTACTTCTCCCTGTCAGAAGCTTCGGTTTTAGATTCATTTGTTAGTACTAATTTTAAATAAACTAGTAATATTGGTCTGCACTATCGGAGTCCTCTTTCTCTTTTTGGGGCACCTGCTGACTATTTTTGCTGCACTTTGCCTGGAAAGTCCTCTGGGTTTACCACGAGAGGAATACCCTTGGAAAGTATCCGGTGATCACAAGCAAGATCTTCCTGGGCTATTGGCAGAACGTCTATGGAGCCTTTTTAGGTGACATCCACTGGACCTACACATCTCTACTGAGCCTGTTTTGACCCCCCTGAATAAGGGTGGTCGCAGGCTGTCCGGTAAGCCTCCAGCTGTATTCTCTTGGTGGTGGGCTACAGTTGCAGTGGAACACTGAACCGGAATTTATGTTGAAATTTCACCACGTTTGGGACTTTATACTTATTTGCAGTGTATGAACTTTTTTGTGGGTTGGTTCTATTCATTTTTCATTATGTTCTGGGATTTTCATTTATAACACATGAATCTCTGTGTCTCTTTAACCCATTAATTTCAATACTGCTGAGCATCACATGTTTTTTGGAACAACTAAAGTTAGTTGGTTGGCATAGTTTTTTTCATCACACATTGTCAATGTCAATCGTCACTGTATTGATTTTCATTGTTTATGTTGACTTTTGGTCCACATAATTCACCTATATTATTTATATGTTTACATGTTCACATTATCCAAACATACATAGGTTCATTTGAACACCTTCTAGTGTCATATATGATTTATATACCTGTGCGTTTGACCACTTTACAATAGTGTTATAAGGTTCTGATCACCCATTCATTCACATTTCACGGGTTTTGGCACATTCGCATATATTATTATATGCGTTTCCTTTAATAATCCAGCGCTACACTGTTTTTTTATATTTTTTTTATTTTTTTTATATTTTTTTATATTTTTTTATATTATTCATTTTAAGAGGGAAGTTTCAGGAAAAAAACTTACATTTTTAATAAGGAACTTTGAAGCACAATAAGGGTCAGTGTCCATCTGCAGCCTCACCATTGCCATCAATGCAGCAGCCTCACCATTACCTTCAATGCAGCAGCCTCGCCATTGCCATCAGTGCAGCCTGATCGATGTCCCCTTTAGGCTGCAGATGGGCAGGGAGGGGGGCGGGACAAGTGCCGACCAATTTACATACAGTGAGAATCTCCTATGATAGACAGAACAGTGGTCCAATGGCGGCCCAGGAGACAGGACTTCTTATTACAGAGGCAGCCAAGTAAACAGAAGATTCTCACTGTATGTAAACTGACAGCGCTCGTCCCGCCCCCTCTATGTCCCCTCCGAGGCAGCAAGAATTAAAGTATCGGCGTATAACACGCACACGCTCTTTGCCCCCGATTTTCATGGTGAAAAAGTGAGTGTTATATGCCAATAAATACAGTATATATATATATATATTCAAACTTCAGGTGGGTTACCTTCTTTTCTTGGTTTCTTTACTCAAATCACAGCACCATCAGGGTGGACTCCCAATCTTCCACCATAAATCGATAAAGAAAAAACATGGACC
Source organism: Lithobates septentrionalis (assembly GCA_037952835.1). Lineage (NCBI taxonomy): Eukaryota > Metazoa > Chordata > Amphibia > Anura > Ranidae > Lithobates > Lithobates septentrionalis. The sequence goes on along the minus strand of JBBDGP010000572.1, from coordinate 1,614,707 downwards.
GATGCTTGATGCAAATGTTTCTTTTACTTGAAAATTCCAATCATACAAAACTTGAAAGTGCAGATGTGTAAGCTACTGTACAGTATCGAGCGTGAATCGCTCTTTATCAGGCTTCTCTGGCTGTGTGTGGAGAACCCGACATTATTTTCTTCTCTTATCCCCACCCAACCCATCACCACACATGTATCGAATCAAACCATTACCATTACTGATTAATTAAACCTAAAAGATTAACCCTCACTGCATAAAGATAATAGTGAATGACATTACAATTCCGTACACCAAAATATTTACAAACAACTTCATGTATCCTACAAAGTATCATCTTCTTTTCAAACGTACTCTAGAAGTCAACAAGATCTCTTATCATCAAAACATTTTTATCTATGCATTAATAAATCGGCAATCATTCCGGTGATAATAATATAGTCTCAGATTCCTTAACCCATTTCAACTGTTAACTCTGTTGGCTGACTTTTCAGACGGGAATCCATTCCATTGAATCTAAAGATGTAAAATATACATGTCATATATCGGATCACTACATTACCCTGCATCCACATTCTATAAAAATAGGTATAGATCATAATCTCTATTCATACCATCCGGGTATAGAGACTGTAGTCTATTGATCCACCAAACTTCACGTTTCCTCAGTTTCAAAATCCTGTCCCCCCCTCTTTTGTCACGAGATATTTCCTCCAAAACCATGAAATCGCAAATCGGTATCCCTATGTCCTATCTCAGAGAAGTGACGTGACACAGGGAGACCTGACTGTGGATGTCGGATCGTACTGCGATGTTGTACAATGCGATCCTTGATTTTCTGGGTCGTCTCACCTACATAGATGAGATTGCAAGGGCATAAGAGGATGTACACCACATAGGATGTCTGGCACGTGTAAAAGCCATTAAGTGTTACTTTATTTTTAGTTATAGGATGAATGAAGTGATTTCCCTTAAGCATCAAATTGCATTGAATGCAATTAAGACATGGATAACAACCCTTTCTTTTCCTGCCTAGAATTGTTGTTTTTATTTCCTGGGTATCGGATCTGAATTCGGATCGCACAAGGGAGTCACGCAAAGTTTTATTGCGCCGATAAGCTTTCATAGGAATTTGTTGAAATTCCTCTATCTGCGGATATGATCGCTTTAAAATTGGCCAATGTCTCCTCACTAGGTTAAAGATCTTATCACTATAACTGTGAAATTGGAAAGTGAATGGCATCCTAGATCTAGTTGATCAATATTTTTTGTAATTACAGGTTTTAGTTGCCTTTATAATCTTATTAAGTTCCTGTGTGATCAGACCATCGGGATAGCCCCGCTTTCTAAACTTACAGCACATCTCTTCTAATCTATTGTCCCTCATTGTATTGTTGCTCACGATCCGTGTTACCCTAATGCCGCGTACACACGGTCGGACTTTCCGGCATACTTGGTCCGGCAGACCAGAGTTTGCCGAACAATCCGACCGTGTGTAGGCTCCGGTGGACTTTTCCGGCTGACTTTTTCCCAAAAGCCCGCCTGACCTAGATTTGAAACACGTTTTAAATCTTTCCGTTGGAATCAGTTTCTGGCGGAAAGTCCGCTTGTCTGTGTGCTGATCCGACGGAAAGCCCGCTCGTCTGTATGCTGGTCCAACGGACCAGATACGACGCAAGGGCAGGGTATTGCATTTCGCGCTCGCTGCAATAGGAAAAACAAATCTTCCTACTGCGGCGAACGCGGGACATACCAGGCCCTTAGGTCTGGTATGGATTATAAAGGGAAACCCCTACGCCGAAAAAACGGCGTTGGGTCCCCCCTAAAATCCATACCAGACCCCGATCCGAGCACGCAGCCTGGCCGGTCAGGAAAGGGGGTGGGGATGAGCGAGCGACCCCCCCCCTCCTGAACCGTACCAGGCTGCATAACCTCAACATGGGGGGTGGGTGCTTTGGGGGAGAGGGCGCCCTGCGGGGCCCCCCCACCCCAAAGCACCTTGTCCCCATGTTGATGAGGACAAGGGCCTCTTCCAGACAACCCTGGCCGTTGGTTGTCAGGGTCTGCGGGCGGGGGGCTTATCGGAATCCGGGAGCCCCCTATAATAAGAGGGCCCCCAGATCCCGGCCCCCCACCCTATGTGAATGAGTATGGGGTACATGGTACCCCTACCCATTCACCTAGGGAAAAAGTGTCAATAATAAAACACACTACACAGGTTTTTAAAATAATTTATTAAACAGCTCCGGGGGGGGTCTTCCTCCAGCTTCGGGGGTCTTCTTCCGGCTTCGGGGGTCCCTCCGGTTCCTCTTCTCCCGGCGTCCGGTTGGTTCTTCTCCGCTCTCTCCGGCCTCTTCTCCCGGTGTTCGAGTTCTTCGGCCGGCTCCTCCGCTGTCTTCAGGCCGCTCTCGTGCCAGCGGAGGTCCGGACTTCTGGGCTTCTTGGCCAGAAAAACATGGACCGATGCTTGATGCAAATGTTTCTTTTACTTGAAAATTCCAATCATACAAAACTTGAAAGTGCAGACGTGCACTATGATTGGAATTTTCAAGTAAAAGAAACATTTGCATCAAGCATCGGTCCATGTTTTTTCTTTATCGATTTATGGTGGAAGATTGGGAGTCCACCCTGATGGTGCTGTGATTCACTATATTATTTACGGTATTGACATCTTTTAACCGCTTGCGACCGCTGCACGATGATGTACGTTGGCAGAATGGCATGGCTGCGCAAATGGGCATACCCGTAGGTCCCTCCGTCATCACAGGCTAGCAGGCGCGTCGCCAGACTCGATGTCAACCAGTGGCCCGTGATCATGACACAGAGAGGCAGATGGGCGAGATGCCTATGTAAACAAGGCATTTCCCTGTTCTGCCAAGTGACATGACAGGGATCTACTGCTCCCAGTGATCAGGAACAGTGATCTCTGTCATGTTCTAGTGAGCCCATCCCCCCCTACAGTTAGAACACACTGAGGGAACACCCTTAATCCCGTAGCCTCCCTGGCGGTTTTCCCGAGTGTGGCTCGGGGTTAAAATTCAGGACCATTAGCGGTAACCCCGAGCCACACTCGGGATTACATCACAGGATCCTGGTGTGGCTTTACTTACCTTGTCCCCGGGATCCTGCGATGTCCCCCGCAGTGTCCGTGGGCTCCATCCTCCTCCGAAGCCTCTCCTTGCCAGTCTCCGTTCCCTGCGAGCGTCGCGACACACGGGGGCGGAGCCTGGCGGCAAATTCAAAACAAAGTAAAAATCATAACACATACAGTACTGTAATCTTACAGATTACAGTACTGTATGAAATGATTTCACATCCCTTTTGTCCCCAGTGCTTTGGCCCATGCCCTGCATGCAGTTTTATGTGATATATACTGTTCTTTCTGCCTGTAAACTGGAGATTGTCCATAGCAACCAAAAAGTGTCCCTTTACATCAAAAGTGGCTTTAGACCAGCTAGAAAACAGCGATAGTAAATTAGCACACTTGCAGAATTGAGCGATAGTGAATCGTGGGGAAATTTATTTGATTACTATTTATTTTATTTTTTTTAATTATTTTTTTTTATTTATTATATTATAATTTATGTTTTTGTGTTTCAAACTTTATCATACCCGGGATATCTATTAGACTCTTGTTTGGACAGATTTAAGTGTGTTATTGTTAAGAATTACAGACCTACAATATAAAACGCCAAATTTCCATGCAAAATAATTGTACCGCTTTCAGCACCTAAAATCCAAAATAATCATACCGGCAGGGAGGTTAATCGCCACCTAGTGTTTAACCCCTTCCATGCAGTGACATTTATAGAGTAATCAGTGGCTTTTTTTTAGCTCTGATCGCTGTATAGATGTTAATTGTCCCAAAATAGTGTCAAAAGTGTCTGATCTGTCCGCCGCAATGTAGCAATCATGATAAAAATCGCAGATCACCGCCATTACTAATAAAAAAATATTAATAATAAAAATGACATAAATCTATCCCTTATTTTGTAGACGCTATAACTTTTGCACAAACCTATACAAAAATATGTAGAAGAATACATATCGGCCTAAACTGAGGAAGAATTTTTTTTTTTTTTTTTTTTTTTAGAAATTCGTTTTTCTTTATATTTTTTTTAGGATATTATAGCAAAAAGTAAAAAATAGTTTTTTTCTTCAAAATTGTCGGTCTTTTTTATTTAAAGTGCAAAAAATAAACACTGCAGAAGTGATCAAATACCACCAAAAGATCTATCTGTGGGAAAAAAAGGACGTCAATTTTGTTTGGGTACAACGTTGCAGACTGCGCAATTGTCAGTTAAAGGGACGCAGTGTCGTATCGCAAAAAATGCTCTGGTCATTAAGGGGGTAAATTCTTCCGAGGCTGAAGTGGGTAATTAAGGTCTTATATTGTTTTCAGTAAAAGTGTACTGCTTTCTTGAACCTGCATGTACAGAGGTGTGCTGACAGCTCTGAGATTGTGTTAGCACACCTCCAAGCAGCTTGCAGAAAGTAGCATCTTATTACTGGCTCCAGCACACACATAGACCTCTTATCCCGTAGCTCAGTGCAGGCAGTGATATTATTGTGATATGATGGGGCAGGCTCTGAGTGCAGATACTTTCTAGATGCTTAGGAACCCTAGGGTGAATGTAAGGGTGAGTTAAACAAATAGCAGGTGCTGTTACCTGAGGCCCTGTTTATTTTTTCTAAAGGATACATGAACTTGCCGTTAGAGAGACTCAGTGCCTTACTCTAGCATGCCCAACTAGTGATGTTGTTTTCCACAGTTTTTGATCTATGCTGTGTAGCCTACTCACTGGGACAGTGCAGTACGGATTCTGTATCTACAGCCATGTTTATAGCTGTGTCACTGTGGTACTGATTCCATCTCTTAGGGCATATCTGTGGTTGTGCAGTACTGATTCTGTCGCATATCTTTTGCAATGATCTCTTCTTGAATCCCCCACTGACATCGGTCGGGAGGAGTGGAGGAGAGAAGGAGAGTTGCGGGCAGTCACGTGAGCGCCGAGCAGTGCTCTGAAATGTAGTATAGAACATTGTTTTTTTAGTAAAACACATACACAGGGCACTTAGCATTAAGGAAGACAGGGGCTTGCCTGAAAATTACCAAGTTATTTCTGCAGGAGGGGAGGGGTGGGCACTGACACAGCTGACAGGCAGGGAAGGGAGAGGAGGACAGAGCAGAGCTGTGGATGATGGAGGCACGTAAACCATGGTGTCAGGGCTCAGCAGCTGTGATAAACCGTGGTCAGTTTCAGGGAGGTGGGTAGAACCAGGCAAGATCAGCCAGGTATTTTATATGATACAGGGAGCCAAATTGCACAGCACAAGCACTGTGCTGTTTTACATGCTTTAAGGGAAGAGGATTTTTTTTGGGGGGGTAACAAATGCTTTATTAATAGCATGCACTGCCAAGCTGCAATTTCCAAAGCAAACAAAGTCCTTTCTCGTATTAAGAGTTATGGACTCCAGAGAGAGAGATATCATTTTTCCCCTGTATAAATCATTAGTAGGGCCTCATCTGGAATATGCAGTTCAGTTTTGGGCAGCAGTTCACATACAGTAGATCGGGGAACTGGAGAAAGTGAAGTGAACCACTTCAGCCCCGGAAGATTAGGCTGCTCAATGACCAGAGCACTCTTTACAATTTGGCACTGCGCTGCTTTAACTGGTAATTGCGCGGTCATGTGATGTTGTACCCAAACGAAATTTGCGTCCTTTTTTTCCCACAAATAGAGCTTTCTTTTGATGGTATTTTTTGCGATATAAAAACGGAAAACAGAACGAACATTTTGAAAAAAAATTATATTTTCTACTTTTTGTTATAAGAAAAATCCAATAAACTCAATTTTAGTCATACATTTAGGCCAAAATATATTCAGCCACATGTCTTTGGTAAAAAAATGTCAATAAGCGTATATTTATTGTTTTGCGAAAAAGTTATAGCATCTACAAACTATGGTACATTTATTGGAATTCACGCAGCTTTTAGTTTATGATTGCCTCATCTCATTTCTTGAGGTGCTCAAATGGCAGGGCAGTACACCCCCCCCCCAAATGACCCCATTTTGGAAAGTAGATACCCCAAGGAAATTGCTGAGAGGCTTGTTGAGCCCATTGAATATTTGATTTTTTGTCACAAGTGATTGAAAAATGATCAAAAGTTGTCACTAAATGATATATTTCTCAAACATGCCATGGTTATATGTGGAATTACACCCCAAAATACATTCTGATTCTCCTAAGTATGGGGATACCACATGTGTGAGACTTTTTGGGAGCCTAGCCGCACAGGACCCCGAAAACCAAGCACCGCCTTCAGGATTTCTAAGGGCGTACATTTTTTATTTCACTCCTCACTACCCATCAGTTTCAAGGGCCATAAAATGCCCAGATAGCACAAAACCCCCACAAATTACCCCATTTTGGAAAGTAGACACCCCAAGCTAATTGCCAAGAGCCATGTTGAGTCCATGGAATATTTTAATATTTTATTATATTTTGCCACATGTTGCAGGAAAATGACAAACTTTTTTTTTTTTTTTATTGCACAAAGTTGTCACTAAATGATATATTGCTCAAACATGCCATGGGCATATGTAGAATTACACCCCAAAACACATTCTGCTTTTTCTCCTGAGTACAGGGATACCACATGTGTGAGACTTTTTGGGAGTCTAGCCGTGTACATGACCACGAAAACCAATCACTGCCTTCAGGCTTTCTAAGGGCGTAAATGGTGATTTTACTCCTCACTACCTATCACAGTTACGGAGGCCCTGAAATGTACAGATAGCACATAACCCCCCCAAATGACCCCATTTTGGAAAGTAGACACCCCAAGGAGTTTTCTAAGAGGCATGGTGAGTATTTTGCAGCTCTCATTTGTTTTTGAAAATGAAGAAAGAAAAGAAAAATGTATTTTTTTTATACCAAGACTTCCAAGGCAACCAGTGAAGGAGGGAATTTTTCAGTCATCCTGAGTAGGACGCCATCATCATTTCATAGGAACAATGTAGATTTGTTAAGTCTATTACTTCTGTTATGGAAGGGGGTAAAGGGTTTTTCCAATTTCTTGTAAGTGTTATGCCGCGTACACATGATCGGACATCCCGACAATGAAATCCTGGATTTATTTCTGACGGACGTTGGCTCAATCTTGCATACACACGGTCGCACAAATGTTGACGGAAATTCTGATCGCCAAGAATGCAGTGACGTACAACACGTACGACGAGCGGGAAAATGAAGTTCAATAGCCAGTGCAGCTCTTCTGCTTGATTCCGAGCAAGCGTGGAATTTTGTGCATTGTGTGCACACGATTGGAATTTACGACAACGGAGATTGTTGTCAGAAAATTTGAGAACCAGCTCTCAAATTTTTGTTGTCCGAAATTCCGACAAAAAATGTCCGATGGAGCCTACATACGGTTGGAATTTCCGACAACAAGCTCCCATCGAACATTTGTTTTGGAAATTTTGATCGTGTGTACACAGCATTAGTCTTGCCGCTAGAAGTATGTGTGTAGTTGCGTTTTGTAGTTTAGATGGGAGGTCTTCTATGCCTAATGATAGAATTGCTAGTTCTGGGTTTGGAAGGGTCAATTGTTGGGTGATGTCAGATATTTTTATAAAAATATCCTTCCAGTATGCTGAGAGTATAGGACAGCTCCATAGTATGTGCAGTATGTCTCCTTTTAGACAGCAGTGTCTTCAACATCTATAAGATAGTTGGGGGTTGTATCTGGACAATTTGTCTGGTGTCAGATATCATCTCAGTGTTATTTTAACCGTTAGCTTCCACAATGTAGAACAATAGGAAGCTTTTTGTGTGGTTTTACAGTGAAGGACTGTCCCAGGTCACTTTCCCATTGTGTAAAAGGTGTGGATTTGACGAAGGTACCTTTCTGTTGGAAAATGTTGTAGAATAAGGTAATTCCTTTCAGTACTGGTGTGGGGGATGTCAGGAAAGCCCATGCTGAGGCTTGGATGATAAGGTGGTTGTAGGGGATCTTTAGTAAGTAATGTGTGATTTGCAGATATTGCTAGAGGTCTTTTTGAGGGAGATTAAACTCTTTTTGGAGCGATGAGAAGGGCTTAAGAGAGTTGCTTGTGTAGGTGGAGATGTGTTTGTCCTTTTTTGGACCAGGATGTAAGGGATAATTGGGCTATAAGAGGGTTTAGTGCTGTTAGAGGGATTTCCAGGGTGGTGTTAGTTGGGTGGTTCAGAGTTTGATTTAGTAGTCGTATCCAAGTTTTGATCATCACTGTCATAGTTCGAGGCAGGAAGGTTGAGGTACATACTCCTAATGAGGCACTGAATAGCCATGCTGTTACTGGGCCTTGTGGTCTGTATGAGGATTCAATGGATCCCAAAATTGTCGTTGCTGAAGGGAGAAACCATTTTTTCAGTATAGATGCTGAAAAGTAGTCATGATAGTCAATATATCCTACTCCTCCACTAAGTCTGTTTCTGATTAATTTAGAGTGGGAACATCTAGATTTTTTTCCCTTTCGAAACATATCTTGATAGTAGGGTTTGTAGGGATTTAAAGTAGCTGGTTGGGATCGGTATTGATAGTGTTCTAAAAATATAGAGGACTTGAGGAAGTTGTATCATTTTGAATGCAGCTAGTCTGCCCATCCATGAGAATTCACAACTATCCAAATTTTGTAGATCTTGTTGGAGTTTGGTGTGAAGGGGGAGGTAATTGTGTTGGAACAGCGTTTTTATGGATCTTGTAAGTTGTATACTTAGGTATGATATACTAGTATCCGCCCACTTGTAAGGGAGTGTTTGTTGCAGGAGGTTTCTCATTATGGCATCAATTCCCAGATCAAGGATGTATGATTTGCTATCATTTGCCTTGTAATAGGAGACCATTAACCAAGTCAATGTTTTTTGGACTTCTATGAGGGACGATTAGGGGTTAGTTAACATTATTACGTCATCTGCAAATAGGCTTATTTTGTGTTCTCGGGATCCTGTGACAATGCCTGTTATTTTAGTGTTAGACCTGATATGCTCAGCTAGGGGTTCCATTATCAAGTTGAAGATTAAGGGGGATAAAGGGCAGCCCTGCCTTGTGCCGTTCGTAATTTGTATTGGTGTGGATAGTAAGTTGGAAGTGTAAGTGTAAGTTGGAAGTGTAAGCCCTCTACTCCACTCTGATGGAGTGGAGTAGAGGGCTAATATGGCATTGGGGATATGGCCTTCGAACCCAAATTTCTTCAGTACTAGGGTGAGGTAGTTCCAGTTAACTCTGTCAAATGCCTTCTCTGCGTCTAAAAATAGCAGCAGAGAAGGCGCTCCAGTTGTGTTTGCATGATGGATAATGTCAATTAGTTTTCTGGTTGCATCTGATGTTTGGTGGCCTTTAGTGAAGCCTGTTTGATCCATGTGTATTAGTGAGGGAAGGATATCAATTAGCCTATTCGCTAATGTTTTAGCGTAGATCTTGAGGTTGAGGTTTAGTAACGAGATGGGACGGAAGTTTTTGGGGGTTGTGGGTTTTTTGTCCGGTTTCAGCAAGGTTATCACTAGCGCCAAAAGCATCTCGCTCGGAAAGGAGGAAGAGGATGCAGTGTGATTAAATAGCTTGCATAGGTGTGGGGTTAATAATGGGTAAAATGTTTTAAAATATTCCCCGGTGAACCCGTCGGGGCCTGGAGATTTACAGTTTGGTAATTTTTCAATTGTTTTTTGGACTTCGTCCTCAGTGAAAGGAGTATTTAGATATGCGATTTGTTCAGGCGATAGTGAGGGAAGATTAATGTGGTTGAGGAAGGTTTGAATCTCTTCTTGATTAGGTTGATGCGTATGTTCATCTGTGTTGAGGTTGTATAGATTACTGTAATAAGTACTAAACGCGTTAGAAATTGCTTGAGGGTTTGTCTAAGGAATGTTCGCTGCTGTCCTTTGATACAGGCTGCCATTGCCTTTCCTGCTTTATTGTTCGGTGCATATGATCTAGCTTTTAGTTTCCTTTGCCTAATTTCTAAGCTTTCAATTAACAAGGAGCAAAGTTTGTGGCGTAATTTAAATATTTGGGTTTGCAAAGATGGAGAAGGTTAGTATTTGTTTTGAAGATCTGTGGCCGTAATAGCTGCCATTAGTTCTTCCAAACGTTGCGCCTTCCTTTTCTTAAGTTTTGAACCTAGCTGGATAAAGAAACCTCTAATGTAAGATTTATGAGTGTTCCACAGGACCGCTGGGTCAGCCATTGAGCCTGTATTTATATTAAAGAATTCATCCAATTTGTGGGAAAGATGTGTAGTGTTGGATGGAATTTGAAGAATGTGGTTGTTTACACGCCATATATATGAGTGTGGATTTGGTGGATTATTAGCAATTTGGATGCTTACAGGTGCGTGGTCTGACTAGGTGGTGGTGTGGATTTAAGAAGCTTGCACATTTTGCAGAAGCCATTTGTCAGAGAGGAATAAATCAATACGTGAATAGGTGTTGTGACATGGGGAAAGTAAAGTATAGTCCCCCTCCTCCGCGTGACAACACCTCCAAATATCATACAAATCATTGCCTGTAAGAAAAGAATTCAATGGTGAGGAGAATCGTTTGGGTCCTGATGAGGAATCCAAGTCGTTATGAAAATGTAAAAGGGGCTATGGGGGTACCTCATCCTATATGGAATTCATGAAACCAGACCAAGATAACGGACTATCACGGTACCAAATGAGGAATATATACATAATAATTTTCAATAATTTTATTTATACAAAATGCGATATATAAAAATATTTTACATAAAAACATAAAGATGTTCTCTTGCGGTCCATAAATACATATTTCTCAAATTTCTGTCTATAAAGATGGTTGACGCGTTTCACATGGTTGCTTCCTCAGAACCATTTACATATGACATATGATCAGAGAACCTTCAACAGGAAAAGCATGGGAGAAGATCATTATAAACAGGAACATGTGCTGAAATATCCCAGAGGACTAGATAATGGTGGTGTAATTGAACAGGTGCAGTAACCCATATGGCGACATATATTCCTATAACTTACGTATTAGGAACCCAAGATAATTCGATCTATGGATGGAAGACGATGTGCCCAATTAAGGGGGAGTGAGTGGAATCAAAAGAGATGCAGGAATACAACCAATATAGTCCCTCTAAAGATTAATAAAATATTTATACCAATGTAGGCATAGACAACACAAGGGTCCCTATATATCAATGCCTACAAAATAGTTAATTCATGTTCGTATACTCACTCAAGGCTCTGTCATATAGTCAAGACCAAACCAGATAGAGGTTCCCACAAAGAGGAAAAGTGTCCCTTCTCTGTAATACTACAGCAGTACCTAAATAATCAATAAGTAGTCTATTAGAAATAAAGTCCAGAAACCCAGACATACGGGGAATATCGGTTAGAGGAAGGGAGTTTAAAATCTCCCTCTTCACGGACGATATCATACTCACATTAACTCAACCTCATATTACTCTCCCGATCTTGCAAACAGAATTATGCCGCGTACACACGACCGGACTTTACGGCGGACTTTGCCTGGCGGACTTTTCGTCGGACTTTGTTTGCTCCTTGCGCCGGACTTAAAAACGGACGGACTTGGCCACACACGGTCACTGCAAAAGTCCGCTGGTTTTGAACGCGGTGACGTATAGCACGTACGACGGGACTAGAAAAAGGAAGTCCAAGCCCCACTCCGGCACCCTTTGGGCTCCTTCTGCTAATCTCGTGTTTATCTCGTGTTAGTAGAAGTTTGGTTAGAGACGATTCGCGCTTTTCACACTTCAGCTTATTTCGTTCGTTTTCTGCGGTTCAGTTTGTGCTTGTGAGGTTTGTATCTGCTTTTCAGTGCGTGTTGGTCAGTTCGTAACCTGCCTTGCAGGCCGTTCTGCTCCGCTCGTTCCTGATTTTCAGGTCGTTCTTCATAGACCTTGCTGTTCTTCAGTGCGTTTGTTATAAGTTTGTTTGTTTGAGCAGCCGACCGTTTTGAAGCCATGTCGAGTGGACGTTCTCGTTCTCGAGTTCGTGCTGTGTGGGGACTTGGTGTTGGGGTTAATACTTTGACCCGAGTCCAGTCCATGAACAGGGTGAGGAGGATAGGGATGAGCCGAACACCCCCCGGTTCGGTTCGCACCAGAACCCGCGAACGGACCGCAAGTTCGCACGAACGTTAGAACCCCATTGACGTCTATGGGACTCGAACGTTCGAAAACAAAAGTGCTCATTTTAAAGGCTAATTTGCATGGTATTGTCCTAAAAAGGGTTTGGGGACCCGGGTCCTACCCCAGGGGACATGTATCAATGCAAAAAAAACTTTTAAAAACGGCCGTTTTTTCGGGAGCAGTGATTTTAATGATGCTTAAAGTAAAAAAAAAAAAGTGAAATATTCCTTTAAATATCGTACCTGGGGGGTGTCTATAGTATGCCTGTAAAGTGACGCGTGTTTCCCATGTTTAGAACAGTCCCTGCACCAAATGTCATTTTTAAAGGAAAAAATCTCATTTAAAACTGCTTGCGGGTTTAATGTCATGTCGGGTCCTGGCAATATGGATGAAAATCAGTGAGACAAACGGCATGGGTACCCCCCAGTCCATTACCAGGCCCTTTGGGTCTTGTATGGATATTAAGGGGAACCCCGCACCCAAATTAAAATAAGGAAAGGTCCCTATATACTCTGAACAGCAGTATACAGGCGGTGCAAACAAGACAGGGACTGTAGGTTTGTTGTTAAGTAGAATCTGTTTGTAATTTTGAACATTTTTAATGTGTTTAGCTCCAGCCAAAAAATCTTTTCTAAGCTTTTTGGAAAACATAGGGAAGGGTTATCACCCCTGTGACATTTGTTTTGCGTCTTTCCTCCTCTTCAGAAGATTTCACCTCACTTTTTTGTCCCAATGAAAAATGTTTTTTGAAAATTTGGGTTTTTTTGTGGAACAAGGATTGGAAAGCATCAGTGGAAAGGAGAAATTGTTTTCCCATATTAACTCTTACATGAGAGAATTTCCCTTCCTATGGGTAGATTTCATCTCACTTCCTGTTGTCTCCTTCCGTTTGCAAGTAGGAGTCGTTTGTAAGTTAGATGTTTGAAAGTAGGGTCCTGCCCTATATACTCAGCAGAAATTTGGGCCTTAGGTGTTGCTGTGGCCAAAACACTGTAAGCCCTCACAGGGCCCTGCTGTGAAATATTAGATCAAGAATTGTAATTACATGCCCCTGTTGAACAGGAGCTGAAAAATTAGGCCTTAGGCACTGGTGCTGGTGCCACAACACTGCAACCCCTCACAGACACTCTAGTTGGAACGCAGGAACGAGCCCTGCTGCAAAGTATTGCATCAAAAATTGTAATTACACGCCCCTGTTAGACAGGGGCAGAAAAATTGGGCCTTAGGCACTGGTGCTGGTGCCACAACACTGCAACCCCTCACAGACACTCTAGTTGGAACGCAGGAACGAGCACTGCTGCAAAGTATTGCATCAAAAATTGTAATTACACGCCCCTGTTAGACAGGGGCAGAAAAATTGGGCCTTAGGCACTGGTGCTGGTGCCACAACACTGCAACCCCTCACAGACACTCTAGTTGGAACGCAGGAACGAGCACTGCTGCAAAGTATTGCATCAAAAATTGTAATTACACGCCCCTGTTAGACAGGGGCAGAAAAATTGGGCCTTAGGCACTGGTGCTGGTGCCACAACACTGCAACCCCTCACAGACACTCTAGTTGGAATGCAGGAACGAGCCCTGCTGCAAAGTATTGCATCAAAAATTGTAATTTCACGCCCCTGTTAGACAGGGGCAGAAAAATTGGGCCTTAGGCACTGGTGCTGGTGCCACAACACTGCAACCCCTCACAGACACTCTAGTTGGAACGCAGGAACGAGCCCTGCTGCAAAGTATTGCATCAAAAATTGTAATTTCACGCCCCTGTTAGACAGGGGCAGAAAAATTGGGCCTTAGGCACTGGTGGTGGCGCCCAGAACCAAAAATGTTCTTACAAGCTATCAGCGTGATGATTGAGGAGGAAGAGGATAATTACTCAGGGATAATCACTCAGCATCAGCATAGGCAGTCTTTGAAGGGATCTGAAAAAAATTATTCAGTTACATCAGCATCAGGTGCTTGGTAGCTGGTGGTGATCCAAGACTGATTCATTTTTATGAAGGTCAGCCGATCGACCGAGTCAGTGGACAGACGCACCCTGTGATCGGTTACCACGCCTCCAGCAGCACTGAATGTACGTTCCGAAAGAACGCTGGATGCAGGACAGGCCAGTAGCTCAATTGCATACTGTGCAAGCTCTGGCCAGTGATCCATCCTCAAGACCCAGTAACCCAGAAGATTTTCGGTGGGAAAGGTGTCCAAGTCTGATCTTGCCCCTAGGTATTCCTGCACCATGTAAAACAGACGCTGGCGATGGCTGCTGGAACCGATCATACCTTGGGGCTGCGGACCAAAAAATTGTCTGAACGCATCGGTCAGACGGCCACCTTCTCCACCGCTCCTTCTTTGACTGACCGAAGCCTCAGCAACACGTTGTCCAGAAACAGGAGTTTGTAACCTCCCAGTCTCTGGGAACGCGTTGCACAGACCTTTCTGCAAGGCCTCCCGAAGATGTTTCATCCTCTGCTCCCTCTGCGATGGCAAGATAAGGTCCGCAACCTTACCCTTGTAACGTGGATCAAGGAGGGTTGCCAGCCAGTATTGGTCCTTCTCCTTGATACCACGAATACGAGGATCCTTACGCAGGCTTTGCAGGATCAGGGAGGCCATGCAGCGTAGGTTTGCTGAGGCATTCGGTCCGGAGTCCTCTGGGTCACTAAGGACAACAACGTCCGCAGCCACCTCCTCCCAGCCACGTACAAGTCCATGTGTTCCTTGGGACTGATCCCTTAAAGACTGCTGATGCTGAGTGCCAGGCTCCACCTCCATACTGACACAATCTTCCTCCTCCTCCTCCTCCTCCTCCTCCTCCTCGTCCTCTTCCTGTGTGATCGGCGGGCACGCAGGAACACTGTCTGGATAAAGGGGGCCTTGAGAGCTAAGGAAGTCCTCCTCTTCCTGCCTCTGTTCTGCCTCAAGTGCCCTGTCCATTATTCCACGCAGCGTGTGCTCCAACAGGTGGACAAGGGGGACAGTGTCACTGATGCATGCACTGTCAGTGCTCACCATCCTCGTGGCCTCCTCGAATGGTGACAGGACAGTGCATGCATCCCTGATCATGGCCCACTGGCGTGGGGAAAAAAAACCAAGGTCCCCTGACCCTGTCCTGGTGCCATAGTCGCACAGGTACTCATTGATGGCCCTCTGCTGCGTGTGCAGCCGCTGCAGCATGGCCAACGTCGAGTTCCACCTGGTGGGCATGTCACAGATTAGGCGGTTCTTGGGCAGGTTAAACTCCTTTTGGAGGTCCGTCAGCCGAGCACTGGCATTATATGACCGGCGGAAATGCACAGAGACTTTCCTGGCCTGCCTCAGGACATCCTGTAAGCCCGGGTACCTGCCCAAGAACCGCTGCACCACCAAGTTAAGGACGTGAGCCAAACAGGGCACATGGGTCAGTTGTCCCTGTCGGAGGGCAGAGAGGAGGTTGGTGCCATTGTCGCAAACCACCATTCCTGCCTTAAGTTGGCGTGGCGTCAACCACCTCTGAACCTGCCCCTGCAGAGCTGACAGAACCTCTGCCCCAGTGTGGCTCCTGTCCCCCAAGCACACCAGCTCAAGCACCGCATGGCATCTTTTGGCCTGCGTACTTGCGTAGCCCCTTGAACGCCTACGGAGCACCGCTGGTTCCGAGGAAGAGGCCATGGAGGAAGAAGAAGAGGAGGGGGTGGAGGAGAGAGGTGTGTCACAATCAGCATTTTGGAGGCGTGGTGGCGGAACAACCTCCAACACTACTGCACCTTGTCCTGCATCCTTCCCAGCTGCCAGCAGAGTCACCCAATGCGCCGTGAAACTTAAGTAACGTCCCTGTCCATGCCTGCTGGACCATGAGTCAGCGGTAATATGCACCTTACCGCTGACCGCCCTGTCCAGCGAGGCATGGACATTGCCTTCCACATGCCGGTAGAGAGCCGGAATCGCCTTCCGTGAGAAAAAGTGGCGTTTGGGTACCTGCCACTGAGGAACCGCACATTCCACAAACTCACGGAAGGGGGCAGAGTCTACCAACTGAAAAGGCAGCAGTTGAAGTGCTAGCAATTTTGCCAAGCTAGCATTCAACCGCTGGGCATGTGGATGGCTGGGAGCAAACTTCTTTCGGCGGTGCAGCAGCTGGGGCAGGGAAATTTGCCTGGTACAATCTGACGTCGGTGTACCAAAAGCAGATTGCCCACAAGTACTTGGCTGTGACACACCTAATTCTACACCTTCATTCCTCTCACTGCAGGTCTCAGAGAGGACTGAAGGTCTAGTGGGGTTGGAAATCTCAGCTGATGAGGAGCAAGGAGAGATCCTCTTTGTTCTTTGGTGTGGGTCTTTCAGATACGCTTGCCAACGAACTGCATGGCAGGTCAACATATGTCTGGTCAAGCATGTGGTACCCAAGCGGGAGATGTTTTGGCCACGCGAGATACGCTTGAGACATATGTTGCAAATAGCAGCGGTGCGATCTGATGCACTCGTCTCAAAAAAGGCCCACACCAAAGAACTTTTTGAATAACGCGCAGAGACTGCAGCGCCCTGCACATGTGGAGCTTTGGGGTGTGATGCAGTCAATGTGCTGCCCTTAGGCTGGCCCCTGGAGGGCATCCTGCCTAGTTGGTGATGTGCCACCTCCTCCTCCTCCTCCTCCTCCTCTCTCCTATCAGGCACCCACGTTGAGTCAGTGACCTCATCATCCCCTCCCTCCTCATCACTGGAGCAAACCTGGCAGTATGCTGCAGCAGGGGGAGCATGACTGCCAGATTGCTGTCCTTCTTGGGCACCCCCTCTGTCCGTGCTCATGTTACTGCCTTCATTGAGCTCAGTATCATCATCAGAGCCTTCCAAACGCTGGGCATCCTCCTGGAGCATGTACCCAACACTGTGGTCAAACAGTTCGAGGGAATCCTCATGAGGACATGGTGGAGCTAGGGAAGGAGTCACTGATGACATTGAGCTGAGGGAAGAGGCCGCTGCTTTGCCAGACAAAGCACCCTGGGCATGGGTGAGAGAGGATGAGGAGGATGAGGACGGCTTGGTCATCCACTCGACCAAGTCTTCCGCATGTTGCGGCTCAACACGGCCAGCTGCCGAAAAAAAGGCCAAGCGTGTCCCATGGCCACGTGCTGATGAGGATGCACCGTCTCCACGACCAGCACTAGACACAGAGCCTGCTTGCCCTCTCTTATTGGCTTGTGACTGTCTGCCTCTCCTTCTTGGCCTTCCAGACATACTAATGGCCTGTAGCTGCACTAAGCTGGGATAGAACACCTGTAATTTTCTTCAGGTAGCTTTATATACTGTAACCAGACAAGCCTGCCTGTCAGTAGGAAGATAACAGGAACGGATCTAGCTGAACACTGTGAGCAGGACGTACTGCACTAAATGTATATAGCAGGAACGGATCTAGCTGAACACTGTGAGCAGGACGCACTGTACTAAATGTAAATAGTCTAGCTGCCTGACCGTGGTACTAATAGGATCAAAAAGAACACCTGTAATTTTCTTCAGGTAGCTTTATATACTGTAACCAGACAAGCCTGCCTGTCAGTAGGAAGATAACAGGAACGGATCTAGCTGAACACTGTGAGCAGGACACACTGTACTAAATGTAAATAGTCTAGCTGCCTGACCGTGGTACTAATAGGATCAAAAAGAACACCTGTAATTTTCTTCAGGTAGCTTTATATACTGTAACCAGACAAGCCTGCCTGTCAGTAGGAAGATAACAGGAACGGATCTAGCTGAACACTGTGAGCAGGACACACTGTACTAAATGTAAATAGTCTAGCTGCCTGACCGTGGTACTAATAGGATCAAAAAGAACACCTGTAATTTTCTTCAGGTAGCTTTATATACTGTAACCAGACAAGCCTGCCTGTCAGTAGGAAGATAACAGGAACGGATCTAGCTGAACACTGTGAGCAGGACGCACTGCACTGAATGTAAATAGCAGGAACGGATCTAGCTGAACACTGTGAGCAGGACGCACTGCACTGAATGTAAATAGCAGGAACGGATCTAGCTGAACACTGTGAGCAGGACGCACTGCACTAAATGTAAATACCAGGAACGGATCTAGCTGAACACTGTGAGCAGGACGCACTGCACTGAATGTAAATAGCAGGAACGGATCTAGCTGAACACTGTGAGCAGGACGTACTGCACTAAATGTATATAGCAGGAACGGATCTAGCTGAACACTGTGAGCAGGACGCACTGCACTGAATGTAAATAGCAGGAACGGATCTAGCTGAACACTGTGAGCAGGACGCACTGCACTAAATGTAAATACCAGGAACGGATCTAGCTGAACACTGTGAGCAGGACGCACTGCACTGAATGTAAATAGCAGGAACGGATCTAGCTGAACACTGTGAGCAGGACGCACTGCACTGAATGTAAATAGCAGGAACGGATCTAGCTGAACACTGGTAGCAGGACGCACTGCACTGAATGTAAATAGCAGGAACGGATCTAGCTGAACACTGTGAGCAGGACGCACTGCACTGAATGTAAATAGCAGGAACGGATCTAGCTGAACACTGTGAGCAGGACGCACTGCACTGAATGTAAATAGCAGGAACGGATCTAGCTGAACACTGTGAGCAGGACGCACTGCACTGAATGTAAATAGCAGGAACGGATCTAGCTGAACACTGTGAGCAGGACGCACTGCACTGAATGTAAATAGCAGGAACGGATCTAGCTGAACACTGTGAGCAGGACGCACTGCACTGAATGTAAATAGCAGGAACGGATCTAGCTGAACACTGTGAGCAGGACGCACTGCACTGAATGTAAATAGCAGGAACGGATCTAGCTGAACACTGTGAGCAGGACGCACTGCACTGAATGTAAATAGCAGGAACGGATCTAGCTGAACACTGTGAGCAGGACGCACTGCACTGAATGTAAATAGCAGGAACGGATCTAGCTGAACACTGTGAGCAGGACGCACTGCACTGAATGTAAATAGCAGGAACGGATCTAGCTGAACACTGTGAGCAGGACACACTGCACTAAATAGTCTAGATAGAAGATAACAGGAACGGATCTAGCTAAACTGAATACAGTGTATATATATATATGCAACACCTGGGATGCATATATATACACAATACACTGTAAGTGCAGCTAACTGACTGACTGTTCTGCCTAATCTATCTAACTCAAATCAAATGACACTGTCTCTCTCTCTCTCTATCTCTCAGCACACCGGAACACACACTACACAGGGCCGCCGTGCAGGCGGCCTTATATAGTGTGGGGTGTGTACTAAATCCCCTGAGCCATAATTGGCCAAAGCCACCCTGGCTTTGGCCAATTACAGCTCTCTCTACTGACGGCGCTGTGATTGGCCAAGCATGCGGGTCATAGTGCATGCTTGGCCAATCATCAGCCAGCAATGCACTGCGATGCCGCAGTGAATTATGGGCCGTGACGCGCCACACGAATTTGGCGCGAACGGCCCATATCGTTCGCAATTCGACGGACGGTCGAACAGCCGATGTTCGAGTCGAACATGGGTTCGACTCGAACACGAAGCTCATCCCTACTGGAGATGCCAGGGAGCGAGGGGCACCTTCCTGCATATATACTGGAGCTGCCCACTGTTAACTCCTTACTGGTCCACAGTCCAGCAATTACTGGATCGCCTCCTAGACACACAGATCCAGGCAACCCCAAAATTCTTCCTACTGGGCCTATCGCCGCTTAAACTCCCCACCCCATATAAAAAACTGGTACGTCATATACTAACGGTGGCAAGATGCCTTATAGCACTACATTGGAAGCGTCCCCCCCCCCCCCCTCTGCTGAGGATCTGTATGCTAGAATAAAGGATATAGAGGTGATGGAAAAGATGCCAGCCAGAATACAAGATAGACTGGAAGCACATAACAGGGTCTGGGAGCTATGGCACCTTCGGGAGGACCCACCATGACCAGGTAACACCACCGTTGATATACCTACTATACCCCCCCCTCTATCTTCCTCTCTTTCTACTATCCACTTCTTCTTTTCTATGTTACATAAACCTGTGATTTTTATAGTCATAGATAACTAAGTTATGATTCTGCAATCACATTAAGGTTATAAACTTGCCATTAAATATATTAAATAGTAGACGATGACACTCAGTTGACATTTTGCAAAGTTTTAATATTGGAACATGGCAATTGATTATCAACATTGTATACACAAAATCAGCACTATTGTACTACTGTTACAGTTACTAATTGTTATCGTATAATGTACTGCAAAAACAAAATAATAATAAAAAACGTTATTTGAAAAAAAAAAAGAAATAAAGTCCAGACACAGACAGAGGTAGGATAAAAGAACTGTATAAGCAAGGTACCTGTGTCAGCCAAATCAGTGAGCTTATATATTCCACACCAGGGAAGTCCGCATACACGCTGCTTAAAATTGAAGTGTGCTTGGTAAGGCAGATAGTAAGCTCCAGCTGAGCCAGAAAACCTCACTAAATGAAAAGAAACCAATCCATAATAATGAAAATAAATAAATAAAAAATAAATATAGATATCATACTGCCCCAATAGGGACAGAAATCCAAATATAGTCATATAGATATAAAGCAGCTCAAACAAAGCTTGCAAATGCGCATCTCCCTCCCAGCCAACACACCGCTTACCAGACCAACAAACTTGTACTGCTTAAATAGTCAGTGTGGTGCCAAAGCAGGCTGATAATCAACACCCATCATTGCAACAGCCTGGGTGCATCAGTGAGGGAAGATGTTTAACCCTCCGGATCCAATTAGTGTAAGGCGAGTAACGCAGCGCAAGCATCATCTCATCGCCGGTGTCTTGCCGAGAAAGTTCCCCCAACGGATAAGGACCCCCCTGTACTGCGCAGGAGCAGCGCTTGCTCAGTACGAACGAATAGGAGCCGCCGAAAATAGCCGAAGCTGAAAAACTTCAATCAGCTGTACACGGCGCCTGTGCCCTGGGTCCAGGTTCAAGCCCCACCATCCAAGTGGACCTAGAGGGAGAATAAAAAAGTGCCGAGCGAAGCGAGGCCATGCCCGAAGCGTGGCGAGCAAAGCGAGCCCGCGAGGGGCCCTCTTACAGGCACCGTGTACAGCTGATTTCTATTCTATTCGGCTTTGGCTATTTCCGCCGGCTCCTACTGCGCAAGCGCTGCGCCTGCGCAGTAGAGGGGGGTCCTTATCCGCCGAGGGGAACTTTCTCGGCAGAACACCGGCCAAAAGCAAAACCGAAACCTCGCACGTGCGCAAACGCATCCAGACGGTCCCATATTGATAGGGCCATCTTCTGTCACAAGCATAGAGCAGGCAAAGTACTGCACATTCTAGTTGGTGAATACAAGCCTATACCCTAAATGTATCTCAAGACCTGTGTAAGGGAATATCAAATCTCCTAAAAGGGAAAGAAAGGGACAGGGAGGGGAGAATCCCCCTGACGCCACCACCTCGACTCCACCACCATAGGCAGGCTAAAGGGAGTCAAACTGACTCTCTCTCACCCCCAGTTGGTACACCATGCCAGGTGGGATTAAACCTCCCATCATACTGAATGAAGACCCCTGCATGTCCAACTCACATCCATGGTCCCTGCATATGAAGTATTCGAGATTGACCTAATTAATTGTGGTTAATGAGTGATTATAGCAATACCTTACTTCAATTTGGCCAGCACCTGTTTCCAATCATCTCCCATCTCTTTCTGCTATTAAAAAAAGAAACAAAAATGATACATAAATGATACAAAAAATGATACAGAAAAACATTTACAGTATAAAATTCTGATTGATATACATACAGAGGGGGAACCTGATAGAAAGACAGACACTGTAACCCAACGTGTACAGATCATGGATAAAAAAAAAAAAATAATTATCCATTGCATAGTCAGAGGAATGGCCTATAGCTTAGCGAGTCATTGAGACCGGGTGCTTGAGTGGCATTTAAATTGAAAATCCATTTTGCTTCACATTGGAACAGTTTCTGGTCTATATTTCCACCCCCGTGGGTCTTCCCTGACCCTTTCAAGGGCTGTAAAACAGACCATAAACGTGTCATTTTTGTGATTCAATGCGACATGCCGACCTATAGGTGTATAAAGTAAATTCTTCCTAATGTAGTAAATGTGGTCGTATACTCGTCTCCAGAAATTCCTGAAAGTTTTGCTGACGTAAAATGAACCACATTTACAGAAAGCAATACAGACAATCCCCTTGGTCTGGCAGTCCGCATAGAATTTCATATTATACATTTTGCCATTTGGCAAAATATATGATGAGCCCTCCAGCATCCAATCGCAATACTCGCAGCTATTACATTTGAACATTCCTATCCTCTCTTCTGATACAACTACAGATTTCTGAAAATGGCTATGAACAAGCCTATCCTTTAAGGATTGACATTTCCTATATATGATTTGCGGAAAATCATTGATATATTTATTGATGATACAATCTCCTGTTAAAAAGATGCCAATGTTTACCAATTGCCTGTCGTATTATTTCATGGTTACTGGAATATGTTGTTATTATTCTGACAGTATCCTTTTGTTGCTTCTTATGTTCCTTATTATCAAATAACAATGTCTGTCTATCCTTATCAAGGGCTTTTTTAAAAGCCTTTTTATGGATTGTTTTACTATAGCCTCTCTGCATCAATCTTAATCTCAGCAAATTAGATTCAGCTCTAAAGGATTCCTCCATCGAACAGTTTCTCCTTAAATGCAGATAAGGGATGCTTTTGATCAATGGTTGGGGGTGGGAGCTGGCTGCATGAAGCAGAGTATTTCCAGCTGTTGCCTTTCTAAATAATGAGGTTTCTATGGTTCCATCATCCTGTTTGATAATGGTTAGATCCAAAAACGCTAAGGATTTAGGATCATAATCCATTGTAAATTTAAGATTGAAGCTATTATCTGCCAGCCTAGTCATAAAATTCTGCAAGTCCTCAACACTCCCTCCCCAGACCATAAAAATATAATTGATGTATCTGACCAGCATAAAATGCTGGCCAGATACATCGATATGAAGCTGTTTGAAAACAAGGTCCACTCCCACCCCCCCCCAGGTACAGGTTGGTGTACGATGGGGCACAGCATGTCCCCATCCGCACCCCCTGCACCTGGAGGTAGTGGGAGCCATCAAAAGAGAAAACATTTTTAGTCAAAATGTGTCTCAGAATCAGCATAATAAAGGCATTATAGGGTCCTGCTAGTTTATCCCCTTCATTGAGAAAACTCTCCACCACTGAGAGACCCAGGGAGTGAGGTATACTACAATAAAGTGCCTCTGCTTGAATTGAGAAAGACGTGAGGTATGTGAGACAGTAGAAGAGTCAGAATCAGTTCCATCTCTCACGTCTCCATCACTCACATTCTTATTTTTATTTCTATTCTTGTTCCCACCCTGATTATTTCTCCCTTTTCTTCCTCCCTGTTGCGGCCATTTGTATGCGTATTTGCCATTAAATGCCCTTTTGTCACAAATTCATTTGATGTCTTTCTTGTAGATTAGATCTTTATTAAATTTTTCTCGATGTTCCCTTAATAGTTTATCCTTTTCCAAAAATTTTGGATGGGCACATGTAACTTGCCAAAATACGTTTGAATTACGTTCCAGAGCCTGCTTCAGCTTAGTTATTAATACCTCGATCTCTAGTTCAATGCCATGATCATCCCCACATTCCTTGTGAATCTTAGACATTAGTCCATCCCACTCTGGTCCCATATAGTCCGTGATTGCAGCAGGTACTCAAAGATGTACGTTACGACCGAAACTGAAATGTAATGTTTAGATCAAAAGATATCATTAATACTGTAATAACAATAAAATGTAATTATCCTCTTCCAACACAGAACAAGAGGTTCTGGTGAATAACCCTTAGCCAAAAAGGTGGGCGTCGAGTCCAAGTCGATGTCGGGCACTAAGTTGAAGTACCCACATATGAGCAGGGGCCTTGCTGTACTGCTTTTATTTTCTTTAGTGTTGATTTAAGAAATAGTATCTGGCGTTGGTTGGGGGCATACAGAGTCACTATAGTATACTGGGTATTGTCTATGGTGCAGTTTAAGATGATATATCTCCCTTCTGGGTCAAGGGTGCAGTTTTGGAGCTGGAAGGAGATAGTGTCTATTAGTACCCCTCGTTGCTTCTTTGAGTAGCAAGAGTTGAAGATGTGTGGATAGGATTTATGTTTGCAGAATGGGGTAGCGTCTTTAGCGAAGTGCGTTTCCTGGACGCATAGTATATCGCTGTTTTTCAAAGCGGTTGACCATAATGAAGCTCGTTTAGCTGGATGATTTAGGCCTTTCGCATTGATAGTTAAAATGTTGATGGCCATAGTTGGGTGAGGGGTGTTGGTGCGGTAGGTGGTATAGACTTACTTCTAGACAATCAATGAGTGTCCTTCCGTGGGTTTCCTGATGATGGCATCCGAATCCTAGATCTTAGTGGTCCTGGAAGCAGGAGTTATGGCGCCATGTTTCCTCAGCAAATAGTCTGTGGGAATTGGCATAAACGAATATTGTTAGTCTGTGTACGCTGGGATAGGAACTGGAAAAGGGAAGCCGTCCAAGTCCACTGAGTATTTAGAGCGGTAATCTATAGGTAGGGTAACAATAATACCCGTAGTACTTGAAAATATCTGGTACAGAAAATAAAAGCAAAAAAAAAAAAGAAAAAAAAAATACAAAAGAAACCAAATGACAGTTCAAACGTGAACTCAAAGGACAGTAATTAAACTGTAGGATACTGACCAAACGTAGGGGTATAGTTCGACAACAGGTAACATTTAGCTGGGAGCCGGACCAGGGATACTGGTCGTGGTTAATGAGTATTGCAGCAGGATATATCATTTAACTTTGGAGTTTCAAAACTCTTTGCTGTGGTGACCCTAGTTCGGAGGGCCTGAGGAATAAGCCATGTCACTCCTGGGTAGCTCAGGTTTTATTTCCCATGAGTGTAGGAGCCAAATGCCATCTGTGGGCTTTGAGATCGTATGCGTTGTTAGGTAATCACTATGGTGGCCAGATGGCACCATTTATACAGAATGTTATGATTGTTCAGCGCTTTAGTAATTGTTTTAATTTGCCTTCTCAAGTTTAGGGTGTATTGAGAAAGATCCGCATATAAGTGCACTTCATTATAAGGTGCTGGGAGAACCTGGGATGATCTGGCTTTAGCTAGGAGTTGCTCTTTAGTAGGGAAAAAGTGGATCTTCATTAGGTTGTCCCTAGGTACTGATGCTTCTAAGTGTTTTGGCTTAGGAATTCGATGTATGCAATCGATAGTACATCCGATCGTGATGTCAGGGAGTAGTTTAGATATCATGTCACTGGCGTATTTGTGCAAGTCAGATGGGGGAATTTACTTGGGGACCCCCCTGATTTTGATGTTTCTTCTCGAGCGGTCCTCGAGGTCTGCAAGCTTTGCTTTTATCTAATCATTGTCATCTGATTGGTCTTTGTATGCATCAATAAGATCATTTACTGTGGTGGTACATTTGTCCATCTTGTGTTCAATGTATTGAACTCTCTCCTATCCCTTGTATTTCAGATGTGAATTTGTGGATAAGGGTTGAGAAGTTCACTATAAGGGATGGTTGTAAAGACAGAAGCATGTCTTTCATGGTGCTGTCCAGGATGGGTTATCCTGATGTGGGGAAGGCTGCAATAGATGATTGAAGGTTGAGGCCTATGTGATCCGAGCGATCGTGTGCACTTACTGTACCTGAGGCCTGTACTGAGGGATCCATCCTCATCCTCGCATTAGCAGGCTGTTAGGGGTCGGGCTGTGTGGAAAAGCTCCCCGGGTGAATGGTGTCGGTAGATCAGCATCCCAGTCTCCTGAGTGATCGTCGAGAAGATCTGGGTAAGGACATGACGGAGCCTGCCTGTTCGCGCCATCGGCGCCATCTTGCTCCTTCTCCCTGTCAGTTGCTGGCATTGTGAAGAAGTCTGTTAGCTTTTTAGGGCATCCTTCTTCCTTTCGCTTGCGGGATGTCAGCAGGCTCCGGTGGGTAGTTGGAGCTATGTGTGGCCACTGTTGAGATGGTATCTAGCTGCCTAAGTCGCTTTATCCCTGGCCGGCTTATAGAGCTATCAGCTTAAGCGGCCATCTTGATCGTGCACAGGCCACGCCCCTTTTTATTTTATTTTTAAACTGTCCCTTTCTTTTCTTTTTTTTTTTTATCATTTTTATTGTTATCTCAGGGAATGTAAATATCCCCTATGATAGCAATAGTTAGTGACAGGCACTCTTTTCTAAAAAAATTGAGGTCTATTAGACCCTAGATCTCTCCTCTGCCCTCAAAGCATCTGACCACACCAAGATCGGTGTGATAAAATGCTTTCCCAATTTCCCAATGGCACTGTTTATATCCGGCGAAACCTAAGTCATGAAATGCTCGTAGCTTCTGGTTTCTTAGGCCATAGAGATGATTGGAGCCATTCTGGTCTCTAATCAGCTCTATGGTCAGCTGGTGGAACCACCGGCTGCATTCTCGGGTTCCCTGTTGGGACAGGAGAGCCCAAGAAAACCATGGAAGACAGTGGGAGGGGGGATGTGCCCTCCCACTGCTTCTAAAAGCAGGCTAGAGGCTAATTAGCCACTAGGATTGCTTTTACATGAAAGCTGACTGCTGGCTGAAAAGAATGATACCAAGATAATACCTAAACCTGCAGGCATCATTCTGGTATAACCACTCAAAGTCCAGCATCATACCAGTACGTCGCTGGTCCTTGTTGGACATACAATGTAATGTTCTTTTTTTTTCATGCAGCCTATGGGCTGCATGGAAAAAAAGAGATTGATCGGTGGGTATGCCCACCATTAGAATCCTGCCCTTCATCCACCCACTTCTAATGATGGGCATACATGCACCATTTTTTTGTCTGTGGTGGGGAAATCACCTCCTACAGCACTGGAGTTGCGGATTTACGTATCAAGGGAGCAAACACTGTTGCTGTGAAGATAAATAAATCAGTGCTGCAGCTGAATGGCGTACCTGCTAAGCAAATGATGGTTAACAATAAAACAAAGTAACATTACAGTATAACAGTAAGACATGCCATGCCTGCAAAGCAAATACAATAAAACATAGTAAAGATAAAACATTACAGTTCTAATATACAGTAACAACAGAGAGAGAATAATAGATAAAGAACAATAGTCAGCGAATAATAGAGCGGGCAGTAGAGAGCAAACATAAGAGAGAGAATAAAAATAAAACCACAACTATTTTTGGCTTTTTTATTTTATATATTTTTGTGTTTTGTTTTTTTTACTTTTATAAAAACTGTAAACTGTGAACATTCCAGATTAGGGTCTCTCAAAATGTGATGGCCATCTCATCTTTTGAGACCCTGTGTTAGTGTGCCCTAGGACTGTGTAGTGCTGTACCCTACGCTAATACTCCACTAGTGTGTTGTAGAATTTGAAACAGTCACCGATGCAGAGACCAGGTTGGTCAGGACAGGAGGGTCAATAAAAGCGGGTGTCATGCCTAAATCTGCATTTCTGCAGACACGACATCTTCTTTGGGGTGTTCTTTGGGTAGGGGTACCAGAGAGGACATATGAAAAATGCCTCTCATGCAGCCGTCTCACTGTATTTGCGTTGGGAAGGTGGGCCATAGTACTGTCTGGAAACAGAAGGGCTGTGATGATCTCTTCCTGGACTTTTAGGAAGGATACAGTTCATCCTGAAGCTTTGTATAGCACAAAAGTGTTCAGCAGAGCCAATTGAAATAAGTATACGGATACTTTTTTTGTACCATTGTCTGTCCTTATGGGAAATTAGGTACGGCGCAAACAACTGGTCGTTGAGGTCCACCCCTCCCATGTTAAAGTTGTATTCATGGAGACAGAGGGGCTGCTCCACAACACCAGTCGCCGTAGGAATTTGGACTGTCGTATCTGTGTGAAGGGAGGACAGAACAAAAACATTCTATGATTCCCCCACTTCACTGCTAACAAATTAGTACACTTCAAGCAGGCTTTCTCCCCCCATCTAAGTCAGGATTCTACAAGCCATTGGGAGAAGCCCCGGCGATTAGTTCGCATGGTGCCACATGCGCCAATTCTATAATCAAAAAGGTGACTAAAGTAGCACGTTCGTGTAATAATTGTCCACGTACAAGTGGTACCCCTTTCTGAATAAGGGTGACACCAAATCCCACACAATCTTACCAGCGCTCCCTATGTAGTCTGGGCAGTTCTCCGGCTCTACGTGACTATCTTTTCCCTCGTAAACCATAAAACTATACTGTATATATAGCCTGGTACCCTGTTACAGAGCTTATACATCTTGACCCCATATCTGGCACGCTTGCTGGGAAGATACTGTTTGATAGACAAGTGCCCAGAAAACTTAATCAGGCACTCACCAACACAGACAACTTGATGGGGAGTAAACAAGGCTGCAAACTGTTGGTTGAAGTGGTTTACGAGGGGCCAAATTTTGTAGAGCCGATCAAATCCAGGGTCACCCCGAGGACAACAGAGTTCATTATCATTGAAGTGCATGAACCGCAAGATCTGCTCGTATCGTGTCCTGGTCATGGAGGCAGAGAACACAGGCATATGGTGAATTGGGTCAGTGGACCAATATGACCGTAACTCGCTCTTTTTAGTTATGCCCATGAGGGGGAATGGGCCCAGGAATGTCTTAAATTTGGAGACCGTAATAGGTCTCCAATCTCTGTCAAGGGTCAACTGGGGATTAGCGGCGATTAATTGACCAGTATACAAATTGCTTTGGTCCACAATAGATCTTCCATGAAGAACAGTGAAATAAAATCAAGTGACGCAAGTTCAACTGTTTCCACCTGAATTCCGGGTTGGCCAGTGAATGGGGGAAGTACAGGTGCTGCAGAAGTGGTGGGCTCCCAATTAGGATTGGCGAATACAGCAGGAAGGGCACTATGGGCTCTACGGGCCTGTGTTTGTCTTCTTCTTGGTGGCAGCAGGACACTAGTTGTGCTAGCCACCTCCCCAGCTTAAACTGCACTTAAGGGACTTGCCACATCACCAAGTGTTACTGCAGTGCTGGATGTATGACCAGGAGGTACTAAGCCGCTGGTGCTTGCCAGTTCACCAGAAGGATGAGCAGCACTAGTACTGGCTCTCTGCTCCATACGAAAGCCCTGCAGTTCTTGCATCTCAATGACAGCAGAATAACGGGGTTGGGTACGCCTGACCTTGGCAGGGACCACTACTCTGTTGTCAGAGCTATCTGTCAGGGTGCCGCTGCTGTCTACCGGTTTGTATTCTGAGCCTGAATGTGACAGATTGGTGACTTCCTCTTCACTATCTGTCATGCTCAGAAACGTGTAGGCCTCTTCAGTACTGTACCTTCGATTTGACATTTTGGTCTCTAAATTTACTGGTACAGTAGTGAGATTCACAGGAAAAAGAGCTCCTGACTGTCAGTGACCGCTTCAAAACTCTACAAAAAAACTGTTATGCCGCGTACACACGATCGGACATTCCGACAACAAAATCCTGGATTTATTTCCGACGGATGTGGGCTCAAACTTGTCTTGCATACACACAGTCACACAAATGTTGTCGGAAATTCTGAACGTCAAGAACGCGGTGACGTAACACGTATGATGAGCCGAGAAAAATTAAGTTCAATAGCCAGTGCGGCTCTTCTACTTGATTCCGAGCATGCGTGGAATTTTGTGCGTTTGAATTGTGTACACATGATCAGAATTTCCGACAACGGATTTTGTTGTCGGAAAATTTGAGAACCAGCTCTCAAGTTTTTGTTGTTGGAAATTCCGACAAAAAATGTCCAATGGAGCCTACACATGGTTGGAATTTCTGACAACAAGCTCCCATCGAACATTTGTTGTTGGAATGTCCGATCGCGTGTACGTGGCATTAACATTCGCAGGGATCAGGCCTGACTCTGCGAACGCTGCAGTTAAGTGTTTGGTGTTTTTGAAAGTGACAGTAATCAATTGATGCTGGGCTGGGCAGAGGGTCAGAGGGGATCGATCAATACTGCACTTGGGTGGGCTGGGCCGGGCGGAGGGCCAAAACGCAGGTGCTAGCAGGTATCTGGGCTGATCCCGCTAACACTGCATTTTTGGGAACCCTAAACTGCTGGGGATGCTAGTATAGATCTGATCAGATCAGCTATCGATCCCTTCAGACACTATACTACTAAAGGAGGTGCATCGTGCGTGGGTGTAATCTGACGCTGCCTGGGGCGACGCAGACCCTATCTGACACTAAAACCTAAATGATATCACCCGCTGGGTGATCAGGGGGTTAAGCCTTTATTTAGGTAATGTACGGCGGGTGCCCTGATCCTATAAAAAATAAGCTAGCTAACCAGCGTCACCCGTGACACTAATACAGTGATCACTCGTGTCAGGGGGTGATCAAGGGGTTAAACCTTTATTAGGGGGGTCCCTAGACCTATCTGGGCCTACCACTATGTACTCTAACACAGATTTTTGTCATTAATGACACCAGTACAGTGATCAAAAAAATATGAACACTGCACAGGGTGACACAGTGACAGGTGGTGAAGGGGTTAACTCGGGGGGGGGGCGCTCGGGGGGTGATCGGGGGGTGACAAGTGTACCCATGTAAACTGGTGTCAGTGTAGTGTTGGTGCACTTACTCTGAGATGTCTTCTCTCCTCTCTCTGGAACAGAAAAGAGTTCCATGAGGAGAGATGACATCACTTCTTCCCCTGCTGTGTTTACACTTATACATGCAGGGGGAGGATTTCATTCGCCAGGACCAATCATCAGGTCCAGGCCAGATACCATTGGCCTGGGCCTGGAAATCAATTCTGAAGCGAAGCCGATCATTGCGGCCACCTAGGAGGTGCGCGCCATGTGTGTGAAGTATAGCTACGAGTATAACTGTGGCGGCTGGTTCGGAACTGGTTAAGGGGGGGATATGATCAACGTGAATAAATATATAAGTGATCCATATAGTGAACCTGGTGTTGAGTTATTCACTTTAACATTGTCACAGAGGACAAGGGGGCAATATTTACCTCTAGAGGAAAAAGAGATTTAATCTCCAAATATGGAAAGGTTTCTTCACAGTAAGAGCTGTGAAAATGTGGAATATATTCCCTCAGGAGCTGGTTCTGGCCAGCTCAGTAGATTGTTTTAAAAAAAGCCTGGATTCTTTTCTAAATGTACATAATATAACTGGATACTAACATTTATAGGTGAAGTTGATCCAGGGCATATCAGATTGCCTCTCGGGGATCAGGAAGGGATTTTTTTCCCTGCTGGAGCAAATTGGATCATGCTCCAGAAAGATGGAGCTAAGAAATATATAATTTGTTTTCTGTACAGGTATTTTTTCATTACTATAATGCAGCAATTTTTACATGAGGAGGGAGTACAAATTAAAAAAGAAGGGATGAAGGTCGATTGTAAAGGCTAATCTATTCTGCTTTTTTTAGTGGTTAATCTAAAAATATCTACATTTATTACAATAACACATATTGAGGAGCAAGCATTAGAAATATAACAAAAATTAGGTTAACACAGCAATAATAACTCTAAATTTATACCCACTAACAAAACACTACAAACCCTCTTTAGCCTGCCACCCTTAGGAAAAAAGGGAAAAAAAAAAAAACTTTGCAGTTGTCACTTTTAGGAGAACAAGAGAAAAAAAAACACATCAGTGGATATTTAGTATACCTCTAAATATTTAAACTAAAGTGAAAATAAACTCTACCTTTAAATGACATGTTTCCATTCCTGTTTGATTTCATTTTCTAGTTTAGAAATGATGAAAAGCCTTTCAATGATTCTGTTGGAATAGTATAATTCAATATGACTTCAAAAAGCATACATCAATATTTCTCTAATCAGAGTTAAGTGGTGTAAAAGAGAGCATAACAACTGCAACATAAAAAATAAAAGCAGTGAAGTGGGCCCAGCTGTCACTGGAACACAATTTCTATTCTTACAGCCATGGATTTAAAACAGAAAAAGCAACAGTCCATATCAAACTTAAAATGAATGTTGCTTCCAACATAAAAATCAAAATCAGACAATCACAGAACCACCCACACCGTCAGATTCCAGAGCCATTGGAGGATACTGCAGATGGATTTTACACTTACCATTAAAAAAAAAAACAATAGAGTATAAAAATATTCCAATGGAAACCAATCTTTTTTGATATCAAATGAAACGATATATATATATATATATATATATATATATATATATATATATATATATATACACATATAAACACATTTTCATTACAAATACTGAATATTAACTAAAATTTACTTTTTGGATAAGAATTAACTGCTTGTCGCCCACTCACAGTAGTTGTACTGAGAGCGGGCAGCAGCTCCAGTCTGGGCAACGTACCTGTACAAGGCAGCCTTTCTTCTGGGATCGGTACAAATTGTGATTGGACACAATATGAGTTTGCCAGCTGATTTTGGCTGAAGTCGGCGAATTGGCTGTGGCCAATCACACACAGTTCTGTGTTTAAAAAAACACGGAACTCTGTGTTCTGCGAACAGCGATCTGTCTGTTTCTTCTCCCTGCAAAGCAGAGAGAAAAAATAAATTGATTTTAACATAAAAGCAGCACATATTCCACACATAACACATTGCCTCTAGATGTTAACCCCTACTCCCAGCCAGTGTACAGTATTAGCACTGACCACTGTATTAGTGTCACTATTGATGTCAGTGTCAGTTATTCAGTTAGTGTACCTCCCAGCCAGCGTGAACTAGCTGCAGATTGCTTGCCACACTACCACAGTCACACTATAAGTCGCTGATCACCACTATTACCAGCATAGTGTCGTACTTGCATAAATTCTAGCATATATACAGTACTATAGTTTGTAGATGCTATAACTCTCACGCAAACCAATTAATTTACACTTATTCTGATTTTTTTACCAAAGACATGTAGCAGAATACATTTTGGCCTAGATTCATGAAGAAGTTTAATTTTTTTTTCTATTAGATATGTTTTATAACAGAAATTAGAAAATATTATTTTTTTTTAAAAGGTTAAGTCTTTTTTTCATTTATATCACAAAAAAAAAGTGGTGATCAAATACCACCAGAAATAAGCTCTATTTGTGTGAATTAAAAAGTATAACAATCTGGTGGCGTGGCTAGCCGGCGCTGTGTATGGACGCTCACTGAAAGAGCTCCTCTCTGCCAAGGGCCATTAGACACTCAAACAGCGACTTACAGCCTAGAAATTTTACTGCCACCAAAGCGGTTCAGCTGGGGGAACATCAAGGATGACTTCCAGGAAAAGAAAAGAGGACATTTACCCCAACAAGCTGCCAGATTACTTCATGTGGCAGCGGCGGTCTCCTGAGCAAGATGGCGGCGGCAAGCAGGGGAAAGGCACACGAGGCTCTCACACACAGAACGGCGCTGCACAGGGGAGAAGATCAAGCAGAGCTTACACTTCACCCACCGCTGAGCAGTACTCCCTGTCTCCCTCAGCCTTATCCAGCCCAGCCAAAAGCAAGCCAAAGTTGGATCACACAGAGGAGGATGATGAAGAGGTAAGCTTGCACTCATCTCAGGATGATACCAGAGAACTACAAGACTCCATAACTGACTTCCCCACCGCTAATACACCAATAATGGACACCACACTTAAAGATATGTTGATATCTCTCAGATCCACATTGCATGCTGACATTCAATCACTGACTAGACAATTTAAGTCTGAAATATCTTCAGTGAACAAGAGAATCTCACATGTTGAAACAAAGATGGGTGAATTCGCTTGCACCTTCAATGATCTAGTTGATGCCCATAATGATAGAGATGACTACATGATGCAACTGAAACTAAAATTAGCAAATTTAGAAGATAGGTCCAGGAGAAACAACGTTAAAATACGTGGGATACCTGAATCAGTTAAAAATCCTGACCTGAAACCTCACTTTATACAAATGCTGAAATCTGCCCTTCCAGAAGTTCCCCATGATGAACTAGTAGTGGATCGTATCCACAGACTGCCTAAGCCTAAACATGTAGATGCCCACCTTCCCAGGGACACTATTGTCAGAATACATTTTTATCATGTCAAAGATCAGTTTATGGCAGCCACAAGAAACCGTGATTCCCTTCCAGAGGAGTTCCAAGAACTTTCCTTTTATGCTGACCTGTCAGCCTTCACCATGCAACAGAGGCGTCAACTAGCCTCTATCACGAAGCCACTGAACAATCACCATATCACCTATCGGTGGATATACCCAGCAAAACTCATGATAACAAGAGAAGGAACTACACATGTGATCTCTAACATCAAAGATGGCCTCCGCCTCCTGCGAGATTGGCAAATCATTCTCCCTGATGCAGACGACCAAGTCAACCATGGCTAGAAAGAAAGAGGTCCACAAACCAGATCTACTTCTAGGCAACCTCTACTGCTATTACATCCCTGATGGCCCCGGGGATTGCCACCTTTTGTTTACCTGTTAAACACCCCTCGATTGAGCGGTTATTCCTACCGCACTGATTCTTTTAAGAATCAAGTTTTGTTTGTTGCCGTTAACTGTTTTCTTTTCTCCAAGAAGTTTCCAAGAATAGGATCCATCCCTGTACAACCCAAGGAATCGCCTACTACATCACTTTAACAGAAACTCCACCTGCAGTATTTCATCTCAGCATATCCGCAACAGCTACCACCTGAGAGTTCCCTAAACCGCAAGTCCCACCTTACGGACCACCACACTGCCAGCGTCTGATCATCGCCTTCCGGATCAGAATCGAGCCTTTCATTGGCCTTAAGGTAACCAGCATCTAAATAGTTGTCAAGCCTTATAACTAAGAATAACAGGAATCCACACCATGCCGATCAAAATTGTATCCCTCAATGTAAAAGGCTTAAACAGCCCATACAAACGGCAAATGGCCTGGAAGGAAGCTAAAAGTCTTCACTGTGATTTGATATGTTTCCAGGAAACCCACTTTGCAGCAAATAAATCGCCTAACTTTCAAAATCGCCAGTTCCCGCACATTTTCCAAGCAAATTATACCTCAAAAAAAAGGGGTGTCGCCATAGCTATTAAAGATTCTGTGCAATTCCAAAGTCTAGATATCCATTTGGACATTTCAGGCAGATACATTATATT
Source organism: Lithobates septentrionalis (assembly GCA_037952835.1). NCBI lineage: Eukaryota > Metazoa > Chordata > Amphibia > Anura > Ranidae > Lithobates > Lithobates septentrionalis. Next base: position 1,579,451 of record JBBDGP010000572.1, on the reverse strand, counting down.
AGTATGTGAGCTTAACGGCAAAAAATTCACCTTAGTGAACATCTATCTTCCAAACTCCAAACAGCTATCTTTTCTAAAAAAAAGTATGGAAAAAAAAAGTCTCATCGATGCAACAGGGTCATACCATTTTGTGTGGAGACTTTAACGCTGTCCCCAACAGAGACCTAGATGTATCCAGCCAGACCAAGCATTCAAGAAACAGATTGACTCTGAAAGATTTCATCTCATCTTCCGGTTTGTATGATGTGTGGAGGTGCCAACATTCCTCAGAAAAGGACTTTACTTTTTTTTCCAGCGTTCACCATACATATTCTCGCATAGATTTGTTTTTAGTAGATAAATGTATCCTACAACAGATTACTAAATCTGAACTGCATTGTATTACATGGTCGGACCATGCTCCGATATCGGTGCTCGTGGGGGATCGCTGTGCCAAGACCAGGGCTAACAGATGGCGCAATGACATTTTCACACTATCTCAACCGCAAAACCTCGAAAAAGCAATTAAAGAATTTTTTGCCATCAACGCCCCCTCGGTCAGCGACCCCTTCCCACTATGGAATGCACATAAAGTTTATGTAAGAGGTCTACTCATACAGATGAGTGCTAGAGCAAAAAGACAAAGGTTAGAAAAGCTCAATACTATATTAGCTCAAATCCAACAGTTAGAAAACTTAAACAAACATACCACACAAAATATAAGAGAAGCATTGTTTATGTCCAGGCAAGAATTGCGAACTCTCCTAATATCACGCCATAACCACCAATTGAGATCACTAAAAGCTCAGACATATAGATACGGGAATAAAGCAGGAAAGTCCCTAGCCACACAATTAAAAGAAAAAACTATTAAACAAAAAATCTCCTACCTCGTTAACCCCAAATCCAACAAAAAAGTTAACAACCCACAAGAAATAGCCGATGCATCTAGCGATTACTACGAGAAATTATATAACCTTAAAAAGGACCCAGATACTTTTCAGCCCAATGACACGGTGATTTCAGAATTTCTGGAGTCAATACATCTCCCTAAAATATCACTAGAAGATTTGGCATACATAAACCAACCATTTACGCTAAAAGAAACAAATGACGCCATCAAACGTCTCCCCCGCAACAAAGCCTCAGGCCCAGATGGTTATTCTTCAGAATATTATCAATTATTCTCTCCCATCCTAACCCCCCACTTACTCCCTGTTTTTGAAGCTGCAAAAACTACAGCAAAATTTCCCCCAGAAATGCTTACAGCCATAATTATAACTCTCCCTAAACCAGGCAAAGAACCCAACCTTCCACAAAACTTTCGGCCGATATCCTTATTAAATGTAGATGTCAAATTGCACGCTAAACTGATAGCAAACAGATTATCACGTATTTTACCCAACTTGATAAACTTTGACCAGGTGGGATTTGTAATGGGTCGCCAAACCACAGATGCCACCAGAAGAATGTTAAATCTTCTTCATTTGGTAGAGGAGAACAAAGAGCCTTCTCTGCTTCTGGCCTTGGACGCAGAGAAGGCCTTTGATAGAGTGCATTGGGGGTACCTGTCCAAGGTCAGGGATAAGTTTGGTCTGGTCGGTCCATTGCAAAATGCAATAATGGCACTATATTCTTCACCCTCCGCATTTGTATATACTGAAGGCATGTTCTCTAAGCCATTTCTCATTACAAATGGAACAAGACAGGGGTGCCCTCGATCCCCCATAATTTTTACCATGCTTATGGAACCATTAGCGGAAAAAATAAGGTCCCATCCCTCCATACATGGTATCACGTCACAAGAACACCACCACAAGATCTCATTATTTGCAGACGATGTTATTCTAGCCTTATTGAACCCAGACAAATCATTACCCACAGCACATGATGTCCTTGCACAATTTAGTAAAATATCTTATTATAAAGTTAATGCATCTAAATCCAGCATATTAGGAATACATATACATAAAAAAACTTGAAAAACCACCTCAAACACTCCCTACCATGTCCCTGGACGAACTAATCAATCAATTACCTAGGTATTAAGCTCACCTACCCAGTTTCGAAAACATATACCATTAACTATATCCCACTTCTCTCCTCCCTTCAGCCAGAACTATCTAGACTTGGGAAGCACCACTTGACGTGGTTAGGCCGTTTAGCAGCGTACAAAATGCTCATCCTACCGAAACTAATATACATATTCAGAGTTCTACCAATACCAGCACCAGCATCATTCTTTAGATCAATGCAAAAACAATTATCTAACTTTGTATGGGCAGGAAAAAGACCAAGATGTTCCCCTGAAATACAAACTAAAAACAAAACAGTGGGAGGCATGGGTTTACCAATTCTGAAAGACTATCACACAGCGGCAGTTCTGGACCAACTTAAAAAATTGGTTCTCTAACCCTATTACTAAACCATGGTGCCACTTGGAAATTGTACGATTAAACAAGACGTCACCAATATCATTTCTAATTGCTAGTAAAGCACATAAACAGAACAGAAGACCCCTCCCACAAACAATGCAAGGGATACTACAATCTTGGGAAGAGAACATTACAGGGAATGAATTTTACCCTTCAACAATGATACCCATTCCCCTTGACACACTGCAATGGATAATTCCCAACATTAACCTTCGCAACTGGTATAAGGCAAACATACTAAATATCGTGGATATCATGTGTGGCAATAGGCTGTTACCATTTAGCACAATACAACAGAAATTTAATCTCAATACTTCTGAATTCTTAACATATACCCAGATTACTTCATACCTTCAGGAGGCTAAGGCCACACATGTGTCCATAGTAGAAAAAATGTGGACCTTCCTCCAATCCAAAAACCCCAATATAAAAGGAATACAAATGATCTACAATTATCTTCACTCTAAAGATGCTTTTACAAAAAATAACAAGATTTCCAAATGGGAAAAGGAATTAGGCAAAGAGTTCACAGATCTACAATGGAAACAAGCGATTACTAATAATCGCAAATTCTCCAGATGTGCCAATTATGAGGAACTAACACAAAAACTAATGTTAAGATGGTACTACACACCGTATATTACGGCAAAATTCTCTAGAGACAACTCAAACCGATGCTGGAGAGGGTGCGGACAGATACGGACCCTAGCACATATGCTATGGTCATGCCTGGTAGTCAAAAAATTTTGGTGGAAGGTCTATATGCTTTCTAAAATAACTAATAGCACGGTGGTCCCAAACATAGAACAAGCTATTCTAGGATTAAATATGGACCAATATAAACCAGAACATAGATGTATAGTAACACAAGTCTTGCTGGCAGCAAGAATGAAATTGATATACAGGTGGAAATCTATTGATGTACCTACTATTAAAGATATAAAAATAAAAATTAACATTATTATAGAATATGAAAAAATTATGGCATACAGGGATGGAGCCTTTTCAAGGTTTGAATCTAACTGGTCCCCATGGAAACTTCTTCTATCCTCTAATTATTTGTTTTAATTCTTTCGTTTAGCCACTCAAACTAGCTGTAGCTGGTAAGCTATGCAAAGTAATATATCTCAGTGATCCCCGAGTTATACTGATTATTAGGGATGAGCCGAACACCCCCCTGTTCGGTTCGCATCAGAACATGCGAACAGGAAAAAAGTTTGTTCGAACACGCGAACACCGTTAACGTCTATGGGACACGAACATGAATAATCAAAAGTGCTAATTTTAAAGGATAATATGCAAGTTATTGTCATAAAAAGTTTTTGGGGACCTGGGTCCTGCCCCAGGGGACATGGATCAATGCAAAAAAAAAGTTTTAAAAACGGCCGTTTTTTCAGGAGCAGTGATTTTAATAATGCTTAAAGTCAAACAATAAAAGTGTAATATCCCTTTAAATTTCGTACCTGGGGGGTGTCTATAGTATGCCTGTAAAGGGGCGCATGTTTCCTGTGTTTAGAACAGTCTGACAGCAAAATGACATTTTGAAGGAAAAAACTCATTTAAAACTACCCGCGGCTATTGCATTGGTTCTTCCTCCGGCGTTCTCGTCCAGCATCTCCTATCTTCTTCTCCTCGGACCGCTCCGCACCCATGGCATGGGGGGGAGGCTCCCGCTCTTCTCCTCTTCTCCATTTTCTTCTCCGGGCCGCTCCGCAATCCATGCTGGCATGGAGGGAGGCTCCCGCTGTGTGACGGCGCTCCTCGTCTGACAGTTCTTAAATAATGGGGGGCAAGGCCACCCGGTGACCCCGCCCCCCTCTGACGCACGGTGACTTGACAGGACTTCCCTGTGACGTCACGGGGAATGCCACAGGGAAGTCCCGTCATGTCCCATGTGTCAGAGGGGGGCGGGGTCACCGGGTGGCCCCGCCCCCCGTTATTTAAGAACTGTCAGACGAGGAGCGCCGTCACACAGCGGGAGCCTCCCTCCATGCCAGCATGGATTGCAGAGCGGCCCGGAGAAGAAAATGAAGAAGAGAAGAAGAGAAGAAGAGAAGAAAAGAAGAAGAGAAGAGCGGGAGCCTCCCCCCATGCCATGGGTGCGGAGCGGCCCGAGGAGAAGAAGATAGAAGACGCCGCGGAGGAGATGCTGGACGAGAACGCCGGAGGAAGAACCAGAAGAGCCAGAAGAACCAGAAGAACCAGAAGATGAAGGAAGATAGAAGAAAGAAGAAGCATTTAAATAAAGGAATTGTCAAAAACTGTCTCTTGTCATTTTTAACATTTTTGACAGTTTTTTAGTGAAATGGTAGGGGTAAGTACCCCCTTACCATTTCACACAGGGGGGGGGCGGGATCTGGGGGTCCCCTTGTTAAAGGTGGCTTCCAGATTCCGATAAGCCACCCGCCCGCAGACCCCCACAACCACCGGCCAGGGTTGTGGGGATGAGGCCCTTGTCCTCATCAACATGGGGACAAGGTGTTTTGGGGGGCTACCCCAAAGCACCCTCCCAATGTTGAGGGCATGTGGCCTGGTACGGTTCAGGAGGGGGGGGCCGCACTCTCTCCCCCCCTCTTTTCCTGCGGCCTGCCAGGTTGCGTGCTCGGATAAGGGTCTGGTATGGATTTTTGGGGGGACCCCACGCCATTTTTTTTTTTTTGGCGCGGGGTTCCCCTTAAAATCCATACCAGACCTGAAGGGCCTGGTATGGAATTTAGGAGGACTCCCACGTCTTTTTTGTTTTTTTTTTAATTTTGGTTCCGGGTTCCCCTTTGGGGAATTCCAATGCCGTTTTTATCAATGAACTTCTATGTGTATTGTCGGCAATGCAATAGCCGTGGGTAGTTTTAAATGAGTTTTTTCCTTCAAAATGTCATTTTGCTGTCAGACTGTTCTAAACACAGGAAACATGCGCCCCTTTACAGGCATACTATAGACACCCCCCCAGGTACGAAATTTAAAGGGATATTAAACTTTTATTGTTTGACTTTAAGCATTATTAAAATCACTGCTCCTGAAAAAACGGCCGTTTTTAAAACTTTTTTTTGCATTGATCCATGTCCCCTGGGGCAGGACCCAGGTCCCCAAACACTTTTTATGACAATAACTTGCATATTAGCCTTTAAAATTAGCACTTTTGATTTCTCCCATAGACTTTTAAAGGGTGTTCCGCGGCATTCAAAATTGTTCGCTGTTCGGCGAACTTGCGAACAGCCAATGTTTGAGTCGAACATGAGTTTGACTCGAACTCGAAGCTCATCCCTACTGATTATTATTGGAATGTTTACTGGTTTACTAATACATTTTGGGGGGGTGATTCCTGTGTGAGCACAGTGTGTTTCCATTGGGGTGCCCGGGGATCTCTTCCCCTTTTATACAAGCTCTGTACTCCCTATTACATATCCACAATTATTCTTGGGACACGAGTAACTATTCTTATATCACAGATTCTTTATAGTAATAAAGCAATATTCTTTAAGATACGTTGAAACTGATACAGACATACTTAATGTTTATAATAAAAATTTGTAATTAATATTTTCGATTGCTTTCTGTACAGTATGTACAGGTTTGTTTCAATATATTCCTGTATGACTGCATTTATCTGTATTTGTACTAAAAATTTCTCAATAAAAACCATTTGAACAAAAAAGTATAACAATCTTCTTTGGGTATAGTGTTGCATGACCCCGCAGCTGCTATTTAGAGCAACGTAGTGCAGAATAGCAAAAAATGCTCTGATCATAAAGAGGGTAAAACCTTCCGGAGCTGAAGTGGTTAAAAAACAATTCAGTGGTCAAAAGTGTATATACAAAAGTAGAAAGAATATATATAAAACAAAGCATAGAACATAGTACTGTACCAATTATCAATTATCATCCCAAAATTCTAATTAAACTTAAAGAAACTTTTAAAAACAAAAAACAAAAAAATAGTACAGCAACGGATAAGTCTGGAAAATATTAATCATATAGACACCATATATATATATATATATAAATATAAATGTGAGTCTAAAGATACATATCCCTTTCTTATATAAGGTTTACACAACTAATCATATAAATAGATCATGCGTAAATCCATATCAAAACTATAGAAAAATGGATATGTAAAATGCGAATCCATGTCCAAGGTGTCAATACCAATAGCTCCACAATATATCAAATAGCTTAGCAAAAATGTGTATATTTAGTAAAAAATTAGCTAGATAACACAGTGGGGACACAAAGATGCATATCCATAAGGAAGAGGGGTAGACAGATCGTGCTGAGTAGGGATGAGCTTCGTGTTCGAGTCAAACCCATATTCGACTCCAACATCGTCTGTTCGGTCGTTCGCCGAATTGCGAACGATATGGGCCGTTCGCGCCAAATTCGAGTGACGCGTCATGGCCCATAATTCACTGACCCGCATGCTTGGCCAATCACAGTGCGGTCTGTACAGAGAGCTGTAATTGGCCAAAGCCAGGATGGCTTTGGCCAATTATGGCTCAGGGGGTTTAGTACACGCCCCACACTATATAAAGCCGCCTGCACGTCGGCCCTGTGTAGTGTGTTCCGGCGTTGAGAGACAGAGACAGAGAGACAGTGTCATTTGATTTAAGTTAAATAGATTAGGCAGGACAGTCAGACAGCTGCACTCATTGCAGGCCATTAGTATGTCTGGAAGGCCAACAAGGAGAGGCAGACAGTCACAAGCCAATGAAAGAGGGCAAGCAGGCTCTGTGTCTAGAGGCAACAGTGCTGGTCGTGGACACAGTGCATCCTCATCAGCACGTGGCCGTGGGACACGCTTGGCCTTTTTTTCGGCAGCTTGCCATGTTGAGCCGCAACATGCGGAAGACTTAGTCGAGTGGATGACCAAGCCATCCTCATCCTCCCCATCCTCTCTCACCCATGCTCAGGGTACTTTGTCTGGCAAAGCAGCTGCCAACCCGGCCTCTTCCCTCAGCTCAATGGAATCAGTCACTCCTTCCCTAGCCCCACCATGTCCTCCTGAGGAGTCCCCAGATCTGTTTGACCACAGTGTTGGGTACATGCTCCAGGAGGATGCCCAGCGTTTTGAAGGCTCTGATGATGGTACTCAGCTAGAGGAAGGCAGTAACGTGAGCCCAGACAGAGGGGGTGCCCAAGAAGGACAGCAATCTGGCAGTCATGTTGCCCCTGCTGCAACATACTGCCAGGTTTGCTCCAGTGATGAGGAGGGAGGGGATGATGAGGTCACCGACTCAACGTGGGTGCCTGATAGGAGAGAGGAGGAGGAGGGACATCACCAACGAGGCAGGATGCCCTCCAGGGGCCAGCCTAAGGGCAGCACACTGACTGCATCACACCGCAAAGCTCCACATGTGCAGGGCGCTGCTATCTCTGCGCATTATTCCAAAAGTTCTTTGGTGTGGGCTTTTTTGAGATGAGTGCATCAGATCGCACTGCTGCTATTTGCAACATATGTCTCAAGTGTATCTCGCGTGGCCAAAACATCTCCCGCTTGGGTACCACATGCTTGACCAGACATATGTTGACCTGCCATGCAGTTCGTTGGCAAGCGCACCTAAAAGACCCACATCAAAGAACAAAGAGGACCTCTCCTTGCTCCTCATCAGCTGAGATCTCCAACCCCACTATACCTTCAGTCCTCTGAGACCTGCACTGAGAGTAATGAAGGTGTAGAATTAGGTGTGTCACAGCCAAGTACTTGTGGACAATCTGCTATCGGTACACCGACGTCAGATTGTACCAGGCAAATTTCCCTGCCCCAGCTGCTGCACCGCCGAAAGAAGTTCGCTCCCAGCCATCCACATGCCCAGTGGTTGAATGCTAGCTTGGCAAAATTGCTAGCACTTCAACTGCTACCTTTTCAGTTGGTAGACTCTGCCCCCTTCTGTGAGTTTGTGGAATGTGCGGTTCCTCAGTGGCAGGTACCCAAACGCCACTTTTTCTCACGAAAGGCGATTCCGGATCTCTACCGGCATGTGTAAGGCAATGCCCATGCCTCGCTGGACAGGGCGGTCAGGTGCATATTACCGCTGACTCATGGTCCAGCAGGCATGGACAGGGACGTTACCCAAGTTTCACGGCGCATTGGGTGACTCTGCTGGCAGCTGGGAAGGATGCAGGACAAGGTGCAGTAGTGTTGGAGGTTGTTCCGCCACCACGCCTCCAAAATGTTACTACTGGTGATTCTGACACACCTCTCTTCTCCACCCCCTCCTCCTCTTCTTCCTCCATGGCCTGTGCTTTGTCCTTGGAACCAGCGGTGCTCTGCAGGCTTTCAAGGGGCTACGTAACTACGCAGGCCAAAAGATGCCATGCGGTGCTTGAGCTGGTGTGCTTGGGGGACAGGAGTCACACTGGGGCAGAGGTTCTGTCAGCTCTGCAGGGACAGGTTCAGAGGTGATTGATGCCAAGCCAACTTAAAGCAGGAATGGTGGTTTGCGACAATGGCACCAACCTCCTCTCTGCCCTCTGACAGGGACAAATGACCTATGTGCCCTGTTTGGCTCACATCCTTAACTTGATGGTGCAGCTGTTCTTGGGCAGGTACCCAGGCTTACAGGATGTCCTGAGGCAGGCCAGGAAAGTCTGTGTGCATTTCCGCCGGTCATATAATGCCAGTGCTCGGCTGGCTGACCTCCAAAAGGAATTTAACCTGCCCAAGAACCGCCTAATCTGTGACATGCCCACCAGGTGGAACTCAACCTTGGCCATGTTGCAGTGGCTGCACATGCAGCAGAGGGCCATCAATGAGTACCTGTGCGAATATGGCACCAGGACAGGGTCAGGGAGCTTGTTTTTTTTCCCCACGCCAGTGGGCCATGATCAGGGATGCATGCACTGTCCTGTCACCATTTGAGGAGGCCACGAGGATGGTGAGCAGTGACAGTGCATGCATCAGTGACACTGTCCACCTTGTCCACCTGTTGGAGCACACGCTGCGTGGAATAATGGACAGGGCACCTGAGGCAGAACAGAGGCAGGAAGAGGAGGACTTCCTTAGCTCTCAAGGCCCCCTTTATCCAGACAGTGTTCCTGCGTGCCCTCCAATCACACAGGAAGAGGAGGAAGAGGAGGAGGAAGAGGAGGATTGTGTCAGCATGGAGGTGGAGCCTGGCACTCAGCATCAGCAGCAGTCTTTAAGGGATCATTTACAGTCCCAAGAAACCCATATACTTGTACGTGGCTGGGAGGAGGTGGCTGCGGATCATGTCGTCCTTAGAGACCCAGAGGACTCTGGACCGAATGCCTCAGCAAACCTATGCTGCATGGCCTCCCTGATCCTGCAAAGCCTGCGGAAGGATCCTCGTATTCATGGTATCAAGGAGAGGGATCAATACTGGCTGGCAACCCTCCTTGATCCACGTTACAAGGGTAAGGTTGCAGACCTTATCTTGCTGTCGCAGAGAGAGCAGAGGATGAAACATCTTCGGGAGGCCTTGCAGAAAGGTCTGTGCAACGCGTTCCCAGAGACTGGGAGGTTACAAACTCCTGTTCCTTGACAACGTGTTGTTGAGGTATCGGTCAGTCAAAGAAGGAGCGGTGGACAAGGTGGCCGTCTGACTGATCCGTTCAGACAATTTTTTAGTCCGCAGCCCCAAGGTATGATCAGTTCCAGCAACCATCGCCAGCATCTGTTTTACATGGTGCAGGAATACCTAGGAGCAAGATCTGACTTGGACACCTTTCCCACCGGAAATCCTCTGGGTTACTGGGTCTTGAGGATGGATCACTGGTCAGAGCTTGCACAGTATGCAATTGAGCTACTGGCCTGTCCTGCATCCAGCGTTCTTTTGGAACGCACATTCAGTGCTGCTGGAGTAACCGATCACAGGGTGCGCCTGTCCGACTCGGTCGATCGACTGACCTTCAAAAAAATAAATCAGTCTTGGATCACCACCAGCTACCAAGCACCTGATGCTGATGTAACAGAGTAATTTTTTTCTGAAATGTCAGATCCCTTCAAGACTGCCTATGCTGATGCTGAGTGACTAACCTCTTATGCTGAGTGACTATCCTCTTCCTCCTCAATGATCATGCTGATAGCTTGTAAGAATATTTTTGGTTCTGGGCGCCGCCACCAGTAACTAAGGCCCAATTGTTCAGCCCCTGTTTAACAGGGGCGTGCAATTACAATTTTTGATGCAATATTTTGCAAGGAGGGTTCGTTGCTGCACTCAACTAGAGTATTTGTGAGGGGTTGCAGTGTTGTGGCACCAGCACCAATGCCTAAGGCCCAATTTTTCATCCCCTGTTTAACAGGGGCGTGTAATTATAATTTTTTGATGCAATATTTTACAGGAGGGCTCATTCCTGCGCTCCAACTAGAGTATCTGTGAGGGGTTGCATCGTTGTGGCACCAGTGCCTAAGGCCCAATTTTTCTGCCTCTGTTCAACAGGTGCATGTAATTACAATTCTTGATCTAATATTCCACAGCAGGACCCATTCCAGCTCCCACCAAGAGTAACTGTGAGGGCTTACAGTGTTGTGGCAACACCACCACCAAAGGCCCAATTTTTATGCCCCTGTTCAACAGGTGCATCTAATTACAATTCTTGATCTAATATTTCATAGCACGGCCCGTTTATGCACCCACCAAGAGTAACTGTGAGGGCTTACAGTGTTGTGGCAACACCAACACCTAAGGCCCCAATTTCTGCAGAGTATATAGGGCAGGCCCCTACTTTCAAACATCCAACTTACAAACGACTCCTACTTGCAAACAGAAGGAGACAACAGGAAGTGAGATGAAATCTACCTCTAGGAAGGGAAATTCTCTCCTGTAAGAGTTAATATGGGAAAAACGTGTCTCCTTTCCACTGATGCTTTATCACCAATGCTTGTTTCACTAAAAACCCCAAATTGTCAAAAAACATTTGCCATTGGGACAGAAAGTGAGGTGAAATCTTCTGAAGAGGTGCACAGACAGCAAAACAAATGTCACAGGGGTGATAACCCTTCCCTATGTTTTCCAAAAAGCTTAAAAATAGATTTTTTGGCTGGAGCTACACTTTAAAAATGTACCAGCTCAAAATTACAAACACATTCTACTTAACAACAAACCTACAGTCCCTGTCTTGTTTTGCACTGCCTGTATACTGCTGTTCAGAGGGCCTGGGGCGGGGTTCCCCTTATTATCCATACAAGATCCAAAGGGCCTGGTAATGGACTGGGGAGGGTACCCATGCCATTTGTCTCACTGATTTTCATCCATATTACCGGGACCGGACATTACATTAAAGCCGTAAGCAGTTTTAAATGACTTTTATTCCTTTAAAAATATCATTTTGTGCAGGGACTGTTCTAAGCACGGGAGACACGCGCCACTTTACAGGCATACTATAGACACCCCCCAGGTACAATATTTAAAGGAATATTTCACTTTTTTGTTCACTTTAAGCATCATTAAAATCACTGCTCCCGAAAAAACGGCGGTTTAAAACTTTTTTTTTGCATTGATACATGTTCCCTGGGGCAGGACCCGGGTCCCCAAACCCTTTTTAGGACAATACCATGCAAATTAGCCTTTAAAATAAGCACTTTTGATTTTGAACGTTCGAGTCCCATAGACTTCAATGGGGTTCTAACGTTTGTGCGAATTTTCGATCCTTTCGCGGGTTCTGGTGCAAACCGAACCGGGGGGGGGTGTTCTGCTCATCCCTAGTGCTGAGGCTACAACACATGACTCTCATCGCAATCGTTGTGTAATTTGTATAAATATTTCTGCATGTGTCCCCACCGATATCATTATACGGGCATGTACACACATAGTACACATGAACACAGTAGATAACCGTACCCCCCACTGTGTCCCTCAAAAAGGGGGCACTGCAGACACGATAGAAACACCTATATAGACACAGATACAGACAAAATATAGTGTATTGTATAAAAACCTTCATAATTAATCATAAAAATGGGGGAGGTCCCATTCAAAGTTTAGACCTTTTGAAATTCTAGTCATTAAACTGAATATCCCAAAAACTTCACGTTTACATAGGATTCCAAAACTATCACCCCCTCTTCTAGGTGTTGTAATTTTCTCCATACCCTGTATCTGTATCAATGATGTGTTTCCATTGGGGGCATCATAAAATGTCTAGCTACATTGGTGGCCCGCTCCTTCTCAGTGTCATGAATATGATCATTCATTCGGTCTCTTAACCTTCTTGTGGTACAACCTACATATTGAATATTACAATTTTTACATGTTATTAAATAGACCACATATCTGCTGTTACAATTGATATATGTACCAACACTATAGGATCTGCCACTAATGGTGGCAGAAAAACGATCCCCCTTTATGATGCATGGACAACACGGACATATATGTTGGCTCCACATCTGTAGTTTCCAACAAAGTCAAGCCATGTCCTCCTTGAGGTGTGGGAGCAAATGTCACTTGGTGATAGTTTATTGCTCAAAGATGGAGCCTGTCGAGACACCGTTTTTACATCACACATAGGGATGAGCTTCGAGTTCGAGTCGAACTCATGTACTACTCGAACATTGGCTGTTCGCAAGTTCGCCGAACAGCGAACAATTTGGGGTGTTCGCGGCAAATTCGAATGCCGCGGAACACCCTTTAAAAGTCTATGGGAGAAATCAAAAGTGCTAATTTTAAAGGCTTATATGCAAGTTATTGTCATAAAAAGTGTTTGGGGACCCCGGTCCTGCCCCAGGGGACATGTATCAATGCAAAAAAAAGTTTTAAAAACGGACGCTTTTTCAGGAACAGTGATTTTATTAATGCTTAAAGTCAAACAATAAAAGTGTAATATCCCTTTAAATTTCGTAGCTGGGGGGTGTCTATAGTATGCCTGTAAAGGGGCGCATGTTTCCTGTGTTTAGAACAGTCTGACAGCAAAATGACATTTGGAAGGAAAAAACTCATTTAAAACTACCCGCGGCTATTGCATTGCCGACAATACACATAGAAGTTCATTGATAAAAACGGCATGGGAATTCCTCACAGGGCAACCCCGAACCAAAAAAAAAAAAAAAAAAAATGATGTGGGGGTCCCCCTAAATTCCATACAAGGCCCTTCAGGTCTGGTATGGATATTAAGGGGAACCCCAGCCAAAATTTAAAAAAAAAATTGACGTGGGGTTCACCCTAAATTCCATACCAGACCCTTCAGGTCTGGTATGGATTTTAAGGGGAACCCCGCGCCAAAAAAAAAAAAAAAAACGGCGTGGGGTCCCCCTAAAAATCCATACCAGACCCTTATCCGAGCACGCAACCTGGCAGGCCGCAGGAAAAGAGGGGGGGACGAGAGTGCGGCCCCCCCCTCCTGAACCGTACCAGGCCACATGCCCTCAACATTGGGAGGGTGCTTTGGGGTAGCCCCCCAAAACACCTTGTCCCCATGTTGATGAAGACAAGGGCCTCATCCCCACAACCCTGGCCGGTGGTTGTGGGGGTCTGCGGGCGGGGGGCTTATCGGAATCTGGAAGCCCCCTTTAACAAGGGGACCCCCAGATCCCGGCCCCCCCCCCTGTGTGAAATGGTAAGGGGGTACTTACCCCTACCATTTCACTAAAAAACTGTCAAAAATGTTAAAAATGACAAGAGACAGTTTTTGACAATTCCTTTATTTAAATGCTTCTTCTTTCTCCTTCATCTTCTTCTGGTTCTTCTGGCTCTTTTGGTTCTTCCTCCGGCGTTCTCGTCCAGCATCTCCTCCGCGGCGTCTTCTATCTTCTTCTCCTCGGGCCGCTCCGCACCCATGGCATGGGGGGGAGGCTCCCGCTCTTCTCTTCATCTTCTTCTCTTCTTTATCTTCTTCTTCATCTTCTTCTTCTTCTTCTTCTCTTCTTCCTTCTTCTCTTCTTCATTTCTTCTCCGGGCCGCTCCGCAGCCATGCTGGCATGGTGGGAGGCTCCCGCTGTGTGATGGCGTCTCTTCGTCTGACGGTTCTTAAATAACGGGGGGCGGGGCCACCCGGTGACCCCGCCCCCCTCTGACGCACGGTGACTTGACGGGACTTCCCTGTGACGTCACGGGGAATGACACAGGGAAGTCCCGTCATGTCCCGTGCGTCAGAGGGGGGCGGGGTCACCGGGTGGCCCCGCCCCCCGTTATTTAAGAACCGTCAGACGAAGAGACGCCGTCACACAGCGGGAGCCTCCCACCATGCCAGCATGGCTGCGGAGCGGCCCGGAGAAGAAATGAAGAAGAGAAGAAGGAAGAAGAGAAGAAGAAGAAGAAGATGAAGAAGAAGATGAAGAAGAGAAGAAGATGAAGAGAAGAGCGGGAGCCTCCCCTCATGCCATGGGTGCGGAGCGGCCCGAGGAGAAGAAGATAGAAGACGCCGCGGAGGAGATGCTGGACGAGAACGCCGGAGGAAGAACCAGAAGAGCCAGAAGAACCAGAAGAAGAAGAAGATGAAGGAAGAAAGAAGAAGCATTTAAATAAAGGAATTGTCAAAAACTGTCTCTTGTCATTTTTAACATTTTTGACAGTTTTTTAGTGAAATGGTAGGGGTAAGTACCCCCTTACCATTTCACACAGGGGGGGGGCCGGGATCTGGGGGTCCCCTTGTTAAAGGGGGCTTCCAGATTCCGATAAGCCCCCCGCCCGCAGACTCCCACAACCACCGGCCAGGGTTGTGGGGATGAGGCCCTTGTCTTCATCAACATGGGGACAAGGTGTTTTAGGGGGCTACCCCAAAGCACCCTCCCAATGTTGAGGGCATGTGGCCTGGTACGGTTCAGGAGGGGGGGGGCCGCACTCTCGTCCCCCCTCTTTTCCTGCGGCCTGCCAGGTTGCGTGCTCGGATAAGGGTCTGGTATGGATTTTTAGGGGGACCCCACGCCGTTTTTTTTTTTTTTTTGGCGCGGGGTTCCCCTTAAAATCCATACCAGACCTGAAGGGTCTGGTATGGAATTTAGGGGGAACCCCACGTCAATTTTTTTAAAAAAATTTGGCTGGGGTTCCCCTTAATATCCATACCAGACCTGAAGGGCCTTGTATGGAATTTAGGGGGACTCCCACATCATTTTTTTTTTTTTTAATTTTGGTTCGGGGTTGCCCTGTGGGGAATTCCCATGCCGTTTTTATCAATGAACTTCTATGTGTATTGTCGGCAATGCAATAGCCGCGGTAGTTTTAAATGTGTTTTTTCCTTCAAAATGTCATTTTGCTGTCAGACTGTTCTAAACACGGGAAACATGCGCCCCTTTACAGGCATACTATAGACACCCCCCAGGTATGAAATTTAAAGGGATATTACACTTTTATTGTTTGACTTTAAGCCGTTTTTAAAACTTTTTTTTTGCATTGATTCATGTCCCCTGGGGCAGGACCCAGGTCCCCAAACACTTTTATTGACAATAACTTGCATATTAGCCTTTAAAATTAGCACTTTTGATTATTCATGTTCGTGTCCCATAGACTTTAACGGTGTTCGCGTGTTCGAACAAATTTTTTTCCTGTTCGCATGTTCTGGTGCGAACCGAACAGGGGGGTGTTCGGCTCATCCCTAATCACACACAATCCATACATTCCCTGGATCCTATGTCATGCAATTGACAACATTGAGGAGTTGTTTAGTAACTCTGAGAATGCTGGGGAGCGTTTTGACCAGTGACTGTAATTGGCAATCCACCTAGCAACCTAATTGTTCATTAAGTTATCCAATGCCAGCCACTATGGGGCAGCCAGTGAGAGGGCTCAAACCCTTATGGGTCTTTGGAAGGGGGTGAAAAATAGACATGATAGGAACCATAACCAGGAACCATAACCTCACCTTCCTTGTTATAACGCACTTCTAAACGTACCCCTCTCTCCACAAGAGGATCCAAAATCTTTTTATGATCATGCTTAGGATTGTTTTTAAGTGTTTGATATGTATCCTGGTCTGACAATTGTCAAAAGGCTTCCTCTTTATATGTATTCACATCTAGAACTACCACAAAACCCCCTTGTCTGACATCTTAATTACAACAGAGGCTTTCTGGGACAAAAAGACTTTGTCTGAGTACCTGACCCTAGAATGTATCCCAAGAGGCTTGAGAATTAAAAAATTCCCCACTTATGAATTTACGGACTTTGACCAAAAGAGACAATGGACAGATGTACTTACTAATTGCTCTTTTGAACTTATGAAGATCATTACCCATTCCAAAACTGAAGAGATTGACAGACTGCAATTAGAGATCTCAAGTATTAAAGCAGAGATCCTACCATCTAAGGATTCCCCTTTATTCAAAGATCTTGATACTAAGCTAAGCGATAAATTGGATCGAATGGAGAGAGACATTATCAGTAACAAAAAAGCCAAACTGTTGCGGGATCGTTTTGACTACGAGGCCAATACTGTGTATGTTTGGAAGAAACCCCGACTTCAATTCCAACATAGGCATCGCAAAACATCTACACAAAGTAATCCGGGGAAACATGTCAGCTTCTCTGATGCAGAAACGGAAGTATTGGATTATACACTTGCTGGATCAGGTTTAGATTCATCCCCCAAAAGTACAACGAGTGTAACGAGCACAGTTGTTGACCAATGTTCATTTAAATGCAACGCACAACTTCCACCAAAGAAGAAAAAGAAAAAAGGGAAAAAGCACCCTAACAGGAAAATCAGAAGAGGAGGGAGGAGGAAAAAGCGTGTACAATCTGAGAGGTCATCAACAGAAGAACCTTTGAATTAATCTCATAAACAGCTTACCCCTGCGGACACCTCTCTGCTCACTAAAGGTTTGAACTTTTGTCCATTAAGACACTTTAATCTGTTTGAAGCGGTCCTAGATGTTAATAAATTTTCTCGTAATTTAACCCTATGAAAACATTATTTTCAGGATCAACACAATGCGATGTCTGATGGTCTTTCTGACATTGCTTCTGTAGATATTTCTGTACCCAATAATTTTGAAGAATTATGTGCTGTACAATGCCTTGAAGAATTACAGGGTGAATCTGTCTACAGTTATGATGGGGAATATGTTCCACCTGTACAAGCTCCCCTTGAATCACAATCTGATTTTTATCCAATCAATTCTAGGAGTAAATGTCTGGATTTGTTTCTGAACAACATTGAAAAGGAACTTGCTAGACTCTCCTTGCATTCTAAAAATAGAGGGTTTGTCCATAATGATAACCTCACTGTGGAAGAACGCAATGCATTGAAAACATTAAGTCAGAACACCTCTGTTGTAATTTTGACTTTTCAGACAAGGGGGATCTTGTGGTAGTTCAAGATGTAAATACATATAAAGAGGAAGCCTTTTGACAATTGTTAGACCAGGATACATATCAAACACTTAAAAACAATCCTAAGCATGATTATAAAAAGATTTTGGATTCTCTTGTGGAGAGAGGGTATGTTTAGGGGTGCTTTCTAACAAGGAAGGTGAGGTTATGGTTCCTGACACTCCTGTCATGTCTATTTTTCACCACCTTCCAAAGACCCATAAGGGTTTGACCCCTCTCACTGGCCCCCCCATAGTTGCTGGTATT
The DNA here is from genome assembly GCA_037952835.1 of Lithobates septentrionalis. Lineage (NCBI taxonomy): Eukaryota > Metazoa > Chordata > Amphibia > Anura > Ranidae > Lithobates > Lithobates septentrionalis. Next base: position 1,561,571 of record JBBDGP010000572.1, on the reverse strand, counting down.
GGATAACTTAACAAACAATAAGGTCACTGGGTGGATTGCCAAGTACAGCCACTGGTCAAAACTTTCCCCAGCTATCTCAGAGATACTAAACAACTCCTCAATGTTGTCAATTGCATGACATGGGAATCAGGGAATGTATGGATTGTGTGTGATGTTTCTAGCTTGTATTCATCCATTCCTCATGGTCTGGGTATACAAGCAGTGAGTTTTTTCTTAGATCTATACTGCAAGTATTCTCCAGTACACAAAGAATTTATTTTGGAGTGCCTGGACTATTTGCTGACCCATAATTTATTTTCCTTTGATGGTGGTTTTTATCTCCAGAGATGCAGAGCCATGATGGGGGCACGGTTTTTACTGTCTCTCGCCAACCTGTACATGGATTGGTTGGAGAGGGTCTGCATCTTTGGAGATGGTAATCCGTTTCATCCATCCATTAAGATGTACCGTCAGCACATTGATGACCTGTTCATCTGCTCAGAAGACATGAAAGATTTTGACAGAATTTTGCTTTATCTGAATGATAACAGTTTGAATTTGTGTTTCATGGGGCAGATGGACACAGTGTCTATTTCATTTTTGGATGTGTTGCATATTTATAAAGATGACTGTATAGTCTCAAGCATATATAGGAAACCCCTTTCTGGTAACACATTGCTTCATGCTAGTTCTGGACACCCCAAACATGTCATATGGGGCATACCTTTGGGGCAGTTCATTAGATTGAGGAGAATATGCAGCGAGAATCCTAATTATGAGGAGGAGAAAAATGTATGCATAAGAGATTCTCCTCATGAGGATATGGATCAGGCACTATTCAGAGAACAGTTGGTATCGTTGATACCATGGATAGGGAATCACTTTTACTAGACAAAAACATAGGGGGCAGAAGTTTGGCACACCGTTTTTTGTCAACCACTTATAGTTTGGAATTTGACATTTTGAGAATTATTGAGAGACACATTCCCATGTTATATGAGGATGATGTATATGCCAAAATACTATCAAGGGGAATAAAAATGGTGTCTCGACTGGCTTCATCTTTGAACAATAAACTATCACCAAGTGACATCTGCTCCTGCACCTCAAGGAGGACATGGCTTGACTGTGTTGGAAACTACAGATGTGGGGCCAACATATGTTCATGTTGTCCACGCATCATAAAGGGAGATAGGATCTGCCACCAATGGTGGAATAAAAACTATAGTGTTGGTACATATCAATTGTAACAGCAGATATGTGGTCTATTTAATAACATGTAAACAATTTAATATTCAATATGTAGGTCGTACCACAAGAAGGTTAAGAGACCGATACCAAGCTAGCTAGACATTTTAATGATGCCCAAAATGGAAGCACCTCATTGATACAGATACAGGGTATAGAGAAAATTACAACACCTAGAAGAGGGGGTGATAATTTTGGAATCCTATGTAAACATGAAGTTTTTTGGATATTCAGTTTACAGACTAGAATTCCAAAAGGTCTAAACTTTGAATGAGACCTCTCCAATTTTTATGATGAATTATGAAGGTTTTTATACAATACACTATATACACTGTATTGTCTGTATCTTGATATAGCACGGTCATTTAAGCCGTAGGATCTTGATGTGCTTGGGACACACATTCGCACATATACTAGGGCCAATTTGGACAAGATCCAATTAACCTACCAGCATATCTTTGGAGTGTGGGAGGAATCTAGAGTACCCAGAGGAAACTCACACAGACACAGGGAAAACACACAAACTCCAGGCAGATGGTGTCGAGATTCGAACCAGCGACCCTTTGGCTGCTAGGTGAAAGTGCTAATCACTATACCATTGTGCTGCCCATAGGTGTTTCTGTTATGTCTGCAGTGTCCCATTTTTGAGGGACACAGACACAGTGGGAGGTATGGTTATCTACTGTGTTCACGTGTGTTCATGTGTACTATGTGTGTTCATGCCCGTATAATGATATGGGTGGGGACACATGTAGAGATATTTATACAAATTACACAGCGATTACGATGAGTCATGTGTTGTAGCCTCAGCATGATCTGTCTACCTCTCTTCCTTATGGATAAGCATCTTTGTGTTCTCGCTGTGTTTTCTAGCTCATTTTTTACTAAATATACATATTTTTGCTAAGCTACTTATTATATTGTGGAGCTATTGGTATTGACATATTGAACATGGATTCACATATCCATTTTTCTATAGTTTTTTTGTTTTTGTTTTTTTTTGCTTTTCAAATATTTTTATTTGCAATTAACAAGTATCTGTTACAAGCATTTCAATGCAAGATAAGGCGAGTACATAAAACAGAGTAGATCTCGACAAAACAATATAATGGTGGTTTAATACATGTAAGGTTTCAATAAATGGGCACTCTGTCGGAGAGCACAAAGTCCAGTACAAGCCGATAATGCTAACATTAAGAAAGAGTAATGTCCCTAACTTAACAGCAGGGGGCTACTGGAGTCAATTCCTATGGAGTCGGACACGGAAACAATCAAGACCATCTCCAAAGACAGAGTACAATACCAATGGTTATTGAAAGTGGAATGGGGGGGATAGAGGGAGGGGAAGGAGAGCAGGATAGAGAAGAGGAGAAAGGAAGAAAAGAAGGACAGTCAGAAAGGGGGAAGTGTTGGCCGGTCGGACCACACGGGCCCAGGTGAAACAGCAAAACCGTCGCTAATATTTACAATGGTCTCAAGATTCTAAGAGTTGCTTGTCTATATCAGGGGGCAAAAAGTGCTCTATCCAAGGTTGTCAGATTTTAACCACTTCCCTACCAGGCCAATTCTGACATTTCTCTCCTACATGTAAAAATCATCATTTTTTTGCTAGAAAATTACATAGAACCCCCAAACATTATATATGTTTTTTTTAGCAAAGACCCTAGAGAATATAATGGATGTTTTTGCAACTTTTTATCTCACACAGTATTTGCGCAGGAATTTTTCGAACGCGTTTTTTTGGGGAAAAAACAGTTTTGTGTTTTAAAACAGTAAAACAGTAAAGTTAGCCCAATGTTTTTACATATTGTGAAAGATGAAGTTACACCGAGTAAGTAGATACCTAACATGTCACGCTTCAAAATTGCGCACGCTCGTGGAATGGCGTCAATGTTCGGTACTTAAAAGTTCCCATAGGCGACAATTGACATTTTTTTACTGGTTACATGTTTTGAGTTACAGAGGAGGTCTAGGGACAAAATTATTGCTCTCGCTCCAACGTTTGCGGCGATACCTCACATGTATGGTTTGAACACCGTTTTCATATGTGGGCGGGACTTACGCTTCTGCGTGCGAGCACACGGGGACAGCGGCGCTTTAAAAAAAAAAATTTTTATTGTTAATTTTATTTTATATTTTTATTTTGACACTTTTTTTGAAAAAAAAAAAAAAAAATTGATCACTTGTAAACATCCCTTGTTATAGGAATATGACATGACAGGTCCTCTTAATAGTGAGATATGGGGTCAATAAGACGCCATATCTCACCACTAGGCTGGGAAGCCTGAAATAAAAAAATAAATAAAACTATCACCGCTTCCCAGCCGAAGCGGCACCATTTTTTTATGGAGAGGCCGAGCGTGACGTCATAACATTGCGCCCGGCCTCCGATGATCATAGAGACCCCGGCGACCATCTGGTCCACCGGAAATCTCTATGTTCTACATCTGGCACCGGCGGATCTGCTCTCCGCCTCACCGATCATAACGGTGAGTCGGAACAAGCACCGGAGGGTGGCGGGAGGGGGGACGTCCCCTCTTGCCTCCCATAGGAACGATCAAGCGGTGGAACGGCCGCTATGATCTTTCCTATGGTGTAGAGATTCGCTTGCTGAAACCGGCAATATCTGAATGATGTCTGTAACTACAGGCATCATTCAGATATACCCGCCCAAAGAGCAGGACGTCATATGATGTGGGCGGGCGGGAAGTGGTTAAAGTGCTGGGGGACCTTATCCAGGATTGTCGCTTCAATCTTGCTGTGTATCATTGCCTGGATGATCCTGTTTTTCAATTCAGTTATACTGAGTGTGGGTGTCTTCCAGGCCTTGGCAATTGTTTGCTTGGCTGCGGTGAATAATTGAAGGAGGAGACGTAGTTGCGGTCTGGTGTAGTCTTGTGGAATAAAATGAAGTAGGGCTGTAGTTGGGTCCAGGTCCAGAGTAACTTGGTGGAGAGTGGAGGCCATTCGAAATATTGCCGCCCAGAAACATTGCACAAGCGGACATGTCCACCATATGTGCATGTGCGTGCCTCTGTCAGTGCAACCCCTAAAACAATTTGGGGGATATTCAGGCAGAAATTTAGCGATTCTGGTTGGGACCAGATACCATCGCATTAACACTTTATAGTTGGCTTCTGAGGCTACAACATTTTGAGACAAGTTTTTTGTGTGGATCCAAATGGTCGCCCAGTCCTCCGCCTCTAAATCAATTGTTAAATCTTTGGACCATCGTTGAGCATAGGTGGGGAGGGTAGAGGGGGGGGCATGAGATGGGTATAAAGGTGAGAGATAATACCTGGAGCATGTGGGTCCGAGTGGCACATGCTCTCAAATTCAGTTCAATTATCTAGTCCAGAACAAGATCGGATGGTAGTTTGGACGAAATGTGCAATTTGGAGGTATCGGAAGCACTATTTGTGCGGCAATTGTGCTTGCGTTTGAATGGTTGGGAATGATTTTACGGCATCTCCACCAACTAAGTCACAAATGCGAGTCAGACCCACCTGGATCCAGGCTTGGAATGAGGCTGGTTCGGTGTATGCCGGATAAAAAAGAGGGTGACCCAGAAAGGATAGGAGTGGAGAGTGTGGTGAGATCAATTTGAAGGGGCTCCTCAACTTGTCCCAGAGTTTAAGGGTGTGTTGCGTTATAGGGTTTATGATAGGGCCACGCGCCACGGGGGGCAGCCACAGCAAGTTAGTTATAGTGACTGGATGAAGATCTATAGCTTCAAGGCTAACCCAGAGAGGTGTTTCGGTTTTAGAGTGATACAGTATGGTCTGAGCCAGTTGGGCCGCATGGTAGTATTGTAAGAAGTTAGGTATGCCCACTGTTTCCACAACGTTGGGAGCATGAAATTGTCTAAAATGTCTTGGTATGCTGATGTCTTAAGAGTTCCCTTCACTGAAAATAGCCAAGCCCAACCCCTGAAAAACAACACCACGCCATAATCCCCCCTCCACCAAATGATTTGGACCAGTGCACAAAGCAAGGTCCATAAATACATGGATGAGCGAGTTTGGGGTGTAGGAACTTGACTGGCCTTCACATTAAAGTGGAGACTGTGAGCCAGGCCTTCTCATCCAACATCAGTGCCTGGCCTCACAAATGCTCTTCTGGAAGAATGGTCAAACATTACCATAGACAAACTCCTATGGCACTGATAGGCTAGCTGTTCGGTCCCACCCACCCCCGACATCAGCTCCAAGTTCTGACAGCTCCTCTCTGCAAGCAGTGACAGTACATTACAGTTTCACACACTGAGCAGCTCTTACATGCCTAGCTGACTGCTCAATGGGAAACTTCCCCTCTCCTAGATCAGTGCCAATTGGTTCCGCCTATCAATGCCCATCAGTGACACCAATCATTGCCAACCAATGCCACCTATCAGTGCCGCCAATCAGTGCCACCTGTCAGTGCCCATCAGTGCCACCTGTCAGTGTCCATCAGTGCCATATGTCAGTGCCAATAAGTGCCCACCAGTGCCACCTGTCAGTGTCAATCAGTGCCCATCAGTGCCACCTGTCAGTGCCCACCAGTGCCACATGTCAGTGCCCATCAGTGCCACCTGTCAGTGCCCACCAGTGCCACATGTCAGTGCCCACCAGTGCCACCTGTCAGTGCCCACCAGTGCCATATGTCAGTGCCAATCAGTGCCCACCAGTGCCACCTGTCAATCAGTGCCCATCAGTGCCACATGTCAGTGCCCACCAGTGCCACATGTCAGTGCCCACCAGTGCTCATCAGTGCCACCTGTCAGTGCCCACCAGTGCCACCTGTCAGTGCCCACCAGTGCCACCTGTCAGTGCCAACCAATGCCACCTATCAGTGCCAATCAATGCCCAATGGTGCTTCCAATCAGTGCCACCTATCAGTGCCCATCAGTGCTGTTTATCAGTACCCATCAGTGCTGCCTATCGGTACCCATCAGTTTTGCCTATCAGTGCCAATCAGTGTCCATCAGTGCTGCCAATGAATGCCCATCATTGCTGCCTATCAGTACCACCTATCAGTGCCAACCAATGCCATAAATCAGTGCCCATCAGTGCTGCCTATCAGTGCCCACCTGTACTGCCAATCAGTGAAGCCTATTAGTGGCAACCAATGCCACCTATCAGTGCCCATCAGTGCTGTCAATCAGTGTTGCGTAGCAGTGCCATCTATCAGTGACAATCAGTGTCCATCAGTGCTGCCCATCAGTGCAGCCTATCAGTGCCCATCAGTGCTGCCTATCAATGCCCATCAGCGCCATCTATCAGTGCCTATCAGTGCCGCCCATCAGTGCTGCCTATAAGTGCCAATCAGCGCCAATCAGTGCCCCCTATCAGTGCCACCATACAATGCCTATCAGTGCTGCCAATCAGTGCTGCCAACCAGTACCGCCTATCAGTGCCCATCAGTGCTGCCTATCAGTGCCGGCTATCAGTGCTGCCTATCAGTACTTCCAAACAGTGCCCATCAGAGCACTGATTGCAGGGATGGGCAGTTGAACTCAGCAGCTAGCCTATGGAGTTGGCCTGGTGGGGCACAACTGAAATCCGTCTGTTTATTAATGCCACATGCCGATCTTTAGTATAATACTTAATCACCACACTACTAGTTACAAAAAACTACTGGAGGTAAATTAAAAAAGTGTCAGTGAAATGCCTGCCACTAAGCACTGTTACGTGTTCCCACACCACAAAAAAAGAGTGCAGCGCTAACTTACTAATCAATAACTTAACAATAATTGTGGAACCTTCTAATGTATGGAAATCTCAATAAACGTCAGTATTACCACAATACCGGTGATATGTAACGTCAGACTCCGCCCCCGTACGCGGCGTTACGTCCAATGGACTTCCCCTGCTGTTCGGACGCGAACAGTCTGTTGTATCCCCGCTCTTGGATTTTATATGTTTTAATAGCGCTATTTATACGCGCTTTCACATGGACTGTATCTTGACTTGTTACATAAAATAAAATATCTATTGAGCCTTATGAAACGCTCTTAGATGTCCCTTCTTCTTTTCCATTTTACCGCACCTTGGAGGTAATTTTATCATCTGTCACACTGGAGGATAAGCTGTGGGCTGTCATCATAGACCAGCAGATCATCTGATCCGGGCGTATCCAGCATAGGTGGTAATTATGCCTACTTTGATCTTTCATCTGGTAAGCAGTGTATTTGCTCAGTTACTTTGAAGAACCTCAAGTGTCTTATAGTAAGAAGATACATTACAGAGGAGAAATTTTCTGCCCTATAGAGGACTTTTTTTCTCATGTTTTTGCGCTGCACTTTTATTATTTGTTTAGTATGTCATTTTGGGCTTGGTGTTAACTCTTAAGTGTTCAGCTTGCATTAGATTGATTTCTTTTTTTGATTGCGCTGATTGTACAATTTTGGCAAGTTATTTATCCCTGTAATATTAATCTCTTCTTGGGGCGACTTGGGGTGACTTGAGGGCTTACAAGTCGGATCCCAAGTCGTCCTAGTGTGAACCGAGCCTTAGGGTGGAGGAACTTGACTGGCCTTCACATTAACCACTTGACGACCGCCTCACGCCGATGTACGTCGGCAAAGTGGCACGGACAGGCAAAATCACGTACAGGGTACGTGATTTGCCTTCCGCGGGTGGGGGGTCCGATCGGACCCCCCCCCGGTGCCCGAGGCGGTCGTCTTTTGTCCAGCGGCGATCGGTGATGAGGGGGAGACCATCTGTTCGTGGCCCCCCCCTCGCGATCGCCGCCGGCCAATGAGAACACTCCTTTGCTGCTGTATGCTAAACAGCAGCAAAGGAAGTGATGTCATCTCCCCTCGGGTCGGTATTTTCCGTTCCGGCCCGAGGAGAGACGACATGTAAGTAAGTGCACAACACTACACACACACAGTAGAACATGCCAGGCACACAAAACACCCCGATCCCCCCCCCGATCGCCCCCCGATCCCCCCCCCAATCACCCCCCCCCCCCTGTCACAAACTGACACCAGCAGTTTTGTTTTGTTTTTTTTCTGATTACTGCATAGTGTCAGTTTGTGACAGTTACTGTGTTGGGACAGTGTGTATTACCCCCCTTTAGGTCTAGGGTACCCCCCTAACCCCCCCTAATAAAGTTTTAACCCCTTGATCACCCCCTGTCACCAGTGTCGCTAAGCGATCATTTTTCTGATCGCTGTATTAGTGTCGCTGGTGACGCTAGTTAGTGAGGTAAATATTTAGGTTCGCCGTCAGCGTTTTATAGCGTCAGGGACCCCCATATACTACCTAATAAATGTTTTAACCCCTTGATTGCCCCCTAGTTAACCCTTTCACCACTGATCACCGTATAACCGTTACGGTTGACGCTGGTTAGTTCGTTTATTTTTTATAGTGTCAGGGCACCCGCCGTTTATTACCGAATAAAGGTTTAGCCCCCCGATCGCCCGGCGGTGATATGCGTCGCCCCAGGCAGCGTCAGATTAGCGCCAGTACCGCTAACACCCACGCACGCAGCATGCGCCTCCCTTAGTGGTATAGTATCTGATCGGATCAATATCTGATCCGATCAGATCTATACTAGCGTCCCCAGCAGTTTAGGGTTCCCAAAAACGCAGTGTTAGCGGGATCAGCCCAGATACCTGCTAGCACCTGCGTTTTGTGCCTCCGCCCAGCCCACCCAAGTGCAGTATCGATCGATCACTGTCACTTACAAGGCACTAAACGCATAACTGCAGCGTTCGCAGAGTCAGGCCTGATCCCTGCGATCGCTAACAGTTTTTTTGGTAGCATTTTGGTGAACTGGCAAGCGCCAGCCCCAGGCAGCGTCAGGTTAGCGCCAGTACCGCTAACACCCACGCACGCACCATACACCTCCCTTAGTGGTATAGTATCTGAACGGATCAATATCTGATCCGATCAGATCTATACTAGCGTCCCCAGCAGTTTAGGGTTCCCAAAAACGCAGTGTTAGCGGAATCAGCCCAGATACCTGCTAGCACCTGCGTTTTGCCCCTCCGCCCGGCCCAGCCCAGTCCACCCAAGTGCAGTATCGATCGATCACTGTCACTTACAAAACACTAAACGCATAACTGCAGCGTTCGCAGAGTCAGGCCTGATCCCTGCGATCGCTAACAGTTTTTTTTGTAGCGTTTTGGTGAACTGGCAAGCACCAGCCCCAGGCAGCGTCAGATTAGCGCCAGTACCGCTAACACCCACGCACGCACTGTACACCTCCCTTAGTGGTATAGTATCTGATCGCATCAATATCTGATCCGATCAGATCTATACTAGCGTCACCAGCAGTTTAGGGTTCCCAAAAACGCAGTGTTAGCGGGATCAGCCCAGATACCTGCTAGCACCTGCGTTTTGCCCCTCCGCCCGGCCCGGCCCAGCCCACCCAAGTGCAGTATCGATCGATCACTGTCACTTACAAAACACTAAACGCATAATTGCAGCGTTCGCAGAGTCAGGCCTGATCCCTGCGATCGCTAACAGTTTTTTGGTAGCGTTTTGGTGAACTGGCAAGCGCCAGCGGCCTAGTACACCCCGGTCGTAGTCAAACCAGCACTGCAGTAACACTTGGTGACGTGGCGAGTCCCATAAGTGCAGTTCAAGCTGGTGAGGTGGCAAGCACAAGTAGTGTCCCGCTGCCACCAGAAAGACAAACACAGGCCCGTCGTGCCCATAGTGCCCTTCCTACTGCATTCGCCAATCCTAATTGGGAACCCACCGCTTCTGCAGCGCCCGTACTTCCCCCATTCACATCCCCAACCAAATGCAGTCGGCTGCATGAGAGGCATTTTCTTTATGTCCTCCCGAGTACCCCTACCCAACAAACCCCCCCAAAAAAGATGTCGTGTCTGCAGCAAGCGCGGATATAGGCGTGACACCCGCTATTATTGTCCCTCCTGTCCTGACAATCCTGGTCTTTGCATTGGTGAATGTTTTGAACGCTACCATTCACTAGTTGAGTATTAGCGTAGGGTACAGCATTGCACAGACTAGGCACACTTTCACAGGGTCTCCCAAGATGCCATCGCATTTTGAGAGACCCGAACCTGGAACCGGTTACCGTTATAAAAGTTAGTTACAAAAAAAGTGTAAAAAAAAAAAAAAATAAGAAATAAAAAAAAATAGTTGTTGTTTTATTGTTCTCTCTCTCTATTCTCTCTCTCTATTGTTCTGCTCTTTTTTACTGTATTCTATTCTGCAATGTTTTATTGTTATTGTTATTGTTATTGTTATTATGTTTTATCATGTTTGTTTTTCAGGTGTGTAATTATTTACACTTTACTGTGCTTTATTGTTAACCATTGTTAACCATTTTTTTGTCTTCAGGTACGCCATTCACGACTTTGAGTGGTTATACCAGAATGATGCCTGCAGGTTTAGGTATCATCTTGGTATCATTCTTTTCAGCCAGCGGTCGGCTTTCATGTAAAAGCAATCCTAGCGGCTAATTAGCCTCTAGACTGCTTTTACAAGCCGTGGGAGGGAATGCCCCCCCCCCACCGTCTTCCGTGTTTTTCTCTGGCTCTCCTGTCTCAACAGGGAACCTGAGAACGCAGCCGGTGATTCAGCCAGCTGACCATAGAGCTGATCAGAGACCAGAGTGGCTCCAAACATCTCTATGGCCTAAGAAACCGGAAGCTACGAGTATTTCATGACTTAGATTTCGCCGGATGTAAATAGCGCCATTGGGAAATTGGGGAAGCATTTTATCACACCGATCTTGGTGTGGTCAGATGCTTTGAGGGCAGAGGAGAGATCTAGGGTCTAATAGACCACAATTTTTTCAAAAAAGAGTACCTGTCACTACCTATTGCTATCATAGGGGATATTTACATTCCCCGAGATAACAATAAAAATGATTAAAAAAAAAAAAATATGAAAGGAACAGTTTAAAAGTAAGATTAAAAAAGCAAAAAAATAATAAAGAAAAAAAAAAAAAAAAAAAAACACCCCTGTCGCCCCCTGCTCTCGCGCTAAGGCGAACGCAAGCGGCGGTCTGTCGTCAAACGTAAACAGCAATTGCACCATGCATGTGAGGTATCACCGCGAAGGCCAGATCGAGTGCAGTAATTTTTCCAGTAGACCTCCTCTGTAAATCTAAAGTGGTAACCTGTAAAGGCTTTTGAAGGCTTTTAAACATGTATTTATTTTGTTGCCACTGCACGTTTGTGCGCAATTTTAAAGCATGTCATGTTTGGTATCCATGTACTCGGCCTAAGATCATCTTTTTTATTTCATCAAACATTTGGGCAATATAGCGTGTTTTAGTGCATTAAAATTAAAAAAAGTGTGTTTTTTCCCCAAAAAATGCGTTTGAAAAATCGCTGCGCAATTACTGTGTGAAAAAAAAAAATGAAACACCCACCATTTTAATCTGTAGGGCATTTGCTTTAAAAAAATATATAATGTTTGGGGGTTCAAAGTAATTTTTTTGCAAAAAAAAAAAACTTTTTCATGTAAACAATAAGTGTCAGAAAGGGCTTTGTCTTCAAGTGGTTAGAAGAGTGGGTGATGTGTGACATAAGCTTCTAAATGTTGTGCATAAAATGCCAGGACAGTTCAAAACCCCCCCAAATGACCCCATTTTGGAAAGTAGACACCCCAAGCTATTTGCTGAGAGGCATGTCGAGTCCATGGAATATTTTATATTGCGACACAAGTTGCGGGAAAGAGACAAATTTTTTTTTTTTTTTGCACAAAGTTGTCACTAAATGATATATTGCTCAAACATGCCATGGAAATATGTGAAATTACACCCCAAAATACATTCTGCTGCTTCTCCTGAGTACGGGGATACCACATGTGTGAGACTTTTTGGGAGCCTAGCCGCGTACGGGACCCCGAAAACCAAGCACCGCCTTCAGGCTTTCTAAGGGCGTGAATTTTTGATTTCACTCTTCACTGCCTATCACAGTTTCGGAGGCCATGGAATGCCCAGGTGGCACAAAACCCCCCCAAATGACCCCATTTTGGAAAGTAGACACCCCAAGCTATTTGCTGAGAGGTATAGTGAGTATTTTGCAGACCTCACTTTTTGTCACAAAGTTTTGAAAATTGAAAAAAGAAAAAAAAAAATGTTTTTTCTTGTCTTTCTTCATTTTCAAAAACAAATGAGAGCTGCAAAATACTCACCATGCCTTTCAGCAAATAGCTTGGGGTGTCTACTTTCCAAAATGGGGTCATTTGGGGGGGTTTTGTGCCACCTGGGCATTCCATGGCCTCCGAAACTGTGATAGGCAGTAAAGAGTGAAATCAAAAATTTTCACCCTTAGAAATCCTGAAGGCAGTGATTGGTTTTCGGGGTCCAGTACGCGGCTAGGCTCCCAAAAAGTCCCACACATGTGGTATCCCCATACTCAGGAGAAGCAGCTAAATGTATTTTGGGGTGCAATTCCACATATGCCCATGGCCTGTGTGAGCAATATATCATTTAGTGACAACTTTATGAAAAAAAAAAAAAAAAAAAAAAAAAGTGTCACTTTCCCGCAACTTGTGTCAAAATATAAAATATTCCATGGACTCAATATGCCTCTCAGCAAATAGCTTGGGGTGTCTACTTTCCAAAATGGGGTCATTTTGGGGGGTTTTGTGCCACCTGGGCATTCCATGGCCTCCGAAACTGTGATAGGCAGTGAAGAGTGAAAGCAAAAATTTACACCCTTAGAAATCCTGAAGGCGGTGATTGGTTTTCGGGGCCCCGTACGCGGCTAGGCTCCCAAAAAGTCCCACACATGTGGTATCCCCATACTCAGGAGAAGCAGCTAAATGTATTTTGGGGTGCAATTCCACATAGGCCCATGGCCTGTGTGAGCAATATATCATTTAGTGACGACTTTTTGTAAATATTTTTTTTTTTTTTTTTTTTTGTCATTTTTCAATCACTTGGGACAAAAAAAATAAATATTCAATGGGTTCAACATGCCTCTCAGCAATTTCCTTGGGGTGTCTACTTTCCAAAATGGGGTCATTTGGGGGGGTTTTGTACTGCCCTGCCATTTTAGCACCTCAAGAAATGACATAGGCAGTCATAAACTAAAAGCTGTGTAAATTCCAGAAAATGTACCCTAGTTTGTAGACGCTATAACTTTTGCACAAACCAATAAATATACGCTTATTGACATTTTTTTTACCAAAGACATGTGGCCGAATACATTTTGGCCTAAATGTATGACTAAAATTTAGTTTATTGGATTTTTTTTATAACAAAAAGTAGAAAATATCATTTTTTTTCAAAATTTTCGGTCTTTTTCCGTTTATAGCGCAAAAAATAAAAACCGCAGAGGTGATCAAATACCATCAAAAGAAAGCTCTATTTGTGGGAAGAAAAGGACGCAAATTTTGTTTGGGTACAGCATTGCATGACCGCGCAATTAGCAGTTAAAGCGACGCAGTGCCAAATTGGAAAAAGACCTCTGGTCCTTAGGCAGCATAATGGTCCGGGGCTCAAGTGGTTAAAGTGGAGACTGTGAGCCAGGCCTTCTCATCCAACATCAGTGCCTGACCTCACAAATGCTCTTCTGGAAGAGTGGTCAAACATTCCCATAGACACACTCCTAAACCTTGTGGACAGTCTTCCCAGAAGAGTTGAAGCTGTTAAAGCTGCAAAGGGTGGGCCAACTCAATATTGAATCCTACGGACTAAGACTGTGATGCCATTAGTGGGATGCCACAAGTTCATGTGCGTGTAAAGGCAGGTGTCCCAATTCTTCTGGTAATACAGTGTATATGTTTACACACACACACACACACACACACACACACACACATATATATATATATATATTTATATTTATATATATATATTATATACGCATGTGTGTTTGAGCTTTGGGGTGCACACCCTAATGCTATAGGCTGCGCAGGCCTATGCTGGGTGGGTGTAGGTGTGCTATCAATCCAACCTATGATATATAAAGGCCTGCACTAGTGCGGTTTGCTTTGCCTGAAAAGAGGCCAGATTTTTGCGGGCAGGGTGCTATAGTGTGCATAATGATCCACACGGGCTCTTTTGATTGTTACTTACAAATGCCACGTGTTAGACAACTCCTAATGTTGATCTAGTTTCCTAAATTGTTTTTATGAAAATGAAGCTTCCTGCTATCTCTAACCAGAAATGTGTGTGAATTTAGAGGGGTGTAGTTATTGCACTGCCTTTTATTTTGTCAAATTTTATATCTTGTCTGTTTTGTTTGTTTCATCCTGCACTTAAACTTTTGATGGGGGTGGGGTGGTGAGAGTGTTATACCCTAAAATGTTTGACATGGTTAGTGCTCACCTTATTTTTGTCCCTGCTGTGAAATTGAAGGTGTGTCCAATTTAAGTGTTTCTTTTAGATTGTAAGCCCTTTAGAGCAGGGCCCTTTTAACCATATTGTAAAGTGCTGTGAAAACTGTTGCAACATTGAATGCCAGTAAATTTTCTGGGCAAAGTAAATGAATGTACAAAATAGTGTTCCTATTGTCCAAATAAAATGTAGAATCGATTTTTATTTTTTTTTTAATTTTTAGGATTAATAAAATATTTTAGTAATGGGATGTATTGTTAACACACATTCCAATCTCTATTAAATCTACTTTTCTACAAAATAATTTTATTCTGCACACATGCAAGTCATTAACCACTTCAGCCCCGGAAGGATTTACCCCCTTCCTGACCAGAGCACTTTTTACAATTTGGCACTGCGTCGCTTTAACTGCTAATTGCGCAGTCATGCAATGCTGTACCCAAACAAAATTTGCGTCATTTTCTTCCCACAAATAGAGCTTTCTTTTGATGTTATTTGATCACCTCTGCGGTTTTTTTTTTTGTGCTATAAATGGAAAAAGACCGAAAATTTTGAAAAAAAATGACATTTTCTACTTTTTGTTATAAAAAAAATCCAATAAACTCAATTTTAGTCATACATTTAGACCAAAATGTATTCGACCACATGTCTTTGGTAAAAAAAATGTCAATAAGCGTATATTTATTGGTTTGTGCAAAAGTTATAGCGTCTACAAACTAGGGTACATTTTCTGTAATTTACACAGCTTTTAGTTTATGACTGCCTATGTCATTTCTTGAGGTGCTAAAATGGCAGGGCAGTACAACCCCCCCCCCCCCAAATGACCCCATTTTGGAAAGTAGACACCCCAAGGAAATTGCTAAGAGGCATGTTGAGCCCATTGAATATTCATTTTTTTTTCTCCCAAGTGATTGAATAATGACAAAAAAAAATTACAAAAAGTTGTCACTAAATGATATATTGCTCACACAGGCCATGGGCATATGTGGAATTGCACCCCAAAATACATTCAGCTGCTTCTCCTGAGTACGGGGATACCACATGTGTGGGACTTTTTGGGAGCCTAGCCGCGTACGGGGACCCGAAAACCAATCACCGCCTTCAGGATTTCTAAGGGTGTAAATTTTTGATTTCACTCCCCACTACCTATCACAGTTTTGAAGGCCATAAAATGCCCAGATGGCACAAACCCCGCCCCCCAAATGACCCCATTTTGGAAAGTAGACACCCCAAGCTATTTGCTGAGAGGCATGTTGAGTCCATGGAATATTTTATATTTTGACACAAGTTGTGGGAAAGTGACACATTTTTGTTTTGCACAAAGTTGTCACTAAATGATATATTGCTCACACAGGCCATGGGCATATGTGGAATTGCACCCCAAAATACATTTAGCTGATTCTCCTGAGTATGGGGATACCACATGTGTGAGACTTTTTGGGAGCCTAACCGCGTACGGGGCCCCGAAAACCAATCACCGCCTTCAGGATTTCTAAGGGTGTAAATTTTTGATTTCACTCTTCACTGCCTATCACAGTTTCGGAGGCCATGGAATGCCCAGGTGGAACAAACCCCCCCCAATGACCCCATTTTGGAAAGTAGACACCCCAAGCTATTTGCTGAGAGGCATGGTGAGTATTTTGCAGCTCTCATTTGTTTTTGAAAATTAAGAAAGACAAGAAAAAAAAACCTTTTTTTCTTTTTTCAATTTTCAAAACTTTGTGACAAAAAGTGAGGTCTGCAAAATACTCACTATACCTCTCAGCAAATAGCTTGGGGTGTCTACTTTCCAAAATAGGGTCATTTGGGGGGGGGGGTTTTGTGCCACCTGGGTATTCCATGGCCTTCGAAACTGTGATAGGCAGTGAAGAGTGAAATCAAAAATTTACGCCCTTAGAAAGCCTGAAGGCAGTGCTTGGTTTTCGTGGTCCCGTGCGTGGCTAGGCACCCAAAAAGTCTCACACATGTGGTATCCCCGTACTCAGGAGAAGCAACAGAATGTATTTTGGGGTGTAATTTCACATATTCCCATGGCATGTTTGAGCAATATATCATGTAGTGACAACTTTGTGCAAAAAAAAAAAAAGTGTCTTTTTCCCGCAACTTGTGTCACAATAAAAAATATTCCATGGACTCGACATGCCTCTCAGCAAATAGCTTGGGGTGTCTACTTTCCAAAATGGAAGAAAAATATTACAGCGCACACATGCAAAAAAACATTCACCTCCAGCAAGGCTAGTTTAAAACACCTAAACATTCTCAAAAAGACATTTAAAAAATATGGGGATTTGGTCACACCATATGGCTATATGGTGCTAAGCCCACTTACTGCGACAAAGTACCCCAAGATTAGTGGGTCCTACACTATCCATAGATTTGTGAGATCCTGCTTCTCTGAACCATGAGAGCTACACTCTTCTAAATGGGAGAATTTAAAGGTCTCCACCTATGACACAAGTGGACACTAATGAGAGGTACTAATGATTAAATAGGGTGCTCCTATCCCAAAAGGATTTGGTCAGAATCAATACACAAACAAGATATTTGGGGGGCACACCTTCTCATTAAAGCTGGTGCAGCCATAAGACCGTACAATAGAAGAAAAATATTACAGCGCACACATGCAAAAAAACATTCACCTCCAGCAAGGCTAGTTTAAAACACCTAAACATTCTCAAAAAGACATTTCAAAAATATGGGGATTTGGTCACACCATATTGCTATATGGTGCTAAGCCCACTTACTGCGACAAAGTACCCCAAGATTAGTGGGTCCTACACTATCCATAGATTTGTGAGATCCTGCTTCTCTGAACCATGAGAGATTTTTTTCTTCTATTGTACGGTCTTATGGCTGCACCAGCTTTAATGAGAAGGTGTGCCCCCCAAATAACTTGTTTGTGTATTGTATGGATTCTGACCAAATCCTTTTGGGATAGAAACACCCTATTCTCTCATTAGTATCTCTCATTAGTGTCCACTTGTGTCATAGGTGGAGACCTTTAAATTCTCCCATTTAGAAGAGTGTAGCTCTCATGGTTCAGAGAAGCAGGATCTCACAAATCTATGGATAGTGTAGGACCCACTAATCTTGGGGATACTTTGTCGCAGTAAGTGGGCTTAGCACCATATAGCAATATGGTGTGACCAAATCCCCATATTTTTGAAATGTCTTTTTGAGAATGTTTAGTTGTTTTAAACTAGCCTTGCTGGAGGTGAATGTTTTTTTGCATGTGTGCGCTGTAATATTTTTCTTCTATTGTACGGTCTTATGGCTGCACCAGCTTTAATGAGAAGGTGTGCCCCCCCCCCCAAATATCTTGTTTGTTTTATTTTCCAAAATGGGGTCATTTGGGGGGGTTTTGAACTGTCCTGGCATTTTATGCACAACCTTTAGAAGCTTATGTCACATATTACCCACTCTTCTAACCACTTGAAGACAAAGCCCTTTCTGACACTTTTTGTTTACATGAAAAAATTCTTTTTTTTGCAAGAAAATTACTTTGAACCCCCAAACATTATATATTTTTTTAAAGCAAATGCCCTACAGATTAAAATGGTGGGTGTTTCTTTTTTTTTTTCACACAGTATTTGCGCAGCGATTTTTCAAACTCATTTTTTGGGGAAAAAAAAAACTTTTTAAAATTTTAATGCACTAAAACACACTATATTGCCCAAATGTTTGATGAAATAAAAAAGATGATCTTAGGCCAAGTACATGGATACCAAACATGACATGCTTTAAAATTGCGCACAAACGTGCAGTGGCAACAAAATAAATACATTTTTAAAAGCCTTTACAGGTTACCACTTTAGATTTACAGAGGAGGTCTACTGCTAAAATACTACCCTCGATCTGACCTTCGTGGTGATACCTCACATGCATGGTGCAATTGCTGTTTACATTTGACGCCAGACCGACGCTTGCGTTTGCCTTAGCGCGAGAGCAGGGGGGGGGGGCAGGGGTGCTTTTTTTTTTCCTTTATTATTTTTTTGCTTTTTTATCTTATTTTTAAACTGTTCCTTTTTTTTTTTTAATCATTTTCATTGTTATCTCAGGGAATGTAAATATCCCTATGATAGCAATAGGTAGTGGCAGGTTCTCTTTTTTGAAAAAATTGGGGTCTATTAGACCCTAGATCTCTCCTCTGCCCTCAAAGCATCTGACCACACCAAGATTGGTGTGATAAAATGCTTTCCTAATTTCCCAATGGCGCTGTTTACATCCGGCGAAATCTAAGTCATAAAATGCTCGTAGCTTCTGGTTTCTTAGGCCATAGAGATGTTTGGAGCCACTCTGGTCTCTGATCAGCTCTATGGTCAGCTGGCCGAATCACCGGCTGCATTCTCAGGTTCCCTGTTGAGACAGGAGAGCCAGAGAAAAACACGGAAGACGGTGGGGGGGGGCATTCCCTCCCACTGCTTGTAAAAGCAGTCTAGAGGCTAATTAGCCGCTAGGATTGCTTTTACATGAAAGCCGACTGCTGGCTGAAAAGAATGATACCAAGATGATACCTAAACCTGCAGGCATCATTCTGGTATAACCACTCAAAGTCATGAATTGCGTACCTGAAGACAAAAAAATGGTTAACAATAAAACACAGTAAACGGTAAAGTATAAAAAATTGCATACCTGAAAAGCAAACATGATAAAACATAATAACAATAAAACATTGCAAAATAGAATACAGTAAAAAAGAGGAGAACAATAGATAGAGAATAGAGAGAGAGAGAACAATGAAACGACAACTATTTTTTTTTTTTTTTTTTTTACACTTTTTTTTGTAACTGTAACTTTTTTAACTGTAACCGGTTCCAGGTTCGGGTCTCTCAAAATGCGATGGCATCTTGGGAGACCCTGTGAAAGTGTGTCTAGTCTGTGCAATGCTGTACCCTATGCTAATACTCAACTAGTGTATGGTAGCTTTTAAAACATTCACCAATGCAAATGTCATGCCTATATCCGCGTTTCCTGCAGACACAACATCTTTTTTGGGGGGGTTCGTTGGGTAGGGGTACTCGGGAGGACATAAAAATGCCTCTCATGCAGCCGACTGCATTTGGTTGGGGATGTGAATGGGGGAAGTACGGGTGCTGCAGAAGTGGTGGGTTCCCTATTAGGATTGGTGAATGCAGCAGGAAGGGCACTATGGGCACGACGGGCCTGTGTTTGTCTTCTTCTTGGTGGCAGCAGGACACTACTTGTGCTTGCCACCTCACCAGCTTGAACTGCATTTATGGGACTCGCCACGTCACCAAGTGTTACTGCAGTGCTGGTTTGACTACGACCGGGGTGTACTAGGCCGCTGGTGCTTGCCACTTCACCAAAACGCTACCAAAAAAAAAACTGTTAGCGATCGCAGGGATCAGGCCTGACTCTGCGAACGCTGCAGTTATGTGTTTAGTGTTTTGTAAGTGACAGTGATCGATACTGCACTTGGGTGGGCTGGGCTAAATATTTACCTCCCTAACTAGCGTCACCAGTGACACTAATACAGCGATCAGAAAAATTATCACTTACTGACACTGGCGACGGGGGGTGATTAAGGGGTTAAAACTTTATCAGGGGAGTTAGGGGGGTATCCTAGACCTAAAGGGGGCTAATACTAACTACCCTACCACACTAACTGTCACAAACTGACACCAATGCAGTAATCAGAAAAAAAAACTGCTTGGTGTCAGTGTGATGGGGGTTGATTGGGGGGTGATCGGGGGGGGGGGATCGGGGGTGTATTGTGTGCCTGGCATGTTCTACTGAGTGTGTATGTGTTGTGCACTCACATTGAAATCTTCTCTCCTCGGCGCCGGAACGGAAAATACAGAGCCGAGGAGAGATGACATCATTTCCTCTGCTGCTGTTTAGCATACAGCAGCAGAGGAAGAATCTCTGATTGGCTGGGAGCGATCGCCAGGGGGGACCTCTCATCACTCCCAGACAGAAGCCGACCGCCTCGGGCACCGGGGTGGGGTCCGATCGGACCCCCCACCCGCGGGAGGCAGATCACGTACAGGTACGTGATTCTGCCTGCCCGTGCCATTCTGCCACAGTATATATGCGTGAGGCGGTCGGCAAGTGGTTAAATAGAGAAAAAATGTAAATACAAAACTAAGTGGCGGTTCACACCAGCACGCTCTGCAAAATTGCATGTGATTCGCACCGCAGTGCAAATCACATGCGATGTCTGCGAATGATTTCAGCCATACAGATAGTATGGCTGATATCGCTTCGAATTCAGACCAAACTCGCACAGGACCCTTTTTTTGTACTGCACCAGAATCGGATCGCATGGGTGTTTAAACTGTCAGTTCGCAGTGCGATATGCAAGTTGAAATGAGGGTGTCATTAACAATATATTAACACTCCCGGAAATTTGCATATGGCAGTGTGAACTGCTGTGCGAGTTGGGTTCAATGAGGGAACCCGCAGTGGATTTGCAGGGTCCCCACATCGCACAAGTGTGAACCGAGCCTAATGCCGTATTAAAAACGGGCGGACTTTTCGACCGGACTGATCCGGTGGACTTTTCGACGGACTTTCAAATGAACGGACTTGCCTACACACGATCAACCAAAGTCTGACAGATTCGTACGTGATGACGTACGACCAGACTAAAATAAGGAAGTTGGTAGCCAATAGCTGCCCTAGCGTCGTTTTTTGTCCGTGGGACTAGCATACAGACAAGCAGATTTTTCGACCGGACTCGAGTCCGTCGGAAAGATTTGAAACATGTTTTATTTCTAGGTCCGTCGGACTTTTGGGAAAAAAAAGTCTGCTGGATCCCACACACGATTGAATTGTCCGATGTAGTCCGGTCCGCCGGACCAAGTCTGCCGGAAAGTCCGCTCGTGTGTACGCGCCATCAAAGCTTTTAACAGCTCCAATGCTGATTTTCAGGTTTCAAGGATTTTTGCTGTGGCCTAGGTAAACTGAGTATTCATTTCCTCTAATCACCAGTTGCTCACCCCATAAACACCATTTTTAAAAATAATTATTTACCGAAATAAGCATATTGAACACATGTGAAAATATGTTAGGGACCGTGAATTTATTGTGATCGCGCATATCTTTTTGCAATGGCACACAACTGGTTGCCCGGGCCAGCTCCTGGTCTGGAAATGCATCATCATGTGTGTGGAAGGCTGTTCAGATGCACTTGCAAGTGTTAGTGCTGCTCAGAGTTGTCAGCAAGTTAACATGGTAAGATCATTTTTTTTTATAACGAGGATGTAGCAATAACTCTCGGTGGAGCTGCTGGTTTAAAGTGGGCTTTTACCGTCACCTTCGCCACCTCTATTTCACCAGAACCAGGTCTAGGGTCCCGTTGAGTTTAATACCAGACAATGTAGGCACTGGACACTTAATTATCTTTTCCAACGCTTTAATAAACGTAAATTGAAGGAAGTAGCAGGAAAGAGGTAGAAGGAGAGTTGCAGGGAAGTTCAAATACCTTTTCTTGGTGTAGTATTAGGAATTGAGAGCTTGTAGATGAATGTACTCTCTCTTTATAGTTGAATCTTTGCCCGCCTGGATAGGTTTTTCTCACTAACCTAGCAGCCAGTACGCAGCACGAACAAAAGTCTCTGCCACAGACTTGATTGGAACAAAACCCGTACGATCCTCTGCCACAGGATGTAATGGTTTAAGATGAACAGAAAACACAGCACTAGAACCTTTAAGCCGACCCGGAAGTACTATGCGGTAGGGTTTCTTTTTCTCCAACTGAGTCACCAGGCCCCTCTCCAGACCAGCACTCTGCATGATCCTTCCATGACAGGTCCTCCCCTGGGATCTTCTCAGTTGTCCAGCTTCTTCCCTCTAGGACAGACAGCCCAGGACCATTCCTCTGCCGCTGTGGTAGGCCCCAGACAGCAGTGATGGGAGTAAGTCACACATGTGCAAGTCACAAGCAAGTCCCAAGTCTTAACCTTCAAGTCACAAGCAAGTCCCAAGTTACTGTGGCGAAAAGCAAGCAAGTCAAGTCGAGTCCCTGCTAGAAGTCAAGCAAGTCAAGTCAAGTCATTTATTTTGGTCAAGTCACAAATTAAGTCAAAATACTGATCTACCCGGGACTTGGGGGAGCTTTCTTTTTTTTGGGGGGGGCGACTTTTGCCTAGGCCAAGACACAGCACTGGTGGTGCCAAGTCATTGCAAGTCAAATAGCCCAAGTCAAAGTCAAGTCGCAAGTCATTAGTGACAAGTCAAAGTCAAGTCGAGTCATTTATTTAATTTTGTCAAGCAAGTCGCAAGTCCTCAAACAGGTGACTCGAGTCTGACTCGAGTCAAGTCATGTGACTCGAGTCCCCCACCTCTGCCAGACAGGCTTCTGGGCCCAACCACACGCTGCAGCGACGTGGGCCTCCCGAACGGAGGACCACGAGGTAGTACTCCTAGCACATACCTGTCGGCCAGGAGGGCCAGCAGGCGGAATGAAACAAAACCCTAAAACATGGCGTCTGTCCCATAAATACCCTCTCTCAGAATGCAACTCGGAGGACCACCTCCACCGAGTTATCTCCGGGACAGAGGAGCACTCATACACTTCAGCGTGTTTCCTTTCCAAGACCGACCCATGGCGACAACGACACCCACAGGCACAGTGTGAAACTACATGCAGAGGCAAATCTGACTATGTATGAACAGATAACTCACTAAATTACCTATAAGCAGTAGATTGAAAATCTACCAGTACTACAAGGAGATATTGCTGATTTGCAAGGTAAATGAGGGAGATGTCTTGGCATTCCCAGGGTTTAGGGGGGTGTAATGTTTGGAATTTTGTGTTTGATCCTCAGAACACACGTCACTTCCTGATTCTATGCACAGGAGACTTCCTGCATTTGTACATGTACAGCATTTCATCTCTTGCTGGTATGTAGATATTAGACATGGAAGGCATTCATCAGCTGACCTCATTAGCACACACCTGTGGCTGCGTTCCCTCCTTCCAGTAGATCCCAACCAAACCCAGCTAGATGCACAGTTTTCTGATACAATTAATCAGTGATAACTGGTCTCACTAAATACAGACTTTTCTTTGTCTTTACCACTTATGGACTACTGCCGTCGTTTTACGCCGCTACTTTGAAGAGGAATATCGCTGTGATGGCAGCAGCTAGCTGCCATAACCCCGGTATCCTCTTCTTCAGCGGGTGGTCCATTTTCAGATAAAAGAAGTCTCTGCAGTGGATTCCCCACAAGATCACTTTTATCGGTGGTGGTAGAGGGCCCCCCACCCACTGCGCTCCGGTGCCCTCCAGTAGCGGCGGAGGTGATCGCTTCCCCTTGCTGGCTTGGTATGGAGATGAGTGAGCGGAAGATGGCTCCCACACATCTCCATATTATTGCAGGGCGGAAGCGAGGTCAAAACGTCACTTCCACCCATAGCTCTTAACAACTAGCTGACAAAGAAGTTGGGGAAATTGGCGCTGCCCTATTATGAGTGTTCAATAGTTCGGGATAATAGTGGTATTAATAAAAATATATATGTGAAGCACTAATTAAAGCATATCAGCAACATGTGTGTTAATGTGCACTGTTTCTAATAAAGTGATCCATAAATTCCTGGGACTCTGTGTTTAACATATATCAGGCCCCGACGGGATTCATATGATATATAAACAAATTATATACAAGCAGATGTATGTATGGTTAGATGGTTACTAGAAAAACTCTTTGTAACTGCATAGCATAGTATGTAAAGTCTCTGTGAAGAAACAGGCAGTTTCAATGTCTCTATGGAGAAAAGGCAGTTCTATAAAAGCCACGGCTTTATGCAGTTTTAGATGTCAAAGGGTAAGAGATGGTGACTTTCGTGCTCATACACGCTGGTGGCTCCAAGTGCTCCCCCCCGTGCTCCCCCACTCACCAGACTCAGTCACCCCTACAGGGGTACTACGCAAAAGAGTGGGTATCTTGGGATGGCTGTCACTGTAGATGTGCTTCGCTGCTCCGTGGGATCGCTCCAATGATCCGACTCAGGGTTTCCACCTGGTGTTCCAGGGCTGGGCTCCTCCACAACTCCCCACCTCCGGTCTGATTTATCCTCCGTATATAAAGTGTGATAAATAAATGAATGCAGCGCTAAGTGTCATTAACCATGCGTTTTTCTGTGGTTAAACAAATGTGTAATCAAACATGCGTTTTCAGCGATTATACAAACATATAATCAAACATATCACCTTTCATAGGTAATAAGGATGTTCACCCGAAAAAATGTGATGGTGATTCGAAAAAATATAAGTGAAAATAAACAACAAATTATAAGTGCAGTGTCTACACACATGAATCATCTAATTCGAATAATATATATCACCCTACATCACAGCAGTGTATAGTAGTATATAAAGGAATATAGTCCATACATAAAAAATTCGATAACGCTGTGCAAACTGTCGCACTGATGAGATCCCGTAGTGATTGTTACATCTGGTGGGCAATCTTCCTGCATACATATTTCATATAGAAATATTAAGGTGGATGCGCTTACCAGAAGGGATGGACACTCTCACCGTACGGCGGGGTGTCATAAGGGCTTGTGGATCCAGATGATCCTATGGATGTTCACTGGAAACTCGGTGAGGCGTGCCAATGGACAATACCGGAAACTGCATACACAGCGACTTCGGAGACAGAAACTGCATACACAGCGACTTCAGAGACGAGGTAGACTGTAGGTCATCGGATGGATGGATGGATGGATTCACCTCTCCCAATACGCTAGTGGCCGAAAGGATGTAGTTCTCACCACGTCACAATGTCATCCACATAGGGAAAAAAAAGGGAATCTCCACATGGTGCATGAACCGATAAAAGCAGGTTTATTTGAAACCATCAGCAGTACAGCAGACGTTTCACAAGCATCAGATAAAAAAGTTGAACAAGCGATCACAAGTTGAATAAAAATAGGATTGGAAATTAGCGTGGTAACAGAGTAACAGCAGTCAGCAACCCGACATGTTTCGGACGATTGTCCATCTACAGGGGCATGTATATAAAGAAATAAACAGGGGGCTTCCGTAGTGAAGTACGTCCAGTTTATTGAAAATATAAAATATAAACAGTTCTGTAAGGTTTATGCCCCGCACAGACACGGCTGCGAGCAAGGATGAGACCAGGAAACAAGTCCGAGCGTGCGTCTCACCTTGCGTTCCAGCCTGAGCTTCCGGGTATGACGCGTGAGCGTGACTCCGCCTTACACGTTTCGTCATTGGACGTTTTCAAAGACGGTGTCGACGCTTCACGCTTCACACATTGATATAGTCCTACGGGCTCCAACAAACCTCCCCTAATTATGTTAATATCGCTTGGGGGGTGTGGAATCAACAAAGCCGCTGGTCTATATGTCAACCAGAACAATCAAATGTGGTTGCTAATACATTTTATACATACATTTATCCTTCATCAAAATCTTTCTATAGAGATGGAAACCCTATTACCATTGTGCATTATCCATTTGCCTTAGTTACAATTGACAAGCTACATTTATCGGGTATAGATTATGCGAAATATTTACAATGGTTAACCGAAAAAATAAGGATAAAATAAAAAGTATATATATAAAAAATATATAAAATATATATATAAAAAATGGAAAAAAAATAGAAAAAAAAGGAAAAAAATAGTTTATATAAAAATGAAAATAGATAAAAATATTAAACCTTTTTAATAATAATTATTTTAATAATTTATTAAATACGAACGAATTTAAATACGAACAAATATGGTATTACGTTTACCGGAAAGTGGAGTAATGAAAATATTGATTACCTGGATTTGGAAATTTTCAAAGTAGGGGATATGTTATCTACCCGCATATTTTTTAAAGCGACGGATCGCAATGGGTATATCCCCACTTCCAGCTGCCATCATCCACGATGGAAAACTAATGTCCCCTAAGGACAATTGTTGCGCATATGTCGTAATTGCAATACGCTGGATGATTTCAGCAACCAGGCTGATGTCTTAATTAACAAATTCCAGGAAAAAGGCTATGATAAAGATAGACTCTTGAAGCTAAAAGCAGATATTATGAAAATGGACAGAACTTCCCTTTTTTGTAATAAGAATAGAAATAACAGCAAGGAAGCTGACATTTTTGTCACTGGGTTCAACAGTCAATTCAGGGAATTTGAAAGAATAGTAAAATTATTGGTCGATCCTCAAAGAAGATCTTGTCCTATCAAAAATCCTACCCGGAAAACCCAAGTTCGTATATAGGAAGGCACCCAACCTAAGGAACCACTTAGTGAGAAATGTTATAGACCCCCCGCAGTCCATCAAAATTTGTCCCGACTTAAAAGGGTTTTTTAGATGTCAGAGATGCTTACCATGTAAATTTGCCAAGTGGCAACCCAGAAAGAAGATCACATTTAAATCATGCAATGACCACAAGGAATATCGCATCAACCAACTGATTACATGTCGAAGCACACATGTCACGTACATTATAGAATGTCCCTGCCACCTCCAGTACGTGGGGAGAACCACCCGTCCCCTCTTTGTTCGGATTAGGGAACATATTAAAAACATCAGAAAGGGATTTCCCAATCACAGCCTGTCCAGGCATTTTGATGAGGTCCACCATAGAGATCCCAGTGGACTTATCTTTTATGGCATCGATTCAGTAAAAGAACACTGGCGTGGAGGTAATAGAGAAACCCTAATCTCTAGAAATGAAACGAGCTGGATCTACCAACTAGGATCCCTTGCCCCCAAAGGGTTGAACCTGGATATAGATTTAAATTTCTATATAGCAAATCCCTAAATCCCCACCAACATCGACATACAAAGATGGAGGGGGGTGAGAAAGAAAGTTTTTTAGATCAAAACGGCAGAATTAATTTTAAACAATACATTTTACACAATATATTCACGTATCCATAACTAATACAACCTAAAACTTTTCGGTCTCGTCTTCTGGTCTGTCTCTTGCTGTACCAGACCCACTTTTATATAACTATAGTAGGGTCATATTAATCATCAATCCTAGGAACTTTACCACATACATAACTTTAGGCCTGATTAATAACCAATGGACATATGGGGATGAAGAGGTGCACACACACAGGGGTGTATGGGTTACTTGGCGGTTTTGACTACATGATATCTGCCAGTTTGACCCATGGTAACTTATGGCACCATGTACTTGGCCCTATAGCCTAACTACTTTCTTCTGAGTTTAACAGGACTGGAGTAATTGTTGGCCTCTATGGGGCCAGTACATGTGTCAGGACTAATTGTGGCATTTTATAGCACCATGTATAAAGCTCCTAGATGTATCCTTTTCCTTACATTTTTTTTATTATTTTATAAAATTTTTTTTTTTAATATATAATAGGATAATCCTAGGCCCCTTTGTATGACTAATATAAAGGTGGCTAATGATGGGGCACTTAATGGGACATCTATATAAGAGTGTCACCCAGGCCCCCATTACCTTATTGGTCAGGCACCCCCACATACTACTATAACGGGGCAATGCCTAATTGTATGATATTTTTAGCCTGTCCCTTCTCGCTTATTTCTAGTCTCAATCTCCATTAATATTAATCCCTATTCTCTTAATTACAATAAATCACATATAGTCTCTATACTGCATATGAACAGATTTTAATAAATTATTAAAATAATTATTATTAAGAAGGTTTTTTAATATTTTTAATATTTTTATCTAATTTCATTTTTATTTTTATATAAACTAATTTTTTCATTTTTTTCAATTTTTCCATTTTTTTATATATTTTTATATATATTTTTTATATATACTTTTTATTTTATCCTTATTTTTTTCGGTTAACCATTGTAAATATTTTGCATAATCTATACCCGATAAATATAGCTTGTCAATCGTAACTAAGGCAAATGGATAATGCACAATGGTAATAGGGTTTCCATCTCTATAGAAAGATTTTGATGAAGGATAAATGTAAACTGTAAAAAGTACAATGTATAAAATGTATTAGCAACCACATTTGATTGTTCTGGTTGACATATAGACCAGCGGCTCTGTTGATTCCACATCCCCCGAGCGATATTAACATAATTAGGGGAGGTTTGTTGGAGCCCGTAGGACTATATCAATGTGTGAAGCGTGAAGCGTCGACACCGTCTTTGAAAACATCCTATGACGAAACGCGTAAGGCGGAGTCACGCTCACGCGTCATACCCGGAAGCTCGGGCTGGAACGCAAGGTGAGACGCACGCTCGGACTTGTTTCCTGGTCTCATCCTTGCTCGCAGCCGTGTCTGTGCGGGGCATAAACCTTACAGAACTGTTTATATTTTATATTTTCAATAAACTGGACGTACTTCACTACGGAAGCCCCCTGTTTATTTCTTTATATACGGAGGATAAATCAGACCGGAGGTGGGGAGTTGAGGAGGAGCCCAGCCCTGGAACACCAGGTGGAAACCCTGAGTCAGATCATTGGAGCGATCCCACGGAGCAGCGAAGCACATCTACAGTGACAGCCATCCCGATACCCACTCCTTTGCGTAGTACCCCTGTAGGGGTGACTGAGTCTGGTGAGTGGGGGAGCACGGGGGGGAGCACTTGGAGCCACCATCGTGTATGAGCACGAAAGTCACCATCTCTTACCCTTTGACATCTAAAACTGCATAAAGCCGTGGCTTTTATAGAACTGCCTTTTCTCCATAGAGACATTGAAGCTGCCTGTTTCTTCACAGAGACTTTACATACTATGCTATGCAGTTACAAAGAGTTTTTCTAGTAACCATCTAACCATACATACAGCTGCGCTGCTTGTATATAATTTGTTTATATATCATATGAATCCCGTCGGGGCCTGATATATGTTAAACACAGAGTCCCAGGAATTTATGGATCACTTTATTAGAAACAGTGCACATTAGCACACATGTTGCTGATATGCTTTAATTATTTCTTCATTTATTTTTCATTACTGATGGTATTAGCCCCACATAGGGGGTGTTATATTGTCACATAATTTTTAGTTTTTGTACACATAATATCTCACTTTTTGTATACACAGGACCTACCTGCACATTTTTATATATCACAGAGGAGTTGCATGTTCATCTCTAGAGTGTTTATCTTTCACTATTTATTATATGTTATTTATTTTAATTACTGTACCTATCCTTACGTATATGTAAGGTTCTGCCTACCTAGTGAACATATCGCAAGCTTAGTTCACTCTCATGCACTTTTATGGTACCTGACCTCATATTTGTTTGTCTTTTGTATAGAAAGTGCACGATCACCTTAGTGCGTTCACATATATATTTTTATTAATACCACTATTATCCCGAACTATTAAACACTCATAATAGGGCAGCGCCAATTTCCCCAACTTCTTTGTCACTTATGTCAATTAACTCCCAGTGGGAATTAATTAAGGGGGGGGGCTGCAGCCCTTCATTTTTCCTGAGTGCGGACTTCTAACCTAATATACTTAACAACTAGCTGCCCGCCCACTGTCATATGACGGTGGGACGAGGCAGCTCTCGTTCTGGATGGACGTCATATGACGTGGCCGCCTTCCCGAGCCACTAGGGGGCACGCCGCCGGTGGTGTGCGCGCCCGCTGCGTCACTGGGGCCCCGATGCATGTGCCCAGTGGCCGCGATGTCTGCTGGGCACTCGCGATTGCCCAGCAACCGAGCAGGACCGTGGATCTGTTTATGTAAACACGGATCCACGTCCTGTCAGAGGAGAGGAGACCGATGTGTGTCCCTTGTACATAGGGACACCGATCAGTCACCTCCCCCAGTCAGTCCCCTCCCCCCACAGTTAGAATCACCTCACTAGGACACACATTAACCCCTCGATCACCCGCTAGTGTTAACCCCTTCCCTGCCAGTCACATTTGCACAGTAATCAATGCATTTTTATAGCACGGATCGCTGTATAAATGTGAATGGTCCCAAAAATGTGTCAAAAGTGTCCGAAATGTCCGCCTCAATATCGCAGTCACAATAAAAATCGCAGATCGCCGCCATGACTAGTAAAAAAAATAAATAAATAAATAAAAATGCTATAAATCTATCCCCTATTTTGTAGACGCTATAACTTTTGCGCAAACCAATCAATATACGCTTATTGTGATTTTTTTTTTTTTTACCAAAAATATGTAGAAGAATACGTATCGGCCTAAACTGAGGAAAAAATTTGTTTAAAAAAAAAAATTGGATATTTATTATAGTAAAAAGTAAAAAATATTGCGTTTTTTTAAACTTGTCACTATTCTTTTGTTTATAGCGCAATAAATAAAAACCGCAGAGGTGATCAAATACCACCAAAAAAAAGCTCTATTTTTGAGAAAAAAATAATAAAAATATCATTAGGGTGCAGTGTAACATGACCGTGCAATTGTCATTCAAAGTGCGACAGCGCTGAAAGCTGAAAAATGGCTTGGGCAGGAAGGGGGTGAAAGTGCCCTGTATTGAGGTGGTTAAAGCAACATTTTTTTTAAATTAATTTATTCATTTATTTTATTGCATTTTA
The DNA here is from genome assembly GCA_037952835.1 of Lithobates septentrionalis. Classification (NCBI taxonomy): domain Eukaryota; kingdom Metazoa; phylum Chordata; class Amphibia; order Anura; family Ranidae; genus Lithobates; species Lithobates septentrionalis. The sequence continues at coordinate 1,530,603 of JBBDGP010000572.1, read as the reverse complement.
GTGTAAATATGAGATCTGAGGTCTTTTTGACCCCAGATTTCATATTTAAGAGGTCCTGTCATGCTTTTTGCTTTTACAAAGGGATGTTTACATCCCTTGTAATAGGAATAAAAGCGACACAATTTTTTTTAAAAAAAAGAACAGTGTAAAAATAAAAAATGTAAAATAAATAAGAAAAAAAATTAATCATTTTTTAAACGCGCCCCACCCCGCCGAGCTCGTGTGCAGAATCGAATGCATACGCGAGTAGCGCCCGGTGTTCAAACCACACATGTGAGGTATTGCCGCGATCGGTAGAGTGAAAGCAATAATTCTAGCCCTAGACCTCCTCTGTAACTCAAAACATACCTGTAGAATTTTTTAAACGCTGCCTATGGAGATTTTTAACCACTTCCCTACCCGGCCATAGTAATATGACATCCACAGATGGGTGGACGTCATATGACGGCCTGGGATTCCCGGCCGTCTAGGGGGCGCGCGCGTGCGCACGCCCGCCGCGTTGCTCAGGACCCGGTGCGTGTGCCCGGCGGCCGCGATGTCCACCGGGCACCCGCGATTGCCCGTTAACCGGGCCGGACCGTGGATCTGTGTGTGTAAACACACAGATCCACGTCCTGTCAGCTGTGAGGAGACCGATCTGTGTTCCCAGTACAGCGGAACACTGATCGGTCTCCTCCCCTTGTACGTCCCTGCCCCCTACAGTTAGAAACACTCCCTTTAGGAAACATATTTAACCCCTTGTGTCCCCCTAGTTGTTAACCCCTTCACTGCCTGTCACATTTACACAGTAATCAATGCAATTTTATAGCATTGATCACTGTATAAATGTGAATGGTCCCAAAAATGTGTCAAAAGTGTCCGATAATGTCGCAGTCACGAAAAAAAATCGCGATCGCCGCTATTACTAGTAAAAAACAAACAAATATATATATTTTTTTAAAAATGCCATAAATCTATCCTGTATTTTGTAGACGCTATAACTTTTGCGCAAACCAATCAATATACACTTATTGCAATTTTTTTTACCAAAAATATGTAGAAGAATACCTATCGACCGAAACTGAGGAATTTTTTTTTTTTTTTAAATGGGATATTTATTATAGCAAAAAGTAAAAAATATTGTGTTTTTTTTCAAAATTGTCGCTCTTCTTTTGTTTATAGCGCAAAAAATAAAAACCGCAGAGGTGATCAAATACCACCAAAAGAAAGCTCTATTTGTGGGGAAAAAAGGACGTCAATCTTTTGCCACGGTTCCTGCCCCCCATCCGTCCTCTTCGCTGGCTGGCACGCCTCTCGTCTGGCCCGCTCCAAGAGCCTCAGAGTCCTCAGGCGACTTGTGTCCCTGTCGGCTGCCCCCCCACTTCCCCCGCCCGCTCGTCAGCGCGGGTGGGAGCTGCAGCTCATCCTGCCTCTCCTCACATCCCCCTGTCACAGACAGCCACTGTCCCTGCCCCCCCCTCCGCCGGCTATCGGCGGACTGGGGGATGGGGGGGACCAGACAGAGATCCTCCCGTGGTGCCAGACGCTGGGCACGCCAGCACAGAGCTGCTAAACTGGCTGTTCATCCTCCTCCCTCCTCCACACTGCACGGATAATGTCTCAGCCAGTGTCTCTCCCTGCGCCCAGCAGGGAGGGAGATTAAAACATGGCTCCAGTCCACACTGCAATGTCTCCTGTGCAGCCACATCCCCCTGCACCCGGCTGGGTGGGGGATGGCAGGGCTGCACAGACTGTTCACCCCCTGCCACTGACCCCTGCTTGCCTGCATCCCCCTGCACCCAGCCGGGTGGGGGATGGCAGGGTGGCAAATGCCGTTCACCCCCTGCTTCTGCCCCCTGCCGTCCCGCATCCCCCTGCACCCAGGTGGGTGGGGGATGGCAGGGCCGCACGGGTTGCTCACCCCGGCCACTGACCCCTGCCTTCCTGCACACCTGGCTGGGTGGGGGATAGCAGGGCGGCACACGCTGCTCACCCCCTACCATCCCGCATCCCCCTGCACCCAGCCGGGTGGGGGATGGCGGGGGCGGCACATGCCGCTCACCCCCCTACCGTCCCGCATCCCCCTGCACCCAGCTGGGAGGGGGATGGCTGGGCTGCACAGGCTGCTCACCCCCTGCCACTGACCCCTCCGTCCCGCATCCCCCTGCACCCAGCTGGGTGGGGGATGGCGGGGGCGGCACATGCCGCTCACCCCTGCCGCTGGCCCCTACCGCCCCACGTCCCCCTGCACCCGGCTGGGTGGGGGATGGCTGCGCTGCTCAGGCCTCTCAGCCCTGGACCTCTCATTCCACCATCCTTTGGCCTCGCCAGCCATCAACATTCCCCAAGAGGATGGACGTCGCCTGCCAGCTCCTCCCACGGATGATCCTGCACCGGGCGTTCCTCCTGGACCTGCCGTTGGTCGCTCTTCTTCGGCGGCACATCTGCACCTCTGTGAGTATGATTGTGATTTGATTTGGGGTAGGAACAGTGACGCTGCCAAATCGGGTCCGCCGGACGAACGCATTGTTATGGTCTGTCTCGCATGGGTGTGTCGGGTCCGGCATGCAGTTCGGCGTCGCAAAGTTATGGATTTCCTCACTTTAATCGACAAATCCCGTCGGGTTGACGTTGCGGCGCAGGGCAAAAAAAAAATTTAAAAAATTTCAGCGGCTACCTGGGACGTTTAGGAACCTCTCTGCAGGGGTTCTGTGCTTACGCCGGAGTGCTTTGCGAGGGTTTTCCGGTGTTAGCTGCATCACTCTTTTGCTATCTTGATCTCATTTGGGGTGCCTGCAAAGTGTACGGAGTATAGTCACAGTGGTGTAGTGGATAGCACTCTGCCTACCAGCGATGAGGTTCACTGGTTCGGAACCCAACCATGACACTACCTGTCTTGGAGTAAAGACCAATGGTAAAGTTTGTTGGTCAGTGTTGGTTCCACTAAACGACACCCAGTTTCGCAAAAAAAAAAAAGGCGTCCAGTTCTGCTTCGATTGTCAGGACGGGTAGCCTGTGTTTTTTTGCTCATGTGCCCCCACAGGCCTTCGTCCTTTCAGTCCCCAGCCGGCACTCCGGAGCGTCGGCTGTCCCCCCACCAAAAAAAAAAAAAAGTCTGTGCTGGCTGTAACAACGACAGCCACTGCAATTAGTACACCGTGTGCTGTTTAAGCATGAGTGCTCACTTTGTGGGGGTGCTCATCCAGTCAGCCGGTGCTCCTGAAAGGGAATATAACCTCTTTCCTGGGCCGGAGGGCCAAGCCTGACATTTCTGAACCGGGGGACCCCAGTGATCGTCTCAGAGATGCTTCCCTGGCTAGACTGGTATCCCCCCCCTTCATAGAGAGGCCTTGATCTTGAGGGATGTTTTGGACCATGGTTTTGGATCCCCTTACTCAGCCAGCGGTGAGTGCCAGCAGCTTCTGTCTGTTTTTCAGGACACCTGTGAGCGTTTTTGCCATCCCGCTGGCAGCTGACAAGACAGAGGGCCCTGTGACGGTTCTGGCCTTCTTGGGTATCGAAATTGACACCGTGGTGATGGTTTTCCAGCTGCCCAGTGACAAGCTGGCCAGGCTACTCTCCCTGGTCCGCTTGGCAATAGGGGCTAAAAAAACGGCAGTTGAAACAACTTCAGTCTTTGCTGGGTCACTTGATCTTTGCCTGTCGCGTCATCCGCATGGGAAGGGCTTTCTGTAGACGCCTGGTGGGCCACAAAAGGGGTGGCTGCCCCTCACCATTACTTCCGTATCACCAAGCCCATGCGGAATGACTTGGGGATGTGGATATCCTTTCTCCAGTCCTACAATGGCCAGTCATGCTGGTTGATGGAGGAGGTACCGAATTCACAGGTCGAGCTATACACTGATGCGGCGGCAGGCCCCTGTGGTTTCGGTGCCTTTTTTCTAAGGGGAGTGGTCTGCTGAGTGTTGGCCGGCCTCATGGGCCCGCATGGATCTTTTGCGCAACCTTACACTGCGGAAGCTCTTTCTGATTTTTGTCGCCATTGAGCTGTGGGGCGAGCAGTTCCGAAATCACCAGGTGGTTTTTCTGGTCCGATAACATGAGCGTGGTGCAGGTTGTTAATAAGCAGTCTGCCAGATCCCCTCCTATTGTGTCGTTGCGGCGTTTTTTGGTTTTTAAAGTGTCTTAAGGTTTAACGTATGTTTTAGAGCTAGGTATGTCCCTGGAACCGCTAATAATTTTGCTGATGCGCTCGCTCGATATTTTCCAAGCCCTTGCCCTGTCGGCTTCCCTGGAGGGCCTCCCCTGTCCGGCCTACTTGTGGAACCTCGTTTCTGATGTTTGCTAGACCTCCTCCGGGCGTTGCGTGTGGGACGAATGGGTCCAGGTGTCGGGGGGGGGGGGTGTGAGTTCTCATCTCGTCTTCATAGAAAAGACACGTGGCTTTATTTTCTTACCTTGTTCATTTACTTCAAAAACGTTCTTCCAGATCCACGGTTTCGTCGGCTATGTCTGCTTTGTCTTTCTGGTTTCAGCTCCTTGGGTGGAGGACATCACAAAAGCATTCCCTGTCCGTCGGGTCCTGCGGGGTTGGAGACGTGCGACCCATTCCTCCGATTCCCATTTTCGCCCACTATTCTCTCCGGTATTCTTTCCCTGTTGCCGTCCGTTTGCTACTCCCGTTCGAGACCCTTCTCTTCCAAGTGGCTTTCTCGTGGGCGTTTTTCGGGGGGCCTTTCGCACCAGCGAACTGATTTTTGAAATCCACCTCTCCACGGGCGGCGTCCTGGCAGAGGTCGTTACCTTCTCTGAGCGCTGCGTGTCGGTTTTGTTGCGCACATCAAAAACCGACAGTTTTTGCAAGGGCAGAAGAGTTGTTTTGCACCCTTGCAGGGGCCCATTCTTCCCTGTTTCTTTGGTCTACCCTTCCTGTCTATACCCCCCGACCCCTATTTTCTTTGTCTACGCTAATTCCTCCTCTCTTGGCAGGTTCCAATTTTCTGCGGGTTTTTTCGTTGCTGCCTCGAAAAACTGGGTCTCCCTTCACGTGACTTTGCGACCCACTTCTTTCAAATCCGCGCTGCCACCGTGACTTTGAGTATGGGTTTTTTCTGATAATGATTTCAGCGTTTGGGTAGGTGGGAATCATCCCGTTTTTTTCCTTGTACGTTTGCCCACACCTGTTGTTTTAAATTTCAGATCGTTATCTGCCCATGGTATGGATCGTGGGAGATTCCTTCATTTACTGGGCCGCTCATTGGGTGGAAGTTCGGAGCTACGGGAAGAATTGGGGTTTTTTACCTGTGATCTCGCAAGGATCTGCTGGCTTGGGTTTACGCTGGACTCAGGTCCTTCCAGAGTGTTTACATCTTCGGTCCCACGTGTCTAGCACCATCATCTTGATTCTCACGCTGGGGGTAATGATGTGGGTTACAGACATTCTGTGGACTTGTTCTCTCCCATCAAGCGGGACATTGCTCAATGTTATGCAGTTTACACCAATTTTGTGCTCATCTGGTTGGAAATTGTGCCTCGCCTGCTGTGGGCCAAGGAATTACCTGGCCCCCGGCTAGAACACTTCCGTCAGTAAGTGAACACTCAGGTCGCCAAGTTTGTTCGGCAAATAGGGGGGTTCGTCATCCGTCGCAAGGATCTGGAGGGTAATAATGATGACCTGTTGAGACTGGATGGCTTTAAACCTTAATGACATTGGGTTGGACATATTCAACCTTGGCCTGCAGCGAGGTGTGGAACAGGCGCTGCCTGCGGTGGGGCAGTTATTAACTGACGGGCGGGTGGCGGTTTTCTTGACCTTGCCAGCAGTTAAAGTTGCCGTAATGGGCTATGCCCTTGATGGAAAATTGGAAGTAGGCTGTCTGTCCAGCACTTATGGTAAGGACAGGCCCCACTTCCCTCTTTGGTTAAGTGCTCACAGTACGATTGTGACTGGCAATGGTTAAATATGTTCACATGTTATGTGTTGTAATTTAATAAAGCTGTGACCTTGCCCTTTCCAACCTAATGGTTGTAAGTGTCTTATTTAATGGAGTAAAGGGCAAGGGTGGTGGGGGATTTGATCCCTTGGTGTTATGTTAAGTGGGACCTAAGCCCATTGCGCCTCAGCAGTCATGCCCTGTATTGAACCGGTTAAGGGTAAAAGTTTGTCGCCATTCCATGAGCGGGCGCAATTTTGAAGAGTGACATGTTGGGTATCAATTTTATTTGGCGTATGGGGGGGCGTGGCCAGCGCGGCATGTGAACAGATGTCTAGTCACAGAGCTCCCGCAGTGATCCTGATTTGATCCGGTTACAGGCACTTTATAACCCTCGTTTTTGGCTTGATCATTCGGGGAGACCCCCCTCCACATTCTGCTCCAGCTCAGGTTTACTTGGAGGGTATGATAACCCGAGGACAGAGAGGAGAAGGTTCCAGGATGGATCCTCAAAATGGCGCCGCTCCGCCGTCCACACAGAAACGTGACAAGCTGAAGGAGGGACAGAACAAGCATCAGAAAGGCTCTAAGGATGGCTCCGCTGATCACCCTAAGGATATGAGGTACTATGCTCAAAAACTGTCTGAGAAATCAGGCCTGGCTGCAGCCCAGCCGCTAAGTGAATGCCCTGACTTTAATGACACTGAGGAGGAAGAGGGTGTAAGAGAACAAGGAGCAGGGGCCATGTTGACACAGGGAGAGGTCAGTGACGCTATAGCTGATGAGCTTGAAGAACCTGAGGAGGAGGAGGGGGGTGAACAGCCCACACTGGCAGACATCTTAAAAGCAGTCAATAAATGTACAGCCTCTGTGAACAATTTACAAGTACGTTTTGGTGGCCTGAAGGAGGAGGTCAGTCTCCTCAGACAAGATATTCAGAAAATCCGAGAGCGTACCACTGCAGCAGAAAGCAGAATAAGTGAGCTTGAGGATAAACTCCCTACACTGTTTAGAGACTCTCAATCCACCACACGTTTAGCGAGAGCCACAGATACCCGCGCTGAGGATTTCGAAAACCGTCTAAGGCGCAACAATGTGCGCATAGTGGGCTTAGCGGAGAAGGTGGAGGGCCGTGACCCCACGCAATTCATAGAACAATGGATGGCTGAGATATTTGGCAAGGAAGCTCTCACTCACTTGTATGCTGTAGAAAGAGCTCACAGAATACCCACCAAACCTCTCCCGCCTGGAAACCCCCCTCGCCCAATACTGGCCCGTCTCTTGAATTATAGAGACAGGGAAATTGTTCTTAAATTAGCCAGAGAAAAGAGAAATATCCAGAACAATGGCACGCAGATTTCATTCTACCCAGATTTCTCGGCTGCAGTTCAGAAGAATCGCGCGCGGTTCTCTGAGATCAAAAAACTCTTGCAAAGAGTACAAGCTTCCTATGCAATGCTTTATCCTGCAAAACTCAGAATTACCCTAAGGGGCAGAGTACACTTTTTTGAACACCCGGCGGAGGCTGCAGACTGGCTGGACGCCAATGAAAATGAGTTCCGTCAAGATAGGAGACCAGAAGCGGAGATAGATTGACATCTTTAACAAAGGCCCAGGGGACTTTTCTTTCTTTGTTTTTCCCTCGGTTGAGGGTAGTGCCGGAAACATACATCGATTTATTCCTTATAAAAATGCGAGTTCGATGATGTGATGGATCATGGCAATGTACTTCCTAGTAAGTACCAGGAAATATGTCATTGCTGTTCAGAACCCCGTCAGGGGTTGGAGGGACCGGTTGTCCCATACAGTTTTGTTATCTCTGTTGACACATCGGTGTCTCTGTTGACACATCGGTGTCGTGGATTACAGGAAATGGTTGCCCTTCGATGCGACAAGTGCATGTTGATGGATAACCCATGTCAGAAGAGGCACTTTTGTTTGGTTTACGCACCGTTGTACGTTCTAAGGTACTCCTTCATACAAGTTTGTTCCAGAGCGATTGAGGTATCTTGGTATTCGGATAGATCCGTGACTTTATTTTTCTTTTGCTGGCAGATTCGTCACTTGTTAGCCCTTTCAGGGTATGACATGACGGTCCCCTCTCCCCCCTGGTTGGGAGTCAGAGGAGCAACACATGGTTTTCCCCTGTTGATTGCTTACTAGTCACCCAAAAATGAGATATGTATTTTTATGTTGCAAATTGTCTACCTTTAAATGTATACTAGCTTTTGTATATGTGCCCCCTCCGTATAACAATCAGGTGTTGAGAGTCCTGGTGGCGTTCCAAATGAAGTATCCGGAGATACCGATGTATGCCTTCGGGGACTTCAACAATTATACAGATTCGTTGTTAGATAAGCATCCGCCTGTGGTGGGAGGGAAGGGGGTACACCGTACTGCTCTTAAGAAATTTATTGAGGAAGTAGGATGGAAAGACCCATGGAGAGCTAAAAATCCGGGGGTAAAACAGTTGTTTTTCTAAAAGCTATTCATCACTATCAAGGATAGACTTATGCTTATGCTCCAATGCGGCTGAACGACACATCTCTGAGGTGATTTATGCTCTCAGGAGTGTGTCGGATCACTCCCCATTGATTGTAACTTTGGAGGTGCGCCCCCCTTCTACGGTGGCAAAGGCCCCATGGAAAATGAACGCATTTTGGTTAAATCTCTTCCCTTCCCATGAGCAAATAGAATCTCATCTTATAGACTTTTGGCGCATACATACAGCCGACTAATTGTTGGCCATGAACTGGGAAGCCTTTAAGGCTGTCCTGAGAGGCCTTTTCATAACTGAAATTCAAGCTATTAAAAGAAAGACACATGCTCAGAGGGAGGGAATAGAAAGCATGGCAGAGGATCTTGAGAACAAATTTATCACAGATCCAACCCAAGCTAACAAAGAGGCGTGGCTTTCGGCGCAAGATGCGCTGTATAAAATCATGACATCTACAGCGGAGAGAAAGAGATTTTTTCATAAAGCAGCATTCTATGAAGAGGGTGAGCAAACTGGACGCCTGTTAGCAACCATTGCCCATTCCCATCAAACCTCCCCCTCTATTGGGGCCCTACGTACGCACCTTGGCGGGCTAACCAATGCTCCGGACCAAATCTTAGCAGAGTTGGTAAGATTCTATTCTTCCCTGTATGAATCTAAACAAACATACTCCTTAGACTCTTTATCTGAATATTTGAACAATATCCAGCTCCCTAGTTTGCAAATGGCAGCTAAGGTAGAACTCGATGCCCCTTTAACCATTGAGGAGTTGCAGATGGCGACCAGTCTGTTCCCCAATTCCAAGGCTCCGGGAGACGATGGACTTCCCATCGAGGTATATAAACAATATGGCGAGCATATACTTCCACACCTGTTGAAGGTATTCAATGCAGCGAGACAGAGTGGTAACCTCCCTCAATCAATGACTAGAGCAAATATAGTTCTGATATTAAAACCTAATAAGGACCCCCTTGACCCGGGGTCGTACCGCCCTATATCTCTTTTACAAACTGATGTAAAGATATATTAGCTAAAGCATTGGCAATTCGCATGAATTAGGTCATATCCAGTATAATCCACTTGGATCAATCCGGGTTTATGCTCCAAAAGTCGACTGCGATAAACCTTCGCAGGCTTTTTCTCAATATCCAATCCCAGGCAGACAATAGGGGAGATAGAGCGTTGCTGTCACTGGATGCCCACAAGGCGTTTGACAGCGTCGAGTGTGACAATCTATGGGCAGTAATGCGAAAATTCGGAATTGGTGACGGATTTATTAAGTGGGTGCAACTACTTTACTCGTCTCCAATAGCAGCCATTAGGGAAGGAGGAAGGATTTCATCACCCTTTAAACTATACAGAGATACGAGGCAGGGTTGCCCCCTGTCTCCCCTCCGTTTTGCTATGGCCATTGAGCCCCTAGCGGCTATGGTACGCACTAATCCCTTGATACAGGGTTTTAGATATGGGGACATTCAAGAGAAGGTCATCATGTATGCAGATGATACCATGCTGCTGCTTGGGGATACATCTACCTCACTGATGGAAGCAATGAGAGTAATTAGACAGTTCGGGAAGTACTCAGGTCTAGTCATTAACTGGACCAAGTCCTCTCTGCTACTGCTAGACCGTGACCCACCCCCAACTCAACGAAATATGCAGGACATCCCAGTCTCAACATCCTTTAAATATCTGGGCATACAGGTTACAGCCCGCATACTGGACTATGTTAATCTAAACCTAACCCCTTTGATCAATAGATGTCGCGATCGTGTCAAAGTGTGGAGTAAATTGAAACTGTCCCAAGTAGGTAGAATAAACCTAATAAAGATGATCCTCATGCCACAATTGCTTTATGTGCTTCACAACTCTCCAATGGTTATTACTTTGAAAAAGTTTAGAATCATTAACTACCTTTTCCGTTCATTTATATGGCTTTCAAAACCCCCTAGAATTAAACTTGAGCAGCTACAGCGTCCCAAAGACAATGGAGGCTTAGCGTTGCCTAACCCTTGGGTATATTATTTAGCCTCCCAACTGCAACACATTGCAAGAGTCATAAGTCCCAGACAAGACTTGGAAATGAACCTGAGGGACTCTCCGGCCCAAATACTCCGGTTCACTTCCAAGAGGGAGGTAGTGGATGGATTAGAGGCCCTACAATACACTAAATCCAATAGGCTCTTCCCAACTTACGCTCTTATGCAGAAGATTTGGAACAAGGTCAGGATGCTTCAGGGGGTGGAAGGCTTCACCAAGTATAGCCCCATCTGGGAAAACAATCACTATTCAGAGATAGCTAAAATACCTTATGGTCTAAAATGGAAACAATATGGAGTGTCCCACATGGTACATATATTTAGAGACGGCAAATTGAGATCCTTCTCGGAGCTCAGAGAGGCCTTTCAATTGCCGGGATCTATGTTTTTTTTATTATAGGCAACTTAAACATGCGGTAGATGCACAGAGGAGTGCTGACATTTGGAACTTGGAGCCCACCTCCATTTTCAACCACCTATTTGCTATAACTACTTATAGAGGATTTATATCTGACTGCTATGCCATGCTTCTGAATCTTTTCCTAGGAGACGCGCCCCTAAGAGTTGTATCTCATTGGGAACAGGATGTTGGTGCTTTTGAGGAGGAGCAATGGGAGGAAGCCTTGCAGGCAGTTCCCATGTGTTCGTTGAACGCTGCTCAAAAGCTCTCACAGCTTTATATTATCTCCAGAGTGCATTACACGCCAGCTAGATTGGCCTGTATGGGATTGGGCACTGACTCTACCTGCACCAGATGCTCCAGAGATCATGGAGATCTCATACATCTCCTGTGGAGGTGCCCAAAACTGCACCTCTATTGGAGTGGTGTCATTAACACTATTAATAGAGTTTTTCAGATATTGATACCTTTAGGCCCTAAACCATGTTTGCTGGGGATTGTGGATGATCTCCTGACTGAGGAAATCCTTAAACAGGCTATTAGAAGAGCTTTGTTTCAGGCCCGTCTGCTTATCCTCAGGCACTGGAAATCCACAGACCCTCCCACGATGCAAGAATGGATCACACAAATGGGAGCCATGCTCCGCATGGAAAAAATTATATACCAGCATAGGGGAGCTTCTAAAAAATACGAGAAACTATGGGCTCAGTGGCTGGATGTACCAGGCCTAGCGCCAGTGGATTTAGTGATTGATCGTTTATTCTAAAGATGTTTTTTCTTAATTTTAATACAAACAGGATGTATGGTGAGCATTACATAAATAGCTATTACGATAGGAGATAATAAGCAAAAAATTTCATTGAGGGAGAGTGGATCGACCACAGTTAGCTCTATTTGATGAGAGCTTTTTGATGTATTGTGCTATCTGCCTTTTCTATGTAAGATGTGACTTCTAATCTGTAAATTGTTGTTTATGCTCTGGAACTGTATGCAATCATTCAATTTCAATAAAACCTTTTGTTTGAGAAAAAAAATTTTTATTTTATAAAACATTATCTTTCACAATATAAAACAATGGGCTAACTTTACTGTAGTCTTATTTTTTAATTTAAAAAAGTGTATTTTTTTTTTCATAAAAAGTGCACTTGTAAGACTGCTGCGCAAATACGGTTTGACAGAAAGTGTTGCAATGACTGCCATTTTATTCTCTACTATGTTAGAAAAAAATATATATAATGTTTGGGGGTTCTAAGTAATTTTCTAGCAAAAAAAAATGTTTTTAACTTGTAAACACCAAATCTCAGAAAGAGGCTCGGTCCATAAGTGGTTAAAGGAAGTCCAGCTAAAGATTGTTTGGCTGTACTTCTCCTATAGATCACAGAAGTGCAGTTCGTTTTGCACTACTGCGACCCATTTTCAGCAGAGAGCGGACTCTCTGCTGACGTCACGGATATCCATCCAGGCACCGCGTCATCATGACAATGGAAGTCTGGATCCACCAGGTGCCTGGACTGACAGCCGTCTCATCGATGTTCGATCGCTTGGTTCTCAGTGCAGAGGCGCTGGGGGACAGACGCATCATCCGACCGATGCTGCATCCACTGAGGTGAGTATAAATCTCAAAAGAAAGAAATCCATACTTCTCTTTTAAATTCATCTTGCATAGATCTGTTCATTTGTAGAGTGCAGGAAATGAGAGATCAGATAACTGCCTATATGGATAGCGTTGTAGTATTGAAAACAGGAGAAGCGTGTCTTGGGTTCTATAAAGCTCAGCATACACTATACAATCTGATTGTACAATCTCGTTTACATCTGCCATCAATTATGTAGTGCAAGCTAGACATGTGCGCCGTCAATAAATTTGTTTTGTTTCGCTCCGTTCCGTTTCGTATTAGAATTAATTTGTATTTTGTAATTCGTGTCTAAAATTTCGTATGAAATACAAATTTTCGTTAGGTTCGTTAACTTTTCGTAACAATTACGAATGTTCGTTATGATGAATTTATCATTATGAGGGGCTCCCACCATCCTTGTGCTGTGCTGACTTCCTGGGTTTTTAACTTTTAGGTTTGTTAACTTTTCGTAACAATTACGAATGTTCGTTAGGAATTTGGATCCGAAATTCGTAAATGAAATTTCGTTTTTCGTACAAAATTCGGAAGCATAGCAATTCACATTTCGGATCCTTCCGAATGTACAAATTTACGGAGATTTGTACGAATTTTCGATTCGTACGAAACTAATCACACATGTCTAGTGCAAGGGCCTGCCTGATTGGATACAGAGTGATATGATAGCTGGTGTGTTCCCATTATATAGTTTTGGTAAATCCAAAGGAGATTGTACAGATCCTGTACAATCAGATTGTATAGTGTATGGCCTCCTTTAGCCACCTAAAATGAACTAGTTGCTAACTACTTCAAATCCTTGTTTTCTTTGCTACAAAATTTTCAAAATACAAATCCACTTCAGTAACATTTAGAAAGTTAGAGGTAGCTCTTAACCACTTCAGCCCCGGGGGATTTTACCCCCTTCCTGACCAGAGCACTTTTTGCGATTTGGCACTGCGTCGCTTTAACTGACAATTTCGCGGTCGTGAGACATTGTACCCAAACAAAATTGACCTCCTTTTTTTTTCCCACAAATAGAGCTTTCTTTTGGTGGTATTTGATTGCCTCTGCGGTTTTTATTTTTTTTGCTCATTAAACAAAAAGAGCGACAATATTGAAAAAACGTAATATTTTTTTACTTTTTGCTATAATAAATATCCCCCAAAAATATATAAAAAAACATTTTTTTCCTCGGTTTAGGACGATGTGTATTCTTCTACATATTTTTGGTAAAAAAAAATTGCAATATTGATTGGTTTGCGCAACATTTATAGCGTTTACAAAATAGGGGATAGTTTTATGGCATCTTTATTTTTATATTTTTTTTTATTAGTAGTGGCGGTGATCTGCGATTTTTATCGGGACTGCGACATTATGGCAGATACATCAGACATTTTTTACACTATTTGGGACCATTGTCATTTATACAGCGATCAATGCTATAAAAATGCATTGATTACTGTGTAAATGACACTGGCAGTGAAGGGGTTAACCACTAGGGGGCAGCGAAGGGGTTAAGTGTGTCCTAGGGAGGTGACTCTAACTGTTAGGGGGCTGGGCTTTAACACACAGGACAGTGATCACTGCTCTCGATGACAGAGCTGTGATCTCTGTCCTGTCACTAGGCAGAACGGGGAAATGCTTTGTTTACAAAAGCATCTCCCCGTTTTCCTCTCCGTGACACAATCTCGGGCACCTGGCGGACATCGAGTCCGCGGGACCAGCTGTCACGGTCATGGAGGCCGCAGCGCCACTTCTTAAAGGGGAAGTACCCGTACGACCTTTTGCCTACCAAAGCCATTCTGCCGATGTACATCTGCGTGCGCAAGCGGTTAATTGTGTCCAGGGAACTCTGCATAGCTTTGTGGAGTGGAGTTGTGCTGCCTGCCACAAGTGGATGTAACAACACAAATTTGATCTGGAAAAAAATTAGCGTGGGGGTCCCCCCAATCCAAACCAGGCTCTTAGGTAAGGATGAGCTCCAGAGTGTTCTCATGCTGAACGTGCTGAGCCCGCCAGGAAGTCGGCACGGCGCAGCGCTAATCACAGGTAGGGAGACATTTCCCGATCTCTGCAGCCGCACATCAGGAAATGTCTCACTGATTGTGATTAGCGCTGCACTGTGCCGACTTCCTGGCAGGCTCAGAACGTTCAGCATGCGAACATGCCGGAGCTCATCCTTACTCTTAGGTCTCTATTATATGATAAATAATTGTTAATATCTAAATATAATTTTATTAGAATGTTGACTTCTAGTTATATGTGCTTATGCTTTCATCATGGTACTACTAAATATTTTAGGTAGAAAACTGATCAACACAGTGGCTTAGTGGTTAGTGCTCTGATCTCAACAGTCAAGTCATGGGTTCAAATCCCATCTATGCTACCTACCACCTCCCTAAAGTTTCAATGATGAATGGATATGTGTGTAGGTGAAAGCATAGTTGTCATCAATGTGATGCAATTTATCTCTCGCTGATGGCATTTGCCAAAGCACATATGAATTTGCCATTGCAATTCTAAGGAGGTGGTTACGTGGGTGGGAATCAGACTGTATAGTGTATGCTGAGCTTTACAGAACCCAGGACACGCTTCTCCTGTTTTTAATACTACAGCTATATCCATATAGGCTGTTATCTGATCTCTCATTTCCTGCACTCTACAAATGAACAGATCTTTTCAAGATGAATTTAAGACAAAAAAAGTCTGTATTTAGAGAGACCAGTGATCACTGATTACAGTAATTGCATAGTTGCCAACTGTCCCGAGAATTTGTGGTGTCCCGGGAAATGTCCCGAGAAATCCGGTTCTCAATTTTCGCCGCCGCTGCTAGAGGTCTGCGGCCGGCGGAGACATTGTCTCCGCCGGACACCATCTTAAAGAAGTTCAGGAAGACGGCTGGGGGGGCTAGACAGAGCTCCTCCATCGCCATCCACCCTCCGCCTCGCCCCGCCTACCCCCCGCCCCGCTGCCAGTCTGTTACGGAAAGGGCGGGGGTTCTAGCCATGCGGCCGGCGGACACACTAGGGCACCTCTGAGGTAGGGGGGTGCACCGCTGCGGGAATCTGATGTAAGGGGGGCTCCACTGGGGACACCTGATGTAAGGGGAGCGCCACTGGGGACAACTGATGTGAGGGGGGCTCCACTGGGGACACCTGATGTGAGGGGGGGCTCCACTGGGGACACCTAATGTGAGGGGGGGCTCTGCCGGGGACACCTGATGTGAGGGGGGGCTCTGCCGGGGACACCTGATGTGAGGGGGGCTCTGCCGGGGACACCTGATGTGAGGGGGGGCTCTGCCGGGGACACCTGATGTGAGGGGGGGCTCTGCCGGGGACACCTGATGTGAGGGGGGGCTCTGCCGGGGACACCTGATGTGAGGGGGAGCTCCCCTGGGGACACCTGATGTGAGGGGGGCTCTGCCGGGGACACCTGATGTGAGGGGGGCTCTGCCGGGGACACCTGATGTGAGGGGGGCTCTGCCGGGGACACCTGATGTGAGGGGGGGCTCTGCCGGGGACTCCTGATGTGAGGGGGGCTCTGCCGGGGACTCCTAATGTGAGGGGGGGCTCTGCCGGGACTCCTGATGTGACGGGGGGCTCTGCTGGGGACACCTGATGTGATGGGGGCTCTGCCAGGGACACCTGATGTGATGAGGGCTCCGCTGGGGACATCTGATGTAAGGGGGCACCTGATGTGAGGGGGGGCTCCGCTGGGGACTCCTGGTGTGAGGGGGCTCCGCTGGGGACTCCTGGTGTGAGGGGGGCTCCGCTGGGGACATCTGATGTAAGGGGGGGCTCCGCTGGGGACATCTGATGTAAGGGGGCACCTGATGTGAGGGGGGGCTCCGCTGGGGACTCCTGGTGTGAGGGGGGTCCGCTGGGGACTCCTGGTGTGAGGGGGGCTCCGCTGGGGACATCTGATGTAAGGGGGGCTCCGCTGGGGACATCTGATGTAAGGGGGGCTCCGCTGGGGGCACCTGATGTGAGGGGGGGGCTCCGCTGGGGACTCCTGGTGTGAGGGGGGGGCTCCGCTGGGGACATCTGATGTAAGGGGGGCTCCGCTGGGGGCACCTGATGCAAGGACGGACGGCTGGTGGCAGGCGACGTGGCTAGTGACACGCTCAGGGATCCCACTGATTCTGCATTATGGTGAGTTGAATGATTTCATTTTATATTACAATGTAATAATAGAAATAATGCATTTCAATCATCCTGACACCATAACAACCATGGTGCCGGGATGATTGAAGTGCTAACACCAGGTGTTTGGAGTATCTTTATCTGCTGATTGTTAAACTTTCTAGAATACACATATTTTTATTGTGTAGGATCTGGGGCTGCTGTCCCGTCATTCCCCTCTCCCCCTTTCCCTCTCCATCCCTCATTCATCTCAGACTCTAACCACACCCTCTTAAGCCACGCCCATTAAACCACGCCCATTTTTCACCGCAGCGCGCTTCGCCGCACTTGTATATTTTTCCTAAGCCAGGCCTACAAATGAATGCCCCGCCCCCTAATTATTGTACGGCTCCGCCTACAGCCACAAAAGTGTCCCACATTTTTTTTTTACAATGTTGGCAACTATGTAATTGTATCAGAAAACCGTGCACCTAGCTGGGGTTGGTTGGGATCTGCTGGAAGGAGGGAACACAGCCACACAAGTATTGAGGTCAGCTGATGAATGCCTTCCTGTGTCTTGCTAACTTCTCTGTCTAATATCTACATACCAGCAATTGATGAAGCATTGTACATGTACAAATGCTGGAAATCTACTGTGCAAAGAAATAGGAAGTGACGTGTGTTCTGAGGATCACCAAACACTACATCCCCTAAACCCTGGGAATAGCAAGACATCTCCCACACTTACCTTGTAAATCAGCAACATCTCCTCATGATAAAAAAAAGCGATCCTACCGTGTTCACTTGCTGACAACTCTGAGCAGCACTAACACTTGCAGGTGCAGCCGAACATCCTTCCACACACCTGAGGATGCATTTCCAGGCCAGGAGCTGGCCCGGGCAACCAGTTGTGTGCCATTTCAAAAAAGATATGTGCAATCACAATAAATTCACATTCACTAACATCTATTCACATGTGTTCAACATGCTTATTTTGCTAAATAATTATTTAAAAAATGGTGTTTATGGGGTGGGCAACTGGTGGTTAGAGAAAATTAATACTTAATTTGACATTTTCAATAGTTTACCTAGGCCATAGCAAAAAGCATTGGAACCTGAAAATCAGCATTGGAGCTGTTAAAAGCTTGCTCTTTTAGTTTTGGATTTACACTTTTTTCTCTATTTAATGACTTATTATTATTATTATTATTTTGTAGCAAAGTAGATCTAATAGAGATTGGAAGGTGTGTTAACATTACACTATTTTGTACATTTATTTACTTTGCCCATAAAATTGACTGGCATTTAATGTTGCAACATTTTTCACAGCACTTTACAATATGGTTAGAAAGGCCCTGCTTTAAAGAGCTTCCAATCTAAAAGAAACACCTAAATTGGACACACCTTAAAATTCATAGTGTACAGCAGGGACAAAATTAAGGTGAACACTATCCATGTCAAACATTTTATTGTTTAACAACTCTCACCACCCCAGCCCCAACAAAAATTTGAGTGCAGGATGAAACAAACAAAACAGATAAGATATAAAATTTGACAGCATGAAAGGCAACGCAATAACTACACCACACACATTACTGGTTAGCGTTAGCAGGAAGCTTCATTTTTATAAAAAACTATTTAGGAAACTAGATCAACATTAGGAGTTGTCTAACATGTGGCATTTGTAAGCAACAATCAAAAGAGAAGGGTCAGCTGATGCTCACAAACAAGAAACGCATGGTCACACCGGACACAGACCCACAAAAATCCACTTTTGAGGGCCAAAATGCAAAACAATTACAGCAAACAGACAAAACATTTATCAAACCACAGATGGTGTGGGTCATTATGCACACTATAGCCTCCTGCCCGCAAATAATCTGGCCTCTTTTCAGGCAAAGCAAACCGCAGTAGTGTAGGCCTTTATATAACATAGGTTGGATTGCTAGCACACCTACACCCACCCAGTAAAGGACACGCCCACCAGTGTAACTCTGCCTCTTCATGTATGCCTCAAGTACTCACACCTGTTGATCAGGAACACACACTCTTGGCAAATCAAAGAATGCATCAGCTATACAAGTATATGTATCTGTGCAGTGTATAATGGTAAAGATCGAACAAAACAATTCAAGCTATACATTGTTGGGTATGTGGAGTGTACAAAGCAGGAAATGTCAACTTTGTGAGGGCTGCTTCACACAAATTGTTGACAAGCACATTCGTCATCAGCATCCAACATCTAAATATATCTAAAAACTGTTATAGATTTGGTGTAAAACCCACACTCGCTTTATTTATAATGTCATTTCTTTTGTTTCCATTATGTGAAACCAGTCAAAAATATAATACCTCGTGAAAAAGAAGCTTTAACACCACAATAGAGGAAGAACATACAAACCCCTAACCAGTTAGTAGCATGTTTGGGATTCAAACCAATGACCCCGGTGCTGCAAGGCAGAAGTGCTAACCAGTTAGCCACTGTGCTGCCACATGCATGGAGCCTCCATCTCTGTGGTGTTAAATAGCCCTAAGTCCCTGGGGTGCAAAAAGGTTAATCAATGCAGATGTACCCTGGAAGTCCTGAGTGCCATTGACCTAACTGTTTCTGTGATATGCCATCTGTTTTTGGTTATGGCTGATTACTGTCAACATGCTGCCATAGGGCCATCTCTAATTTTGTGGCTTGGTAAGAGGCTGCAATTGTTGCTGGTGTGGAATTCACAAGGCTGCTTCTTGTCCTTCCCCATGGAACACATATAGCAAGATAGATCCCCATGTGTTGATTTCAGGCATGCATGGTCCATCTGTGTGAATGGCAATTAGGGTGGGTGGTAATTTGGTATGGGCCACGGCGGTTCCTCTCGAGCGCGGAACGTTGCTGCTCAGGTGGAAAGTAGATTAACTTGGTAAGGGAAAAATGGATTTTCCAAAATGGCCGCGGCAGCTTCGCGCATGCGCGGAATGGCTCAGCGTTTTTTTCAGTTTCTTGTTTTCACTTATCAACAGCTGTTGATTAGCCAATGATGGCCTGTGTCCCAGCGGTGACGTCAGATGCTGCAGGTATCGGGTGGGTATATAATAGCTCCAAAGCCAGTAAAGATTGCTGTGGCCGATCACCTTGTTACCTATAGGTTCACTAAATCAAGAAAAAAAGTAAGTTACTATTTGTTTAGTTTTGGCAGCAAGACCTTGGCATTTTGTTGAAGATAAGGCACCACTTTAATACTTACCTGTTATTATTTTTTAGGGGTTAATCCCCTTGGGACAGACCAACTACTTTGATCTTCCCTGGTTCAAAGGTATCATTTTGATACCAAATTAAGGAACATTGGCACTCTCAGAGAAGGAATTGTTCAGTTATGAATTTTTTTGCTAAATCAATTGTTTTATCTGCTAGAAATTCCAGATTTATATCGAAAATCCTGTGATGAATTATATTTTGTAGATGGTACATGCTAGTATATGCTAGTTTGCTGCTAGCATATGAAGTTTGCGTCTTGGGGAGGATATTTGTATCATTCCGTAAACTCACTAAACTTCATATCATAACAGGGTAGGTTTAACCTGATTTGGTCTAAGCTGTAAACTATTAACTTGGGTGACACCATGATTCATGGATCTTAAAGTGGTTGTAAACCTTTAAAAAAAAAAAAACCTGCAAGACAAAGGCATAATGAGCTAGTATGCATATCCAAAGACATCCTCCGGATATGATGCTGAGCATGTGCACTCAACTTCTTTGGTCGACCACGATCAGGCCTGTTCTGAGTGGAACCTGGCCTGTTAAACTGCTGTATGGTTTTGGCCACCATGCTGCAGCTCAGTTTCAGGGTCTTGGCAATCTTTTTATAGCCTAGGCCATCTTTATGTAGAGAAACAATTTTTTTTTTCAGATCATCAGAGAGTTTTTGCCATGAGGTGCCATGTTGAACTTCCAGTGACCAGTATGAGAGAGTGAGAGCGATAACACCAAATTTAACACATCTGCTCCCCATTCACACCTCAGACCTTGTAACATTAACAAGTCACATGCCACCGGGGAGGGAAAATAGCTAAGTGGGCCCAATTTGGACATTTTCACTTCCAGAATACTGTATATATGGCCAAGCATGTCTCCAGATCTAAACCCTATTGAGCATCTATGGGGCATCTTCGAACAGAAGGTGGAGGAGTGCAAGATCGCTAACATCCACCAGCTCTGTGATGTTGTCATGGAGGAGTGGAAGAGGACTCCATTGGAAACCTGTGAAGCTCTGGTAAATTCCATGCCCAAGAGGGTTAAGGCAGTGCTGGAAAATAATGGTGGCCACACAAAATATTGACACTTTGGGCCTAATTTAGACATTTTCACTTAGGGGTGTACTCACTTTTGTTGCCAGCGGTTTAGACATTAATGGCTGTGTGTTGAGTTATTTTGAGGGGACAGCAAGCTGTATACTCACTACTTTACATTGTAGCTAAGTGTCATTTCTTCAGTGTTGTCACATGAAAAGATATAATAAAATGTTTACAATAATGTGAGGGGTGTATTCACTTTTGTGAGATACTGTATATATAAATATATATTTTGTGAAAGATAGATTAGATGGAGAGATTAGAATAGATGGGTGGATGGATAGATGGATAGATAGATAGATAGATATATGCATTCTCTGCAGTATATGTATTTGTGTATATACTGCCATGTGCATTTTACATATAGGGGGTGGCGTGACAGAGGGGTCGGCACCTATGCACCCTTAATGGACGGGCCGCCCCAAGTTATTTTGAGGGGACAGCCAATTCACACTGTCATACAAGCTGTACACTCACTACTTTACATTGGAGCAAAGTGTCATTTGTTCAGTGTTGTCACATGAAAACTAGGGATGAGCCGAACACCCCCCGGTTCGGTTCGCACCAGAACCTGCGAACGGACCGAAAATTCGCACGAACGTTAGAACCCCATTGACGTCTATGGGACTCGAACGTTCGAAATCAAAAGTGCTCATTTTAAAGGCTAATTTGCATGGTATTGTCCTAAAAAGGGTTTAGGGACCCGGGTCCTACCCCAGGGGACATGTATCAATGCAAAAAAAACTTTTAAAAACTGACGTTTTTTCAGGAGCAGTGATTTTAATGATGCTTAAAGTAAAAAAAAAAAAGTGAAATATTCCTTTAAATATCGTACCTGGGGGGTGTCTATATGATGCCTGTAAAGTGGCGCGTGTTTCCTGTGTTTAGAACAGTCCCTGCACCAAATGCATTTTTAAAGGAAAAAATCTCATTTAAAACTGCTTGCGGGTTTAATGTAATGTCGGGTCCTGGCAATATGGATGAAAATCAGTGAGACAAACAGCATGGGTACCCCCCAGTCCATTACCAGGCCCTTTGGGACTTGTATGGATATTAAGGGGAACCCCGCACCCAAATTAAAATAAGGAAAGGTGTGGGGCCACCAGGCACTATATACTCTGAACAGCAGTATACAGGCGGTGCAAACAAGACAGGGACTGTAGGTTTGTTGTTAAGTAGAATCTGTTTGTAATTTTGAACGGGTACATTTTTAACGTGTTTAGCTCCAGCCTTTTTTAAGCTTTTTGGAAAACATAGGGAAGGGTTATCACCCCTGTGACATTTGTTATGCTGTTTTTCTTCCTCTTCAGAAGATTTCACCTCACTTTTTGTCCCAATGACAAATTTTTTTTGAAAATTTGGGTTTTTTTGTGGAACAAGGATTGGAAAGCATCAGTGGAAAGGAGAAATGTTTTTCCAATATTAACTCTTACAGGAGAGAATTTCCCTTCCTAGGGGTAGATTTCATCTCACTTCCTGTTGTCTCCTTCCGTTTGCAAGTAGGAGTCGTTTGTAAGTTAGATGTTTGAAAGTAGGGGCCTGCCCTATATACTCAGCAGAAATTTTGGCCTTAGGTGTTGTTGTGGCCACAACACTGTAAGCCCTCACAGGGCCCTGCTGTGAAATATTAGATCAAGAATTGTAATTACATGCCCCTGTTGAACAGGGGCAGAAAAACTGGGCCTTTGGTGGTGGTGGTGGTGGTGCTGGTGCCACAACACTGTAAGTCCTCACTCGCTCTTGGTGGGTGCAGCAATGGGCCCTGCTGTGAAATATTAGATCAAGAATTGTAATTACATGCCCCTGTTGAACAGGGGCAGAAAAATTGGGCCTTTGGTGGTGCTGGTGCCACAACACTGTAAGTCCTCACTCGCTCTTGGTGGGTGCAGAAATGGGCCCTGCTGTGAAATATTAGATCAAGAATTGTAATTACATGCCCCTGTTGAACAGGGGCTGAAAAATTAGGCCTAATGCCGCGTACACACGAGCGGACATTACGGCGGACTTTGCCCGGCGGACTGGATTTCGTCGGACAATTCGATGTGTGTGGGCTCCAGCGGACTTTGTTTTCTCCAAAGTTCGACGGAATTAGATTTGAAACTTGTTTTAAATTTATCCGTTGAAATCGAGTCCGGTCGAAAAGTCCGCCGTCTGTATGCTAGTTCGACGGACAAAAAGCCACGCTAGGGCAGCTATTGGCTACTGGCTATGAACTTCCTTGTTTTAGTCCGGTCGTACGTCATCACGTACGAATTCGACGGACTTTGGTGGATTGTGTGTAGGCAAGTCCGTTCATTCACAAAGTCCGTCGGAAAGTACGTAGAAAAGTCCGCCGGGCAAAGTCCGCCGTAATGTCCGCTCGTGTGTACGCGGCATTAGGCACTGGTGCTGGTGCCACAACACTGCAACCCCTCACAGACACTCTAGTTGGAACGCAGGAAAGAGCCCTGCTGCAAAGTATTGCATCAAAAATTGTAATTACACGCCCCTGTTAAACAGGGGCTGAAAAATTGTGCCTTAGGCACTGGTGGTGGCGCCCAGAACCAAAAATGTTCTTACAAGCTATCAGCGTGATCATTGAGGAGGAAGAGGATAATTACTCAGGCATAGTCACTCAGCATCAGCATAGGCAGTCTTTGAAGGGATCTGAGATTTCAAAAAAAATTATTCGGTTACATCAGCATCAGGTGCTTGGTAAAAAGACGAAGAAAAATTACTCTTGCGCACTGGTGTGTTGGCTAAAAAAGTCCCAAAAGTTCAAGAAGGATTATGGATTTCGGCTTTGCTGCTCTCAAAGGATGGGATTGTCCTAGTGTTGAAAGAAAAGAAGAAAAAAGAGAGCGCACCAGCCTAGTGCATTATCCTTGACAGGTTTATTTAATTAAAAACAAGATAAAAACTACTCACAAAAGTCGAAGATAGAATCGCATAGCAATCGCACAGAGGCAATTATTCCAGTGGTAGCAGTTTTCCAGGTCCCAGGAAGGAGGCATACGGACTGCTACTGGCTAACGCGTTTCGAAGGTTACCCTTCTTCATCAGAGCCTTAGTAGTGTTGGTCTCATGCTGGCTTTTTATACACATGTCAAACTGAAACAGACTGATCAGGTTGGTGCCAGGGCTCCTCCCTTAATTGATGGGCGGTCCTCTAGGGGGGTGAGTCTTGGCTTGGTTAACATTGTTAAAGGGCCATACCATATTGATTTGTTAATTTATTAGTTGGTTGGTTCGCTTCTATTTCCATTAATTGTTGTCGCTAGTAAAGTTTATCTAACCCATAGTAAGTGAGCTGAAAGGGTCATATCAATAGTTAACCATAGACAATCTGCTCATCTACCCTCACATCCACAAATCACATAGATGATAGAGAGCAATGTGCAGTGTTCAGGGGATTAGACGTTTACGCAACCAATTAAGCAATTTATCAACTGCGGAACAGAGTATGTGGTATACGGTATAGTATGTCCTTGTGGGCGTCTATACGTAGGCCGCACACAACGCCCAATGCGAGTTAGGATTGGTGAACATAAATGCGGTATTATAAACTTAAGAGACAAATACCCAGTCCCTAGACACTTTGTAGAAGTCCACCAAGGGGACCCCGCAGGCATGAAAGTATTTGGGATTGAGTCGATTGGAAGGGAGCTGGATACAGGAAGAAGATACCAGAGGCTTTGCAAAAGAGAAGCCTTCTGGATCTTTACCCTTGGTAGTCTCGCTCCAGGAGGCCTAAATGAGGACCCAGAAGTACATAAAATAGTATAATAATACTGGCACCAAGTGCTGTGGATGGCTTTTTTATATATATATATATTTTTTTTTAATCACATAATCAATTTTTAATTTTTTGATATTCACCAATTTACTAATTGATTATTTAATTTTTGTTCTACTGTATGTGTATCCAATAGATCATCTGGCCCTTTATATCACTTTTTTCGTAGAGATTTTAAGGTACCATTACTACACGTTCATTGTCCAAGATATTCTTTTAGATCCTGTATTTTAAATATAAGTGACAATGGAGACGGCAATGAAAATAAATGAGAATAAGAATGACAATAAAAATATACATAAAAAATATACATGTAACCTATGACTAGATCACAGCATATATAGGCCCTTCATGGGGTGTTATATATGTGTACACCCGTGTACATACGCGTATATCTATGGGCTGTATGTGTATGTGGTCTATAGGCAGTGACTCTATCTAATTCAATATAATATAATATAGTATATAATATATACTATATTAATATTCATTCTTATCGATCGACCCTTTACCTTCCCGAGTGTGGGTCATCTCCATTTTTCATTAATATCCAATATCATATCGAATCCAATATATTCAATATAATTTTCATCAGCATTGTCATTTATTTATTATTTCTTACAATTATTTTTTTACTCATTTATTATTATTTTTTACTCTTTATAAATAATAATAATTCTTGTATTTTTGTTTTTATTTTTGTTCTAATTTTTTCTTCTACATAACAACATATGCTT
Source organism: Lithobates septentrionalis (assembly GCA_037952835.1). NCBI lineage: Eukaryota > Metazoa > Chordata > Amphibia > Anura > Ranidae > Lithobates > Lithobates septentrionalis. The sequence continues at coordinate 1,505,210 of JBBDGP010000572.1, read as the reverse complement.
TATTTGTGTGTTCTTATTTGTATTTTTATTTTTATACATTTTTATAATTCTTGTAATATCTCGTTCACCGATGTATACTAAATAACCTCTGGGCTATTTGCTATAATGTACAAAATCACTATATGAATGTTTATATGAGGTGATAACAACAAAAACCCTCCTTTTCCCCTCCCCCCCTCCCCCCCCCCTTTTTTCCCCCCTCTCTCTTTATATTATATAGGCAAAGTACACAGATTGTTGTACTTATATACGGATTTAATCTTAACAATATTGTTTTTTAAATAATCACCGTATGCACATATATGGATATGCGATGGATGTGTATAAGGTTTTTATTTTTTACTTTCTATATATGTGTATATATATATTTCCTATAGAAGGTATACTGTATGTATTTTACTACTTTTTAATACAAATGTTAGTGTGTCTCCTGCTGGCTCCTGAATACACATGTTCTGAGCATTGCCACCTCTAGCTACTGTTCCAGACCAGACCTTCTCACCACTCCCCTCCCCTGGTCCCCTTCGAATTTCCCTATTATCATTACATACTATCGCTTACTATTTTTTATTCATTGTAGTTATGCATTCATTTAATCAGCCCTTCTCCATCTAGCCTGAAGTCAGACGCTATCTGTCTGACTTTGACCTCTATCTACGCCTACGGCAAGATGGAGGCCACTGTTTACCATATTGAGTCACATCCCAGGCGCCGAAAGGCGCACGGGATGTGACATCACGACCGCACTTCCGCCCTGTGGACCGCAACCCGGAAGTAGATCGGCGGCGTGCGTTCCACGGGGCTTAGGAGCGAACGTGTCAGCAATGGAAGCCCACACAGACACAGCCCCTGCAGAGACAAACGCACTCAAGCAGAGGAGATGCCATCGGATCCACAGACAATAAGGTACACCCCTACTTTAAACGTCTAATCCCCTGAACACTGCACATTGCTCTCTATCATCTATGTGATTTGTGGATGTGAGGGTAGATGAGCAGATTGTCTATGGTTAACTATTGATATGACCTTTTCAGCTCACTTACTATGGGTTAGATAAACTTTACTAGCGACAACAATTAATGGAAATAGAAGCGAACCAACCAACTAATTAACAAATCAATATGGTATGGCCCTTTAACAATGTTAACCAAGCCAAGACTCACCCCCCTAGAGGACCGCCCATCAATTAAGGGAGGAGCCCTGGCACCAACCTGATCAGTCTGTTTCAGTTTGACATGTGTATAAAAAGCCAGCATGAGACCAACACTACTAAGGCTCTGATGAAGAAGGGTAACCTTCGAAACGCGTTAGCCAGTAGCAGTCCGTATGCCTCCTTCCTGGGACCTGGAAAACTGCTACCACTGGAATAATTGCCTCTGTGCGATTGCTATGCGATTCTATCTTCGACTTTTGTGAGTAGTTTTTATCTTGTTTTTAATTAAATAAACCTGTCAAGGATAATGCACTAGGCTGGTGCGCTCTCTTTTTTCTTCTTTTCTTTCAGGTGCTTGGTAGCTGGTGGTGATCCAAGACTGATTCATTTTTATGAAGGTCAGTCGATCGACCGAGTCGGTGGACAGACGCACCCTGTGATCGGTTACCACGCCTCCAGCAGCACTGAATGTGCGTTCCGAAAGAACGCTGGATGCAGGACAGGCCAGTAGCTCAATTGCATACTGTGCAAGCTCTGGCCAGTGATCCATCCTCAAGACCCAGTAAAGCAGAGGATTTTCGGTGGGAAAGGTGTCCAAGTCTGATCTTGCTCCTAGGTATTCCTGCACCATGTAAAACAGATGCTGGCGATGGTTGCTGGAACCGATCATACCTTGGGGCTGCGGACCAAAAAATTGTCTGAACGCATCGGTCAGACGTCCACCTTCTCCACCGCTCCTTCTTTGACTGACCGAAGCCTCAGCAACACGTTGTCCAGAAACAGGAGTTTGTAAACCTCCCAGTCTCTGGGAACGCGTTGCACAGACCTTTCTGCAAGGCCTCCCGAAGATGTTTCATCCTCTGCTCCCTCTGCGATGGCAAGATAAGATCCGCAACCTTACCCTTGTAACGTGGATCAAGGAGGGTTGCCAGCCAGTATTGGTCCTTCTCCTTGATACCACGAATACGAGGATCCTTACGCAGGCTTTGCAGGATCAGGGGAGGCCATGCAGCGTAGGTTTGCTGAGGCATTCGGTCCGGAGTCTTCTGGGTCACTAAGGACGACATGGTCCACAGCCACCTCCTCCCAGCCACGTACAAGTCCATGTTTCTTGGGACTGATCCCTTAAAGACTGCTGCTGATGCTGAGTGCCAGGCTCCACCTCCATACTGACACAATCTTCCTCTCCTCCTCCTCCTCGTCCTCTTCCTGTGTGATCGGCGGGCACGCAGGAACACTGTCTGGATAAAGGGGGCCTTGAGAGCTAAGGAAGTCCTCCTCTTCCTGCCTCTGTTCTGCCTCAAGTGCCCTGTCCATTATTCCACGCAGCGTGTGCTCCAACAGGTGGACAAGGGGGACAGTGTCACTGATGCATGCACTGTCACTGCTCACCATCCTCGTGGCCTCCTCAAATGGTGACAGGACAGTGCATGCATCCCTGATCAAGGCCCACTGGCGTGGGGAAAAAAAAACAAGCTCCCCTGACCCTGTCCTGGTGCCATAGTCGCACAGGCACTCATTGATGCCCCTCTGCTGCGTGTGCAGCCACTGCAGCATGGCCAACGTTGAGTTCCACCTTGTGGGCATGTCACAGATTAGGTGGTTCTTGGGCAGGTTAAACTCCTTTTGGAGGTCCGTCAGCCGAGCACTGGCATTATATGACCGGCGGAAATGCACACAGACTTTCCTGGCCTGCCTCAGGACATCCTGTAAGCCCGGGTACCTGCCCAAGAACCGCTGCACCACCAAGTTAAGGAGGTGAGCCAAACAGGGCACATGGGTCATTTGTCCCTGTCGGAGGGCAGAGAGGAGGTTGGTGCCATTGTCGCAAACCACCATTCCTGCCTTAAGTTGGCGTGGCGTCAACCACCTCTGAACCTGCCCCTGCAGAGCTAACAGAACCTTTGCCCCAGTGTGGCTCCTGTCCCCCAAGCACACCAGCTCAAGCACCGCATGGCATCTTTTGGCCTGCGTACTTGCGTAGTCCCTTGAACGGCTACGGAGCACTGCTGGTTGCGAGGACAAAGCACAGGAAGAGGCCATGGAGGAAGAAGAAGAGGAGGGGGTGGAGGAGAGAGGTGTGTCACAATCATTAGCATTTTGGAGGCGTGGTGGCGGAACAACCTCCAACACTACTGCACCTTGTCCTGCATCCTTCCCAGCTGCCAGCAGAGTCACCCAATGCGCCGTGAAACTTAGGTAACGTCCCTGTCCATGCCTACTGGACCATGAGTCAGCGGTAATATGCACCTTACCGCTGACCGCCCTGTCCAGCAAGGCATGGACATTGCCTTCCACATGCCAGTAGAGAGCCGGAATCGCCTTCCGTGAGAAAAAGTGGCGTTTGGGTACCTGCCACTGAGGAACCGCACATTCCACAAACTCACGAAAGGGGGCAGAGTCTACCAACTGAAAAGGCAGCAGTTGAAGTGCTAGCAATTTTGCCAAGCTAGCATTCAACCGCTGGGCATGTGGATGGCTGGGAGCAAACTTCTTTCGGCGGTGCAGCAGCTGGGGCAGGGAAATTTGCCTGGTACAATCTGACGTCGGTGTACCAAAAGCAGATTGCCCACAAGTACTTGGCTGTGACACACCTAATTCTACATCTTCATTCCTCTCAGTGCAGGTCTCAGAGAGGACTGAAGGTATAGTGGGGTTGGAAATCTCAGCTGATGAGGAGCAAGGAGAGGTCCTCTTTGTTCTTTGGTGTGGGTCTTTTAGATATGCTTGCCAATGAACTGCATGGCAGGTCAACATATGTCTGGTCAAGCATGTGGTACCCAAGCGGGAGATGTTTTGGCCACGCGAGATACGCTTGAGACATATGTTGCAAATAGCAGCGGTGCGATCTGATGCACTCGTCTCAAAAAAGGCCCACACCAAAGAACTTCTGAATAACGCGCAGAGACTGCAGCGCCCTGCACATGTGGAGGTTTGGGGTGTGATGCAGTCAATGTGCTGCCGTTAGGCTGGCCCCTGGAGGGCATCCTGCCTCGTTGGTGATGTGCCGCCTCCTCCTCCTCCTCTTCTTTCTCTCTCCTATCAGGCACCCACGTAGAGTCAGTGACCTCATCATCCCCTCCCTCCTCATCACTGGAGTAAACCTGGCAGTATGCTGCAACAGGGGGAGCATGACTGCCAGATTGCTGTCCTTCTTGGGCACCCCTCTGTCCGTGCTCATGTTACTGCCTTCATCGAGCTCAGTATCAACATCAGAGCCTTCCAAATGCTGGGCATCCTCCTGGAGCATGTACCCAACACTGTAGTCAAACAGTTCGAGGGACTCCTCAGGAGGACATGGTAGGGCTAGGGAAGGAGTCACTGATGACATTGAGCCGAGGGAAGAGGCCGCTGCTTTGCCAGACAAAGTACCCTGGCATGGGTGAGAGAGGATGAGGAGGATGAGGACGGCTTGGTCATCCACTCGACGAAGTCTTCCGCATCTTGCGGCTCAACACGGCCAGCTGCCAAAAAAAGGCCAAGCGTGTCCCATGGCCACGTGCTGATGAGGATGCACCGTCTCCACGACCAGCACTAGACACAGAGCCTGCTTGCCCTCTCTTATTGGCTTGTGACTGTCTGCCTCTCCTTCTTGGCCTTCCAGACATACTAATGGCCTGTAGCTGCACTAAGCTGGGATATATATATATATATATATATATATATATATATATATATATATTTATATATATGTACTGATACTGCAGCTAGCAAAATCAACTGCCTGCCTGTAGTATGAGAACACCACCAACCTTCTACAGGTAGCTTTAGCTGAACACTGTGAGCAGGACGCACTGCACTAACTGTAAATAGTCTAGCTGCCTGACTGTGGTACTAATAGGATCAAAAGAACACCAGTAATTTTCTTCAGGTAGCTGTATATACTGTAACAAGACAAGCCTGCCTGTCAGTAAGAAGATGACAGGAATGGATCTAGCTGAACACTGTGAGCAGGACGCACCCCACTAACTTGTAGGTTTAGCTGAACACTGTGAGGTGGACGCACCACACTAACTTTTAGGTTTAGCTAAACACTGTGAGGTGGACGCACCCCACTAACTTGTAGGTTTAGCTGAACACTGTGAGGTGGACGCACCCCACTAACTTGTAGGTTTAGCTGAACACTGTGAGGTGGACGCACCCCACTAACTTGTGGGTTTAGCTGAACACTGTGAGGTGGACGCACCACACTAACTTGTAGGTTTAGCTGAACACTGTGAGCAGGATGCACCCCACTAACTTGTAGGTTTAGCTGAACACTGTGAGGTGGACGCACCCCACTAACTTGTAGGTTTAGCTGAACACTGTGAGCAGGACGCACCCCACTAACTTGTAGGTTTAGCTGAACACTGTGAGCAGGACGCACCCCATTAACTTGTTGGTTTAGCTGAACACTGTGAGCAGGACGCACTGCACTAACTGTATATAGCCTAGCTGCCTGACTGTGGTACTAATAGGATCAAAAGAACACCAGTAATTTTCTTCAGGTAGCTGTATATACTGTAACAAGACAAGCCTGCCTGTCAGTAAGAAGATAACAGGAACGGATCTAGCTGAACACTGTGAGGTGGACGCACCCCACTAACTTGTAGGTTTAGCTGAACACTGTGAGCAGGACGCACCCCACTAACTTGTAGGTTTAGCTGAACACTGTGAGGTGGACGCACCACACTAACTTGTAGGTTTAGCTGAACACTGTGAGCAGGACGCACCCCACTAACTTGTAGGTTTAGCTGAACACTGTGAGCAGGACGCATTTCACAAACTGTAAATAGTCTAGCTGCCTGACTGTGGTACTAATAGGATCAAAAGAACACCAGTAATTTTCTTCAGGTAGCTGTATATACTGTAACAAGACAAGCCTGCCTGTCAGTAAGAAGATAACAGGAACGGATCTAGCTGAACACTGTGAGCAGGACGCACCCCACTAACTTGTAGGTTTAGCTGAACACTGTGAGGTGGACGCACCACACTAACTTGTAGGCTTAGCTGAACACTGTGAGCAGGACGCACCCCACTAACTTGTAGGTTTAGCTGAACACTGTGAGGTGGACGCACCACACTAACTGGTAGGTTTAGCTGAACACTGTGAGCAGGACGCACCCCACTAACTTGTAGGTTTAGCTGAACACTGTGAGCAGGACGCACTGCACTAACTGTAAATAGTCTAGCTGCCTGACTGTGGTACTAATAGGATCAAAAGAACACCAGTAATTTTCTTCAGGTAGCTGTAAATACTGTAACAAGACAAGCTTGCCTGTCAGTAGGAAGATAACAGGAACGGATCTAGCTAAACTGAATACAGTATATATATATATATATATATATATATATATATATATGCAACACCTGGGATGCATATATATACACAATACACTGTAAGTGCAGCTAACTGACTGACTGTTCTGCCTAATCTATCTAACTCAAATCAAATGTCACTGTCTGTCTCTCTCTCTCTCTCAATGAACGCCGGAACACACACACCACAGGGCCGCCATGCAGCGGCCTTATATAGTGTGGGGCGTGTACTAAATCCCCTAAGCCATAATTGGCCAAAGCCTCCTTGGCAATTACGGCTCTCTGTTCAGACGGCGCTGTGATTGGCCAAGCATGCAGGTCATAGTGCATGCTTGGCCAATCATCAGCCAGCAATGCACTGCGATGCCGCAGTGAATTATGGGCCGTGACGCGCCACACGAATTTGGCGCGAACGGCCCATATCGTTTGCTATTCGGCGAACGACTGAACAGCCGATGTTCGAGTCGAACATGGGTTCGACTTGAACACAAAGCTCATCCCTAATGAAAACATATAATACAATATTTACAAAAATGTGAGGGGTGTACTCACTTTTGTGAGATACTGTGTTGGCTCTGTATACCACCACAATAGATTTGAAATGAAATAAACAAGATGTGCTTTAACTGCAGACTTTCAGCTTAAATTTGAGGTTATTTACATGTAAATCAGGTGAATGGTGTAGGAATTACAACAGTTTGTATATGTGCCTCCCACTTTTTAAGGGACCAAAAGTAATGGAACAGTCATCCATCAAACTTTCACTTTTTAATACTTGCATAAGAAAAACCTCAAAAGGTGGGATTTTATAGGCAATAAAAAATATACATATAGAAAACTTCACATATAGAAAAAAATGTATGAAAAGATCTCATGTTAATGGTACAAAACATCATAAGAACGGCACCAACAACATTGCACATTGTATAATTGAAATTTACAAACATTGAACATGAAGTGGCAATCCCAATCTACTTGCTGTTCCCTTAAGTTGTGGTTTCTGACGAGGAATGCTGCAGAGAGGGCTATCCAACGCGTTTCAAAATGACTGTTATGTATCTTCTTCAGGGAATAATACCACTTCTGAAAAAACAGCTTATATTAGTAAAACATTAATACAAATTCATACCTATAGATGTGTATCCAATTTGTCATTAACATACACTTACAAAAATTCTGCCTATTTAGCAGAGGCATTCCTCCAAGAAGCATGGATGTCCTATCGTGGCCATTGAAGGCATGCCCCAAGTGGACATTAGGTGTCCACGTCCAGAAAGGCCAGATATGAATGACCTTGGAGGCATGGAGATATGGGCACTGTGGGCTGGGGGAAAGCAAAAAAGAAAGATGGTAAATCCCCGGGAAGAAAAGAAGTCCCAATTCCAGGGGATAAGGGTCAGCCTGCAAAAATAACAACAAACGTCTGACAACGGCTGTATCTTGGGGTGGTTACGGTAAATCACCGGGTCACTTTTTCCACCACGTCTTTTTTTTTTTTTTTTTCATGGTTTAAATCTCATTTTATTGATAGAGAAACAGCATGGTACAAGCCAAACAAGGGAAAAGAAATCAGACATATAATATGAAGCATCTTACACGTTACACCTACGAGGTGTAATAGTGAAAAAACACCGAAAACTTCAAACTACAATCAAACCATGACATTAAATCAATGCAACTCCGCGATAGTACACGCTTATTTATAAATTAGGAGGGAGTCCCCAGTACGTTGCTTCACAAATCAAAACAATTGAAAATGACCAAGGTGGATGGATGGGGGGGAGGGGAAAAGGGAGGAAAGGGGAGGGAGGGGGAAGGCAGAAGGAGGCAATGGGAGGGGGGGGGGGGAGAGGGAAGGGAAGCCCAAGCAGTCCAGATCACCAGCGAGCACTAGCACCATCATCTGATCAATGAACAAACATTATTAACCTTACGCTGTCCAAGGTGACCAGATACCCTCAAATTTCTTGGGGCACTTCCTATTTAGGTACGTTATATTATACAGTGGTAGAGCTTTGTTAATGGTATCTTCCCATAACGTCAAGGTGGGGGGGGACGCAGACGTCCATCTAAGCAGAATAGTCTTTTTAGCATAATACAGTAAAAAAACGATTAGAAGTTTAGTATACCTTGGCATCTGTTCTTCTCCCAGCACTCCCAATAATGCCAACTCCGGTGTCTGTATCAATGACAACCCAAGGCGCTCATTAATGGCCTCAAACACCACGGACCAGAACCCAGTCACCACCGGGCAAGTCCAGAACATATGAAGATATGTCCCTACATCTCTCCTACATCTACCACAGATAGGGTCTCTCGAGGGGTACAGTCTGTGCAATCGCTGCGGAGTGTAGTACACTCTGTGAAGAAACTTGGCCTGGATTACCTTATCTCTGGAAGAAATGACCAACCCAAATCCCTCCTCAAAGCAGTCATTCCACTCCTCTCTCTCTAAGGTGGGAATGTCGGCTTTCCAGGATTCCCACAGCTTCTCCAAACCAGGAGATTCCAGACTAAGCAATGCCAGATAAAGGAAAGAGAGAGGTTTAGAAAGAGATTCCTGGGCCAGTAGTTCCTCTATTGGGTCCATGGACAGGACAACAGGGCCCGAAAACTGCGCACGCACAGCATGGTGCAGCTGTTGGTACCTGAAGTACATCCACCCAGGTAATTTAAACTTGGTAGAGAGATCTTTGTATGTCAGTAAATGCCCTGCGGGCATAATATCCTGAAGGGTCTTTATTCCAAATTTTGCCCAAACCTGCTGATCAGGAATCGTACTGAAATGCGGGAAATTAGTGTTGCCCCACAGAGGCTGAAATGGTGACCAATGACCTATTTTAAGAAACCTCTTCCTGGCTACTGCCCACACCCTAAGTGTCATTCTAGTTGGGAGCGGGAGATCAGCATAGGCCCCAGGTCCTTGATATATACCAGATTTGCGAGATCTCCCAGGGAACCCAGAAGAGTCGCCTCCAGGCACACCGCCGCATTAGCTCTAGATCGGAGAAACCACCAACGGACCGAGACCAATATGGCCGACAAGTAATAGACCCGAAAATTAGGCAACACCAAGCCCCCGCACCGAGGAGGAAGAGATAGGGTAAACCGTGCTAGCCGGGGGGTAGACCCCCTCCAAATAAAGGATCCAATACAACTGTCCAGCTCTTTAAAAAATATATTCGGTAACCACACCGGGGAGTTCCTAAACAGATAATTGAAGTTTGGGAGAAAAACCATCTTTATCAAATTAATACGCCCTAGCAGGTTAAGCGGAAGGTTACCCCAAGCGGCACAATGAGCTCTAAGTTGTGACAAAACCGGGCGGATATTGAGTTCATGAAACTCCAAGGGATCACGACTTATTCTAATACCAAGATATTTAAAGCCCGAGACCCATTGCAACTGAGTGGGAGCCGCCGTCATCCGCGCCAAGGGGTCAAGAGGGAACAGTACTGATTTGGACCAATTTATCCGGACCCCCGAGAACCGGCCAAATTCGTCGAATAACTCCAGGGCAGCCCGCAGGGAGGAGCCCGCATTCCGTAAATATAAAAGCGCGTCGTCGGCGTACAATGACACCTTCTCCTCCAAAGAACCGATCCGCAGCCCCTCCACCTCCCGGGAAGCCCTGAGAAGGATGGCCAGAGGCTCCAACGCCAAGGCGAACAGGGAAGGGGAAAGGGGGCAACCCAGCCTCGTACCCTGTTGCAACAAAAAACCTTCCGAGATCCCACCACTGGTCCTAACACAGGCCGAGGGCTTGGCATAGAGCAACTGTAGCCAGCGCAAAAAGTGAGGGCCAAACCCAAACCTACCCAAAACTTCCCAAAGGTAGCCCCACTCGACCGAGTCGAATGCCTTCTCGGCGTCGAGTGAGGCAATGACTCTGGAACCAGCATTGTCATGAGAGGCAGACAGGTTAAGCTGCAGTCTCCGCAAATTGATGTCGGTGCCCTTGCCGGGCATGAACCCCGTCTGATCCTCGTGAATAAGTTCATCCAGGACCTGCGTCACGCGATTGGCCAGTATCTTTGCCAACAACTTTGCATCGACATTTATTAAGGAAATCGGTCGATACGACGCACATTCTTCGGGGTCCTTATCCGCCTTAGGCACCAACACAATCACAGCCTCTGACATGGACTCCGGTAGGGAGCCAAGTTCGGCAAACTGGGCAAACAATTTTGTAAGCTTAGGGGCCAGGAATTCCTGATAGGTGGTGTAGAACTCGATCGGAATGCCATCTGCACCGGGAGTTTTCCCAGGCTGCATTTGGGTCATAGCGATCTGGACCTCTTCCAGGGTAATATCCTTTTCTAGCATGTCTCTGGCTTCCCTAGACAGGGCAGGAAAGTCCACTCTATCCAGATAAGTCTCAAGTTCGGACCAAACATAATTCACTTTGGTCGAGTAAAGTAATTTGTAATATCTCATAAATCTAGCAAGGACTTCATCAGGGTTCTTGAGAGGAACTCCACCTTCGTTTCTAATACTCCCAATATTAGTATTGGGATTTTGACCCCGGGACAGCCACGACAACATTTTACCGTTCTTGTCACCGTATTCAAAAACCCTTTGAGCAGTATTAAGCATTGACTTCTTTGTCATTTCCAACCTGAAAAGTTCAACCACCCGCATCGCAAACTACCAATTCCCGTGGTTAAGGGGTGTAGGATCAGCCACATAACAAGCCTCTTTGTCCCTCAGTTCCTCCTCCAGATCCCTCAGCGATCGCACAGACTGTATCTGGGTATGGGCAATGCAGGAAATATATTCACCCCTCAACCAGCTCTTAAATGCATCCCAGCCCACTAAAGCTCCCACTGAATCATTGTTTTCTATCCAATAGTGACATAGGGCCTCTGACATATCTTTTTGGATTTTAGGGCCTGCGATCCAGTATCCCGATAATCTCCACAGTCTCCTACCAGCAACGGGTCCCATCCGTAATGACAGCATAAGGGGGGCGTGGTCTGAGACTCCTCTAGGGAGGATCTGCACCTCCGCAACCCTCTGCAGCATCGCCCGCGTAACAAACCCCAGGTCAATGCGGGAAAGGGTACGGAAGGTGGATGAATGACACGTAAACATTCTCTCAGATGGATTGAAATGTCGCCACACATCAATAAGTTCAAATGTGTCAGCCCACTGCATGAGACCAGGAGACCCCCTAGTAGACTGGTGGAACCTGTCGACCTGCGGACATGGAACCAAATTATAATCCTCCAGCAACATGACATTCGGAGTATTGAAATGTACGACCATTCGCATGATATCATATAGCAGGGACACATCTGCAGGAGGGGGGAGGTAAAGTCCCACAATCACAAATGTCATATTGGCCATTGTCGCATAAATAATTACATATCTTCCGCCTAGGTCAGTTCTAATCTCTTGAAGCTGAAACGGAAGGGACCGGTGGACTAAAATGCTTACTCCCCGGGATTAGCTGGAATAAGTGGCATGATATTGAGAGCCCACCCAGGCCCTTTTTAGGCTAAGAATCCTCGAGCCCACCAGGTGGGTCTCTTGTAGTATACAAATGTGAGGGGCATAGGTTTTTAGATATTTGAAAACCAGCGAGCGCTTAATCGCCGAGTTCATTCCCCGGACATTCCAGGAGAGAATGGAGAGACTAGCCATAATTTGTGTGATAAAAATTAATGGGCCATCGGAGTCCGCGTCCACAATCAGTCCCCGGGAACAGGATCGACCACCCAGGCGGAAAGACAAGCATCAGCAATCACCGCCACATGAACCACCAGGTTAACTTATCATTAATTTTTGCACCATACCTAAGGTATAAGGGTATAGTTGCCAGAGTCTTGTGAGATAAAAGTGCCGTGAAAAACAAAGAAACCAACAAACTAAAATAAACTAGGGCCAGCAACGGCTGCCCTCCCCACCCCCCGCCCCGCAGACCCCGGAAACTGGGATCATGCATATTTCCCCAAAAAAACCCTGAGTCCTTCAGAGTAACTTACTCAGGGAACAAAGTGTAAATGCTAAGATCACACATTGATAGAGAAACAAATTGAAGAAGTAATGAGTATGGATAGAACAAAAATGTTAGAAACACATCCAAAGAAAATGTTCTCACAGGAAACACCTAGTTTAATTTTGGATTATAGTGTACAACACAAACAAGTATCCAAAATTATTCAAAGACACTGGCATATTTTAAAAAACGATAAAGATCTTAGTAAAATATTACCAGAATCACCCAACATCATATACAAGAAGGCACCGACCATCAGAAATATGGTAGTTAAATCAGTGATCGAACCCCCTCAACAAGTACCATACTCCTTCTTCACCGGAAAAGGATTCTATCCATGTAGAAATTGTTATGCATGCAAACATGCTCAAAAATTCCAAGGAAAAAGAACAGAATTTAGAGCCACTACCACAAATGAAACATATGAGATTAAAGATTTTATGGGATGCCACACTGAGGGAGTTGTATACGTACTTCAGTGTAGCTGTAAACTACAATATGTAGGACGTACGAAGAGAGCCCTTAAAGTTAGGGTTAAAGAACACATACAGAATATTAAAAAAGGAAATCCCAAACACAATGTGTCGAAACATTTTGCAGCAGTACACAACAAGGACCCTATACATCTTCAATTTTGGGGGATAGAAAGATATAAAAGTTCATGGAGAGGCACCCATAAAATTAGAAGTATTAGCCAAAAAGAATCATATTGGATACATACTTTACGTACATTAACCCCCAGAGGTATGAACGTGGAGTTCGATTTAAATTGTTTTTTAAGTAATTTTTAATATTTTAATACCTACTTATTTCACTGTCTTTCAGATTTTATTAGTGTGTTTATTAAGAATAATATTTTATAGAAGGTCTTATTCACTATCCTACTATGCCTTTTTTTAGAAATCATGATATCTATATATTTTTACAGTGTGACGCTAATTGAATACGGTAGTTTATTTATTGCCATACTTACTGTAATATAATGTAAGAGGCTCCTCCTTGGTGACTGAGGTTCACAGTTGACGTGCCTACTTTAAACCCCAATGTAGATCCACTATTATTCTATCACCTTAATGCAACTACATTACCAATTATTTTTTTCCTTTTGTAAAAACATCCGTTATTATTGAAGTATTGTTGTCATTTTAATACAGATAGTGATAAAATATTTTTTATTCACCCAAAAATGGCCGCCGTCTGTGGTGGGTCAACCACCATAAAGATGGCCACCGCTATATAGTTTAACCATCCACAAGAAAATGGCCGAGTTACATGTGACTCATTACTATTTATTTTTATCAGTTTTAGGATATGGTTGTTACTTTTATTTCTAGTCTAAAATCATGCAACATAATACTAGTATTAACCGCGATATGAGATAGAGTTTTATTTTAAGTTTCAGCTACATTCCTCCTTGGAACGGCCGCGATCCGTGCAGATTGCCACCTCTAAGATGGCCGCTGTCCCATAGAGAAAGCATTACCATAATAAAAATGGCCGCTACATTACTTCCGGTTTCATTATACAAATAGCATCCCTCTCGGGCCAATCCGGTTCCCCAGTTGAAGTCACGAGCGGTGACATAACGCGTAGGGCGTGGCAGAGAGCAGACTTTACCGGAAGTCACGTAAGGAGGCGCCTCGGATGCCGCTCCTTCTGTTTTATGCAAAATTGATTTGTTTTTATGTAAGAGACCACTCGTTTTAATACTTAATAAATACTTTATTTGAAATACTACACCATCAGAGGCCTCCTCTCTCCTCCCCCTCCTCCCACCGGGCTGGTGCAGCCTAGGTGGAAAAATTCCCTCTGTATTTTAATAGGTGCCTGACAGAAGCAGAGGGGAACACAGTCATTATTATATCTGCATGCTACAATGTACAACATTGAAAGATATACATCGATGCCTGCTATTTCTTTGTCTAAGGTGAGAGTTTAGAGAGCCTGTTTGAGCCGGCAGTTGTTTTATGAAGAACATTAGTATTACCTACATCTGCATCTGTATATCCATTTTATCCCAGCGGTCACCATTTCCTATGAACTTTTCTATTGTCACTTTTATGAACTTTTCCATTGATATATTTATCCATTTGAATCATCCTACACTGTGGTTTTTTTTGCAGTTTTGCACACTTATTGCACATTTTTGCATTTTTGCACATTTATTGGAGTTTCCCTTTTTTGATCCAATATTGGGATTTATGAATTTTTAACACAGTTTTTTCCGATTGATGTATTTTAATATTATTTCTCTGAGCTGAATTTAAGATTTGTTATCTTGCACACCCGCACATTAATATTTTAATTTTTTTATGTTTATCAGATGTGATTATAGTTTTTATGATAGATTTTATGCGCGAAATCTTTCTATCTCTATTTAACTTACTCAGGGAGGCGCGCCCCAGTCAAACACACAGAGAGTTAATCACCCCTCCACCTTAACTACAAAGAGGGGTAACCACACTCCGAGCCAACCAGGGGGGCCTTCTCACTTCCCAACAAGAGATGCCAGAGAGTCAGAGTTCAAAACTGATACGATCACTCATAGTTCACCTGGAGTATCCAGGGGCACAACACTTAAGATAAGGAAATCTGAGGCTTCCATATTTGTAAGGATGTCAGGTAAGCGGAGTCTCTCCTTCGGGATTGGGATAAACACAGACCCAGGTCCCAGGTGCAAACCCCAAATCCCCCATCCAGCAGATTTAACAGGACTGATCTCTTAGGGCCTTAGCCAAGTGAGACAAGAAAGGGCGGCAACTGACCCCAGGAGGGATCACCAAGAGCCCATCAACTGTAGGATCCAACATCTGGAAAGCTGCTCCTTATCTCAAAAAACGATTAAGATCAGTGCAGTCAACAAAAAAAGGGGGGGTAGAAATATCTATACAGTTACCGATCCATTCACTTCAGAGCAGGCAGTGATTCCAGCCACGAGGAAGCATCCCTGGGGTTGGTAAAGAAACGGATCGTCTCGCCGTCTACCACTCTCAGCTTCGCAGGAAAGAGAATACTATATTTAATTCCCTCATGGCAGCCTTGACCACGTCGAAAGACCTACGCTGCTTCTGTGTCTCTATGGTATAATCCGGGAAGAGTAGCAGCTTATTATTCTGGTAAGAAATGTCCTTCGTCGTTCTTGCAGCCCGCAGAAGTTCATCTCTTTCACTAAAGTTTAACAGGCGCAGGATCAGCGTACGAGGTGGGGAGCCAGGCGGGCCTCGCTGCGGTGGAACCCTATGCGCTCTCTCAACAGTAAAGTAGGGGGACAGCTGGGCCCCAGGGAACAAGGATCTCAGGAGGTCTTCCACAAAGGTGGTCGGGTTCTGTCCCTCTGCTCCCTCTGCAAGGCCTACTATTCGCAGATTATTTCGCCTGCTGCGATTCTCGGCGTCCTCGGCACGGTATTCCAGGACCTTCACCTTATTTTGCAAGGTCCGAATGGCCACCGAGTGTTCCTCTGCTACATCCTCCGCCTGTCCCACTCTCTGCTCCACCACCCCGAGACGGCTCCGGAACTTCTCCAGGTCTTGTCTAATCAGTCCCACATCGGTCTGAACAGCCTCCATTTTCCCTGCTAAAGTGGCCTGACATGCCGAGATCGCCGCCATCACCTCAGGTATTCCGGGAAGGGAGGCCGAGGGGCTCTCCTCCACCGCCATCTGAGTGGCCATATTGGAGTGGCTGCGCGGGCTTTTCTCCCCAGGCACTGCGGGCACAGTAGCCTCCGGTATATTCGGGGGAAAACGGAGCCTCTTACCGCTCTTCGAACCTGCAGATGATCTGGACGGCATACGGGAATCCAGACGCCCAAAACAGGGGTGATCACTCCAGGCAGGATGATGTATAAGGATTCTTCTCTAGCAGAGCTCCGGGAAGCACGTCTGCTTAGGCCGACATCTTGGACACGCCCCCCACTTTTTAATACTTGGTTGCAAATCCTTTGCAGTCAATTACAGCCTGAAGTCTGGAATGCATAGACATCACCAGACGCTGGGTTTCATCCTGGTGATGCTCTGCCAGGCCTGCTTGTTCTTGGAGTATTTTCCCTTCAGTTTTGTCTTCAGCAAGTGAAATGCATGCTCAGTCGGATTCAGGTCAGGTGATTGACTTTGCATAAAATTCCACTTCTTTCCCTTAAAAAACTCTTTGGTTGCTTCTGCAGTATGCTTCGGGTCATTGTCCATCTGCACTTTGAAGCGCCGTCCAATGAGTTCTGAAGCATTTTGCTGAATATGAGCAGATAATATTGCCCAAAACACTTCAGAATTCATCCTGCTGCTTTTGTCAGCAGTCACATCATCAATAAATACAAGAGAACCAGTTCTATTGGCAGCCATACATGCCCACGCCATGACACTACCACCACCTTGCTTCACTGATGAGGTGGTATGCTTTGGATCGTGAGAAGTTCCTTTCCTTCTCCCTACTCCTCTCTTCCCATCACTCTGGTACAAGTTGATCTTGGTCTCATCTGTCCATAGGATGTTGTTCCAGAACTGTGAAGGCTTTTTTAGATGTTGTTTGGCAAACTCTACTCTGGCCTTTCTGTTTTTGAGGCTCACCAATGGTTTACATCTTGTGGTGAACCCTCTGTATTCACTCTGGTGAAGTCTTCTTTTGATTGTTGACTTTCACACACATACACCTACCTCCTCGAGAGTGTTCTTGATCTGGCCAACTGTCGTGAAGGGTGTTTTCTTCACCAGGGAAAGAATTCTTCGGTCATCCACCACAGTTGTTTTCCGTGGTCTTCCGAGTCATTTGATGTTGCTGAGCTCACTGGTGCGTTCTTTCTTTTTAAGGATGTTCCAAACAGTTGATTTGGCCACACCTAATGTTTTTGCTATCTCTCTGATGGGTTTATTTTGTTTTTTCAGCCTAATGATGGCTTGCTTCACTGATAGTGACAGCTCTTTGGATCTCATATTGAGAGTTGACCGCAACAGATTCCAAATGCAAATAGCACACTTGAAATTAATTCTGGACCTTTTATCTGCTCCTTGTAAATGAGATAATGAGGGAATAACACACACCTGGCCATGGAACAGCTGAGCAGCCAATTGTCCAATTACTTTTTGTGCCTTAAAAAGTGGGAGGCACATATACAAACTGTTGTAATTCCTACACCGTTCACCTGATTTGGATGTAAATACCTTCAAATTAAAGCTGAAAGTCTGCAGTTAAAGCACATCTTGTTTGTTTCATTTCAAATCCATTGTGGTGGTGTATAGAGCCGAAAAGATTAGAATGGTGTTGATGTCCCAATATTTATGGACCTGACGGTATATGTGTGTATATGTATATGTGTGTGTGTGTGTGTGTGTGTGTGTGTGTGTATGTGTATGTGTGTGTATATATATATATACACTACCGTTCAAAAGTTTGGGGTCACCCAAACAATTTTGTGTTTACCATGAAAAGTCACACTTATTCACCACCATACGTTGTGAAATGAATAGAAAATAGAGTCAAGACATTGACAAGGTTAGAAATAATGATTTGTATTTGAAATAACATTGTTTTTACATCAAACTTTGCTTTCATCAAAGAATCCTCCTTTTGCAGCAATTACAGCATTGCACACCTTTGGCATTCTAGCTGTTAATTTATTGAGGTAAGCTGGAGAAATTGCACCCCACGCTTCTAGAAGCAGCTCCCACAAGTTGGATTGGTTGGATGGGCACTTCTGGCGTACCATACGGTCAAGCTGCTCCCACAAAAGCTCAATGGGGTTCAGATCTGGTGACTGTGCTGGCCACTCCATTACCGATAGAATACCAGCTGCCTGCTTCTGCTGTAAATAGTTCTTGCACAATTTGGAGGTGTGTTTAGGGTCATTGTCCTGTTGTAGGATGAAATTGGCTCCAATCAAGCGCTGTCCACTGGGTATGGCATGGCGTTGCAAAATGGAGTGATAGCCTTCCTTATTCAGAATCCCTTTTACCCTGTACAAAGCTCCCACCTTACCAGCACCAAAGCAACCCCAGACCATCACATTACCTCCACCATGCTTAACAGATGGCGTCAGGCATTCTTCCAGCATCTTTTCATTTGTTCTGCGTCTCACAAACGTTCTTCTTTGTGATCCAAACACCTCAAACTTGGATTCATCCGTCCACAACACTTTTTTCCAGTCTTCCTCTGTCCAATGTCTGTGTTCTTTTGCCCATCTTAATCTTTTTCTTTTATTGGCCAGTCTCAGATATGGCTTTTTCTTTGCCACTCTGCCCTGAAGCCCAAAATCCCGCAGCCGCCTCTTCACTGTAGATGTTGACACTGGTGTTTTGCGGGTACTATTTAATGAAGATGCCAGTTGGGGACCTGTGAGACGTCTGTTTCTCAAACTAGAGACTCTAATGTGCTTATCTTCTTGCTTAGTTGTGCAACGCGGCCTCCCACTTCTTTTTCTACTCTGGTTAGAGCCTGTTTGTGCTGTCCTCTGAAGGGAGTAGTACACACCGTTGTAGGAAATCTTCAATTTCTTTGCAATTTCTCGCATGGAATAGCCTTCATTTCTAAGAACAAGAATAGACTGTCGAGTTTCAGATGAAAGTTCTCTTTTTCTGGCCATTTTGAGCGTTTAATTGACCCCACAAATGTGATGCTCCAGAAACTCAATCTGCTCACAGGAAGGTCAGTTTTGTAGCTTCTGGAAGGAGCTAGACTGTTTTTAGATGTGTGAACATGATTGCACAAGGGTTTGCTAATCATCAATTAGCCTTCTGAGCCAATGAGCAAACACATTGTACCATTAGAACACTGGAGTGATAGTTGCTGGAAATGGGCCTCTATACACCTATGTAGATATTGCACCAAAAACTAGACATTTGCAGTTAGAATAGTCATTTACCACATTAGCAATGTATAGAGTATATTTGTTTAAAGTTAGGACTAGTTTAAAGTTAGCTTCATTTAAAAGTACAGTGCTTTTCCTTCAAAAATAAGGACATTTCAATGTGACCCCAAACTTTTGAACGGTAGTGTATATATATATATATATATATAATATATATATATATATACACACACTTATATATGTAGCGCTGGTATTTTTAATACAGACACTATAAGTAAAAAATGTAGTTGTCTGAGGCTGTAGTTTAACTCAGACTGCGATTATTATAAATTCTGGTTGTGTTTCAGCTTGGCTGGTTGTGTGGTTTTCCCTTTGGCCTGGAGATGGCACCCTATTATTTCGGCCAAGGTTGGAAATTGCAACAAGCTGGGTGTATTGAGTGCCTACTTGCCCGGAAAACAGTCAGTGGGTGTGGTCTGCCTGCTGTGCATTCTGGGAGAGGGTACTTAAGGTACAGACCCCGTGACACAAACGAGTTCCGACCTGATGGCCCTCCTGGCCTAAGGTGTGTCGTTGCTGTCAAGTTAGTCTTGGGGCCGGCTGGCCTGAGGCGTAGCTACTGAAGGTAGGCCCAAAAGTCTTGGGGTCTACTGATCCAGGGATGGTCCTGTGCTGTCTTGCCTGCGGGAAGAAGCCAAGTGACTGGAGAATCCAGGGGAGGACTTTTCAGGAGAGGACTGTGCGGTAAGGCCGATGCCTCTAGAAGAGCCTGGAGACTCAGTTGGAGGATGCGTCCCGGGTCACATACCACACAGTACTGTAAGTTCGGAAGAAGGAAACTGGTATTGTGTGATCAAGCCTTTGATATTGCAACAAGTGGCTAATTACCCAATCCTGTGGCAGAGGATTGTGTAACAGTTACACCAAATCTTAAAGTCTGTGGCAGAGACTATGACCGAGCATCACATCAGCTACTAGGTCAGTGAGAGAGGCCTGTCCGTGGTTGCTGAATCCAGTTGTGGATGCAGTTGCCCTCTGGATCAATGAGAGTGTTCCTGATCTGCAATTTCAAGGTACCTGAATTCTCCCTAAACCCTCCATCCCTCCATTGCAAGAATCTTTCTTAAAGCATTCAAGAAAGAGACGGTGTGTCGAGCTGAAATTACTAAAAAGAACTCTTTAATGGGACCCCTATGATGGATATGGTGAAACAGTACAGGGATGGTAAGA
The DNA here is from genome assembly GCA_037952835.1 of Lithobates septentrionalis. Lineage (NCBI taxonomy): Eukaryota > Metazoa > Chordata > Amphibia > Anura > Ranidae > Lithobates > Lithobates septentrionalis. The sequence goes on along the minus strand of JBBDGP010000572.1, from coordinate 1,484,729 downwards.
CCCAATTTAAACCAGCAGCTCCTTCGGGGTAAGTGCTCCATGTGGGGGCTCATCCGGGATTATTTACCGTTACCTCTCACAGCTAAAGGAAATTGTTCACCGGGAACTTATGCAAAAGAGGGTTCTGGACTGTGTCATTGTTCTAAAAAAGGGGTTAATTGCAAGGTTACTACCTGGCCCCGTGAGTCTGCTATGGGACCCAGAATGTTCCCTGGGGGTACCACTACAAGTGTCAGGCTGCCTGTAGGGATGAGCTTCAAGTTCAAGTCAAACTCATGTCAACTCAATTTGGGGTGTTCGCGGCAAATTCGAATGCCGCGGAACACCATTTAAAAGTCTATGGGAGAAATCAAAAGTGATCATTTTAAAGGCTTTTATGCATGGTATTGTCATAAAAAAGTGTTTGGGGACCTGGGTCCTGCCCCAGGGGACATGGATCAATGCAAAAAAAAGTTTTAAAAACGTCCGTTTTTTCGGGAGCAGTGATTTTAATAATGCTTAAAGTGAAACAATAAAAGTGTAATATCCCTTTAAATTTCGTACCTGGGGGTGTCTATAGTATGCCTGTAAAGGGGCGCATGTTTCCCGTGTTTAGAACAGTCTGACAGCAAAATGACGTTTCAAAGGAAAAAAAGTAATTTAAAACTACTCGCAGCTATTAATGAATTGCCGGTCCGACAATACACATAAAAGTTCATTGATAAAAACTGCATGGGAATTCCCCACAGGGGAACCCCGAACCAAAATTTTTCTAAAAAATGGCGTGGGGTCCCCCCAAAAATCCATAACAGACCCTTATTCGAGCACGCAACCTGGCAGGCCGCAGGAAAAGAGGGAGGACGAGAGAGCGCCCTCCCTCCTGAACCATACCAGGCCACATGCCCTCAACATTGGAAGGGTGCTTTGGGGTAGCCCCCCAAAACACCTTGTCCCCATGTTGATGGGGACAAGGGCCTCATCCCCACAACCCTTGCCCGGTGGTTGTGGGGGTCTGCGGGGGGGGGCTTATCGGAATCTGGAAGCCCCCTTTAACAAGGGGACCCCCAGATCCCGGGCCTCCCCCCTGTGTGAAATGGTAAGGGGGTACAAAAGTACCCCTACCATTTCACAAAAAAACGTCAAAAATGTTATAAATGACAAGAGACAGTTTTTGACAATACCTTTATTTAAATGCTTCTTCTTTCTTCTATCTTCTTTCTTCTATCTTCTATCTTCCTTCGGTTTCTTCCTCCATCTTCTTCTTTTTCTGGTTCTTCTGGTTTTTCTGGTTCTTCCTCCGGGTTTACTCGTCCGGCATCTTCCTCCGTGGCGTCTTATTATCTTCTTCTCCTCGGGCCATGATGGCATGGAGGGAGGCCCCCGCTGTGTGACGCTTCTCTCTTCATCTTTTTCTCTTCATCTTTTTCTCTTCATCTTTTTCTCTTCATCTTTTTCTCTTCATCTTTTTCTCTTCATCTTCTTCTCTTCATCTTCTTCTCTTCATCTCTTCATCTTCTTCTCTTCAGGCCACTCTACATCCATGATGGCATGGAGGGAGGCTCCCGCTGTGTGATGCTTCTCCTCTTCTGACAGTTCTTAAATAACGGGGGCGGGGCCACCATAACGGGTGACCCCGCCCCCCTCTGACATCACGGGGACTGCCACACGGAAGTCCCCGTCAAGTCCCCGTGCGTCAGAGGGGTCAGGGTCATCGGGTGGCCCCCCATTATTTAAGAACCGTCAGAAGAGGAGAAGCGTCACACAGCGGGAGCCTCCCTCCATGCCATCATGGATGCGGAGTGGCCCGAGGAGAAGAAGATAAGAAGACGCCGCAGAGGAAGATGCCGGACGAGAACACGAGTTCTGGAAGAACCAGAAGAAGATGGAGGAAGAAACCGAAGGAAGATATAAGAAAGAAGATAGAAGAAAGAAGAAGCATTTAAATAAAGGAATTGTCAAAAACTGTATCTTGTCATTTTTAACATTTTTGACAGTTTTTTTGTGAAATGGTAGGGGTACTTTTGTACCCCCTTACCATTTCACACAGGGGGGAGGGCCGGGATCTGGGGGTCCCCTTGTTAAAGGGGGCTTCCAGATTCCGATAAGCCCCCCGCCCACAGACCCCCACAACCACCGGGCAAGGGTTGTGGGGATGAGGCCCTTGTCTGCATCAACATGGGGACAAGGTATTTTGGGGGGCTACCCCAAAGCACCCTCCCAATGTTGAGGGCATGTGGCCTGGTACGGTTCAGGAGGGGGGTGCCCTCTGGCCCCCCCTCTTTTCCTGCAGCCTGCCAGGTTGCGTGCTCGGATAAGGGTCTGGTATGGATTTTTGGGGGGACCTCACGCCGTTTTTTTTTTAAATTTTGGCATGGGGTTCCCCTTAAAATCCATACCAGACCTGAAGGGTCCTGTATAGATTTTGAGGGGGCCCCATGCCTTTTTTTTGTTTTTTAATTTTGGCTGGGGTTCCCCTTAACCACTTCCCTACCCGCCTATAGACATATGACGTCCACAGATGGGATCTCCCATCCTGGTTGGAGGTCATATGACAGCCTCGGGTTCCCGGCCGCCTAGGGGGCGCGCGCGCGCCGCCGGGGGCGCGTGCACGTGCCCGCCACGTTGCTCGGGACCTGGTGCGTGTGCCCGGCGGCCGCGATGCCCGCCGGGCACCCGCGATTGCCCGTTAACCGGGCCGGACCGTGGATCTGTGTGTGTAAACACACAGATCCACGTCCTGTCAGTTGTGAGGAGAGCGATCTGTGTTCCCAGAACGTTCCCCTTGTGCGTCCCCTCCCCCTACAGTTAGAAGAATTCCCTAGGAAACACATTTAACCTCTCCCCGCCCCCTAGGGGTTAACCCCTTCACTGCCTGTCACATTTACACAGTAATCAATGCAATTTTATAGCATTGATCGCTGTATAAATGTGAATGGTCCCAAAAATGTGTCAAAAGTGTCCGATGTGTGCGCCATAATGTCGCAGTCATGAAAAAAAATCGCGATCGCCGCTATTACTAGTAAAAAAAAAAAAAAAAAAAAATTTTTTTTAAAAAATGCCATAAATCTATCCCGTATTTTATAGACGCTATAACTTTTGTGCAAACCAATCAATATACGCTTATTGCGTTTTTTTTTACCAAAAATATGTAGAAGAATACGTATCGGCCAAAACTGAGGAAAAGTGTTTTTTTTTTAAAAATTGGGATATTTATTATAGCAAAAAGTAAAAAATATTGTGTTTTTTTCAAAATTGTCGCTCTTCTTTTGTTTATAGCGCAAAAAAATAAAAACTGCAGAGGTGATCAAATACCACCAAAAGAAAGCTCTATTTGTGGGGAAAAAAAGGACATCAATTTTGTTCGGGTACAGCGTTGCACGACAGCGCAATTGTCGTTTAAAGTGCGACAGCGCTGAAAACTAAAAATTGGTCTGGGAAGGGAAGGAAGGGGGTGAAAATGCCCTGTATTGAACCGGTTAATATCCATACCAGACCGGAAGGGCCTGGTATGGAATTTAGGGGGACCCCCACGTCATTATTTTTTTTTAATTTTGGTTCGGGGTTCCCCTGTGGGGAATTCCCATTCCGTTTTTATCAATGAACGTTTATGTGTATTGTTGGACCGGCAATTCATTAATAGCCGCGAGTAGTTTTAAATTACTTTTTTTCCTTTGAAATGTCATTTTGCTGTCAGACTGTTCTAAACACGGGAAACATGCGCCCCTTTGCAGGCATACTATAGACACCCCCAGGTATGAAATTTAAAGGGATATTACACTTTTATTGTTTCACTTTAAGCATTATTAAAATCACTGCTCCCGAAAAAATGGCCGTTTTTAAAACTTTTTTTTTGCATTGATCCATGTCCCCTGGGGCAGGACCCAGGTCGCCAAACACTTTTTATGACAATAGCTTGCATATAAGCCTTTAAAATTAGCGCTTTTGATTATTCATGTTCGTGTCCCATAGACTTTAACGGTGTTCGCGCGTTCAAACAAATTTTTGCCTGTTTGCAAGTTCTGTGCGAACCGAACAGGGGGGTGTTCGGCTCATCCCTAGCTGCCTGGAACATTGCTGACGGACACTGGTATTCGCCTGAAGCTGCATGGGCGTTTCATACTCTACACGACGGGAGTGTCGAGGCCTTGGGTATGTTATGTCAATATATATATATATATATATATATATATATATATATATATATATATATATATATATATATATATATATACATATACAGTGGGGACGGAAAGTAGTCAGACCCCCTTAAATTTTTCTCTCTTTGTTATATTTCAGCCATTTGCTAAAATCATTTAAGTTCATTTTTTTCCTCATTAATGTACACACAGCACCCCATATTGACAGAAAAACACAGAATTGTTGACATTTTTGCAGATTTATTAAAAAAGAAAAACTGAAATATCACATGGTCCTAAGTATTCAGACCCTTTGCTGCGACACTCATATATTTAACTCAGGTGATGTCCATTTCTTCTGATCATCCTTGAGATGGTTCTACACCTTCATTTGAGTCCAGCTGTGTTTGATTATACTGATTGGACTTGATTAGGAAAGCCACACACCTGTCTATATAACACCTTACAGCTCACAGTGCATGTCAGAGAAAATAAGAATCATGAGGTCAAAGGAACTGCCTGAAGAGCTCAGAGACAGAATTGTGGCAAGGCACAGATCTGGCCAAGGTTACAAAAAAATTCTGCTGCACTTAAGGTTCCTAAGAGCACAGTGGCCTCCATAATCCTTAAATGGAAGATGTTTGGGACGACCAGAACCCTTCCTAGGGCTGGCCGTCTGGCCAAAATGAGCTATCGGGGGAGAAGAGCCTTGGTGAGAGAGGTAAAGAAGAACCCAAACATCACTGTGGCTGAGCTCCAGAGATGCAGTCGGGAGATGGGAGAAAGTTGTAGAAAGTCGACCATCACTGCAGCCCTCCACCAGTCGGGGCTTTATGGCAGAGTGGCCTGACGGAGACCTCTCCTCAGTGCAAGACACATGAAAGCCTGCATGGAGTTTGCTAAAAAAAACACCTGAAGGACTCCAAGATGGTGAGAAATAAGATTCTCTGGTCTGATGAGACCAAGATAGAACATTTTGGCCTTAATTCTAAGCGGTATGTGTGGAGAAAACCAGGCACTGCTCATCACCTGTCCAATACAGTCCCAACAGTGAAGCATGGTGGTGGCAGCATCATGCTGTGGGGGTGTTTTTCAGCTGCAGGGACAGGACGACTGGTTGCAATCGAGGGAAAGATGAATGCAGCAAGGTACAGGGATATCCTGGACGAAAACCTTCTCCGGAGTGCTCAGGACCTCAGACTGGGCCAAAGGTTTACCTTCCAACAAGACAATGACCCTAAGCACACAGCTAAAATAACTAAGGAGTGGCTTCACAACAACTCTGTGACTGTTCTTGAATGGCCCAGCCAAAGCCCTGACTTAAACCCAATTGAGCATCTCTGGAGAGACTTTAAAATGACTGTCCACCAACGTTTACCATCCAACCTGACAGTACTGGAGAGGATCTGCAAGGAGGAATGGCATCTCTCCCAAAAAGACTCATGGCTGTTTTAGATCAAAAGCGTGCTTCGACTAAATACTGAGCAAAGGGTCTGAATACTTAGGACCATGTGATATTTCAGTTTTTCTTTTTTAATAAATCTGCAAAAATGTCAACAATTCTGTGTTTTTCTGTCAATATGGGGTGCTGTGTGTACATTAATGAGGAAAAAAATTAACCTAAATGATTTTAGCAAATGGCTGCAATATAACAAAGAGTGAAAAATTTTAGAAATCAAAGAGTTCATCTCAAAATTAAAATGTATGTTTTTGTGGAAGTAACAGTTATACAATGAGAATCAATGGTTGACACTTGAATTTATATATATACTGTATGTGTGTGTTTCTTTGTCAGGGCGTGGAAGTCGAAAAGAAAAAAAAAATAAGAAACTAACTGTATAGAAGAGCATCCTATGGAGCTTAGTGTTTTAATTATCAGAGCTTAAGAACTAAGCACCATAACAACAGGATTTGGTTTCGACTTCAGGGAAGATAACCGTGGTGAACTTTTATAGAGGTTTTGAAATCATTCGACTGGGATTTTAATTAGGTTAATTGGAAAACATGTATGCTCCAACTAGCGACTCTGTGTACTTGCTTTAATCAAATAACGGATAGAGAGATGGAGATACCGGAGAGGAAAGGAGTGTTGAAATATTTAAAAAAGGTCAGAATTCTTATGCAGTGACTGGAAGAAAACATCCAGCAAGCCCTTGAGATGCTGTTAGACTTTACTCATATTTTACTTAATACTACACATAAAAATTCATTCTACAAGATATATCGATAAACTATAAAATACTTTACCCATGATGCAGGGACTTACTAACTAAAGGCTTATCAGTAAAATGATGTTCAATGAGTAATAAAAATTGTTACAAAAGGGGAGAATATTTTTTATAATTGCTTTGAAGATTATTATCTCTTTAATGACATTGACTTTAATGATCAGTGCTTGCTGCCTATCCCCACCTCTTTCCTTATAGAGCTAATGACTGGATAGTGAGGAAGAAGTAACACAGTGATTAGTTCACCTCTTGGTCACCCTGCTTTCTCCTCCTATCAACACGCTCCTTGTCAGCGCCCAAATTGATTGGCTCCTTATGCTGCTTCTTTCACATGAGTCTGAGTTCTGCAATGCTGCAATGCAGAGGCTTATACTAAGTCAAATTCAGGCACTTACACTGCTTGTATTTAAAATACATTTAATTATGTATTAATGAATACAGAACTGCATTATTTTGTTTGAGCATAAACTAACAAAAGCAGTTCCAAAATACTTTAATGGTTCGCAATAATACAGCCAATGCATTTGAACATTACAATAATAAATCTTCATGCAATCAACCCCTTTACTCCAGCACCTCCTGACCCTTTAAGGGATTTCAGATGCCTGGAGGAGGGGTGGGGTTTATGATAATGTAACTGCCATGATTGACTGTCATGGCGGTCACATGATTGGAAATTTCCTGATTGCAGGAAGCCATTGGAGCTTTCCGTTATCCGCCATTTGCTGTGTTAGGAACACGCAGGGTGTGCACTCTTGTGACAGCTGTATCTGAAAAAAAATGGTATGAAAATATGCGGCCTCTCTGCACCAAGGTCCACCCACCGAGAGGCCCCATAAAGGGGTACTGACAACAGATGGGCCATACTAAACCTGTGGGAGACACCACCGCTTCAAGACAGCCATGGTTGATTGTCTTTCCTCTCCCCTGCAGACACCGCTGGCTGACACAGGGGAGATCACATGACTGGACCCTATCAGGTTTTAAAAAATGCAGATAAAAGTCCCTGGAAAAGAAAAGCTTTTATACTTATCCCTGTGTCTCCTACCTCATTGGCGGCGCGCAGAGACACAGCGGCTGGTGTGGCTACTCCAATGAGTGTGTGAGAGGCTGTGAGAGCCATGAGAGTCAGAGTCCTGAGGAGCCGAAGTTGTGAGTGAGACAAGCCTGGAACAGAAGCCTGTGAGAGTGAGACAGGCAGCGTGCTGGAGCTGTGTAAAGCCTACTTAACATAGTGGAGAGCCGACGCCTGTGTTCAGCCTTTCTCCTAATATCATCAAGGCAGACAGTGTGTAGTTTGCCTGGAGCCTGCAACCTGGATTGTCCTGAGAGGAGAGGTCAGAGAAGGAGAAACAAGCCGGCGTGGCAGAACCAGCCGGAGTGTGTAAATATGTTATGAATTATCTTCACAGCATAAGGAAGTGATTGCACAGAGTGGGAGATTTGTAGAAGCAGTGACCACTGTGAAGGAGGTAGTAATCAATGATCATTGCTGCTGATTGCTGGGAGATCGCTCCTAAATCTGCCTACATCTGCTGTTTGCTATGACTGTTGGGTGGGATTGAAGGCTGCAGAAGGCATTGGAAAAAGGATCAAAATGTTAATTGTCAGCTTGCTAAGGTGCTGTTGGTAAATTGAAACCAACATCTATTTTAACTAAGCTTATTTGTGCAGGCAAAAAACAGTGATAAACAAATTGTTAAGTTGACTAAGAATGAATAAATCTGCATTTAAAACCAACTGATTATTGACTGAGCCTGAATCGGGTATTAAAACATAGGTCCTGGATTGGATTGTCTATGTGGTAAATGGCCACAACGTGTATAGCGGAACTCGTGACTGTTTAAATTAAATTATCAAATTGGGACAATATGTTTTTTGGGAAGGATAGAGGGATGTGGTTGCTTATGGTACTTTTTTTTGAATGTGGTATTTTTTGGATTCGCTCCTGCAACACTTAGGGCAGATGATGCTAAACTGCTATATAGTGGAAAGGAGTGATTGGACATTAGATTAGAGTATAATGCATTAGCTAGGAATGTACCCCCGCGGGGGTTATGAGATCCCAAAGAATCTAGTCCGGTATATTGGGATTCCTTAAATTAGCATATTTGGTAAGAGGCGTAGGAGACAGAAGGAGAGGAAGCAGAAGTGTGGCTGTTGGGGCGGCATGCTAACAAGGTTGAGAAGGCAGGCCCACAGACCCCCACTGCCCAGTCTCTTTCTAATCAATGCTAGATCCATAGTCCCTAAAATGGATGAGTTGCAGTTGCAGGTTGCCACTTGCAGTTTGGTTAAAAAGTGCTGTCTGTTGATAATAACTGAAACGTGGCTTCATCCTCTTGTATCGGACACTATTATACACATATCTGGCCGCACTTTCTGTCGCCAGGATAGAAATAGCAATTCAGGGAAGAGCAAAGGAGGTGGCCTTTGTATTTATGTTTTAAATGAGTGGTGCTCTGATAGTAAACTTGAGGACACTTATTGTTCGCCAGATTTGGAATTTATGCTGGTGAAGTGTAGACCTTTTTACTTACCCAGAGAATTTACAGTGGTGATCATTATTGAGGTATATATACCGCCAGATGCGGATACTGAAGTGGCTCTGGATATTTTGTCAAATCTCATAGGCAAGTATCAACGTGCACATCCTGATGGGGTTCTGGTAGTTGCAGGTGATTTCAATAAGGCTGCATACACACGAGCGGACTTTTCGACCAGACTGGTCTGAAAGACCAAGTCCGGCGGACAATTCGACCATGTGTGGGCTTCATCGGACCTGCAGCAGACTTTTTCGAACGAAAATCTGACGCACTTTAGATTTGGAACATGCTTCAAATCTTTCAGACGGACTCGAGTCCGGTCGAAAAATCCACTCGTCTGTATGCTAGTCCGACGGACAAAAACCGACGCAAGGGCAGCTATTGGCTATTGGCTATCAACTTCCTTATTTTAGTCCGGTCATACGTCATCGCGTACAAATCCATCGGACTTTGGTGTGATCATGTGTAGGCAAGTCCGGTCATTAGAAAGTCCATCGAAAGTCCGTCGTAACTCCGTCGAAAGTCCGTCGGAAAGACTGTCGGACCTTTGTTGTCGAAAAAGTCTGACCGTGTGTACACGGCATAAAGCGAATTTGGGGGCTGCGCAACCAAAACTACATCAGTTTGTTAAATGCGCTACTAAAGGTGAAAATACCTTGGATATGGTGTATTCCAATATTAAGCATGCCTACAGAGCCATTCCACTATCCCATCTGGGTCAGTCAGACCACCTTTCTTTAGTCCTTATTCCAGCATCTATTCCTATCAGGCAGAAAATAGCTCCAGAGTGGAAAATAAGCAGAATTTGGCCAGTGGGCTCTCTCTCACGGCTACAGGATTGTTTAGAAAGAACCAATTGGGAGATATTTAAGCAACAGGATTTAAATCTGTATACAGAAACAGTTCTGGACTATATAAAAACCTGTGTGGACAATGTTACTGAGGATAAGCGCATTCAGGTCTTTTCAAATCAGAAACCATGGATGACTAAGGAAATAAAGAGTCTTCTTAGAGAACAGAATAGAGCATTCAATGTCTGAGATAAAGCAATGTATAGTATTGAGAGAGCTAATTTGAAAAGGGGCATAAAAGAAGCCAAATTAGCCTATAAAAAAGAAAATTGAGGACTATTTTAATGGAAATGATGTGAGGGAGGGTTGGAGGGGTACACAGTATTTGACACAACATACAGGAAGTACAAAAATGGAAGGGAATTCTAGTGCCTCACTGGTTGAAGAATTAAATAGGTTCTTCACACTGTTTGAGGTTGTGTTACCAAACCAGGATATAGGGTGTCCTTTAGGTCCAGGAAACTGTACACTCACTTTTTATATGAGGGCACTATTTATACCTTTATAATATGGGGACAATTTTATATATTTATATATATTATACACTTTTTGGTATAATTAAATCCTATGTGGTAAATGCATGGTTGAAAATTGTGATGTATGAATAATGTGTGGAGCAGAAATGTAATTTCATTGTGATTTGTTTTACAATGACAATAAATCGTATCTATCTATCTATCTATCTATCTATCTATCTATCTATCTATCTATCTATCTATCTATCTATCTATCTATCTATCTATCTATCTATCTATCTTGCACTGCAGCCTGTCTGACTTTTTAGCAGACACTTCTGGGAGTGTTGAATGTCTAACCCTACATTTCTGTCCTGTAGTGATATAGGGACAGAGGATGAAACCACAGCATGTGACATTGCATGAATCTTTCATCTGGATATTTATTAAATCTAAAACCTCACTTTAACATACATGGAGCATTATTTAAAGTGATACTAAACACACACTGTTAAATTTACATTATCCCTTCTCTCTCTGTAGATGATGGCATTGTAATTATTTAATAATAATAATATTAAAAAAAATGTAAGTACTGTTTTTCCTAATTGATACAGTTGTTACATGACCCAACAAACAGTGGAACGAGAAGCTTCTAGGCAATCTTTATGTAGAGCAACAATTCTATTTTTCAGATCATCAGAGAGTTCTTTGCCATGAAGTGCCATGTTGAACTTCCACTTTTGTGGTGTACTCAATTTTGTTGCCAGCGGTTTAGACATTAATGGCTGTGTTTTGAGTTATTTTGAGGGGACAGCAAATCAAATTGTCATTTCTTCAGTGTTGACACATGAAAAGATATAATAAAATATTTACAAAAATGTGAGGGGTGAACTCACTTTTGTGAGATACTGTGTGTGTATATATATATATATATATACCGTATTTATCGGCGTATAACACACACTTTTTTCCCATTAAAATCAGGGGAAAATCGTGGGTGCGTGTTATACGCCGATTCCCGCTAATTGTGAGCGATCGCCGCCGACATTCACATAGCGAGTAGTTTTAAATGTGGCGCCGCGGAGTTCGGAGGGACTCGGCGGAGCTGAACGAGCGCCGCCGAAATCACAGAGCCGAGATACACATAGTCGAGTGTATTCGGCTCTTTCCGGCACCGCTCAAAGTTACGCCCAGTCCCGCCATTGGACCTGTGTTATGTCCATCATAGGGAGGGACTGGGCGGGACTGTGAGCGGCGCCGGAAAGAGCCGAGTACACTCGACTATGTGTATCTCAGCGGCGTTCGTTCAGTTCCGCCGGCGCCGAGTCCCTCCGAACTCCGCGGCGCCATATTTAAAACTACATGCAGCCATGTGTATGTCGGCGGTGGCGGTAGGCATGGACACTGGGGGCAAGGCTGCACTGACCACTGGGGCAAAGCTGCACTGGGGCAAGGCTGCACTGGGGCAAAGCTGCACTGACAAGACTGCACTGGGGCAAAGCTGCACTGACAAGGCTGCACTGACAAGACTGCACTGGGGCAAAGCTGCACTGACAAGGCTGCACTGGGGCAAAGCTGCACTAACAAGACTGCAGTGGGGCAAAGCTGCACTAACAAGACTGCACTGGGGCAAAGCTGCACTAACAAGACTGCACTGGGGCAAAGCTGCACTGACAAGGCTGCACTGGGGCAAAGCTGCACTGACAAGGCTGCACTGGAGCAAAGCTGCACTGACAAGGCTGCAATGAACACTGGGTCAAGACTGCACTGACACTGAAAAGGCTGCAATGACACTAACAAGGCTGCAGATGAACACTGATGAGGCTGCATTGATGGGCATTTTAATGTAAGTTTCTTTTCCTTAAACTTCCCTCCTAAAAGTTTTTTTCCTTAAAATTCTCTCCTAAACTTGGGGTGCGTGTTATACGCCGGCGTGTGTTATACGCCGATAAATACGGTATATATATATCTATATATAGATATATATCTATATATAGATATATATATATATCTATATCGATATATATATCTATATATATATCACAGTGCAGCGTATGCCTGGATATAAAGTATGGTGCAGTCTAGTGTCAGCCTGTAGGTATAGTACAGTACAATATGAACTTCCATGGGTCATATATTAATGTCCTCCTCTGCCTTTTTATTATCCCCTCAGGCGCACACACACAATGTCATAGTCACTGACTGTCCTAAAGCATGCATCTTCTACTGAGTGTGGACTGGAGGGAGAGCACTCACAGGTCAGGGCCACTAGAGAGGGGGACTTTGGGCCTGCCCTGAGCTCTGCCTCTGGCTGTGCCTGGACTCAGAGTCACTATAATATACATACTCTCTGCAGTACAGTAAACCCCCCCCCCTCTGCCCACTCGAGTGGGCAGTTGGCACTGACTGAGTCCCTCCCAGTCCTAAATGGAGTGAGGGGAGACTCCTGTGGGCTGCGGTCTGTCTGTCTCAGTCGTCTCTCTCTCTGAGAGAGAGCGCAGGCTAGTGTCACTGTCCCAACTCCGAGCACAAGACTCCTGTCCTTTTTGGCTTGGCGGCTTTGGAAGTTGGAGGAACTGCAGACAGTATTGCACTCACCAGGGCAGACTGCAGGCTCAGCCAGGCAGGGGTCCGTTCATTGAACTTGCACCGTCCGGTCCAGTGAGGTCCATGTTTTTTACAGTACTGTATATAGAAACACATCCTATAGTGACTGAGCATGAACAGCATGTAATACAGCATTTGTTGATAGCTTTTAATTATGTGGGTTTAATGACAATTTAATGATGAAGGTACATTCCAGCTGAGCAAAGAAGGATACTTTTAGCAGCTGGGTGATACTTTTAGCAACTTTATGTTACAAACCATTAGATTTGTTTTGTGTCCAAACATTAGCCTCTTCAATGCAGTAAAACCCCCTTTCTTAATTTATATAAATGCTTACAAAATATAAAGCTTTAAAATAATACATCATAGACTTCAACAACATATTTTGAAGCTTGTATTCACTTATCTAAGAAAATAAGTTTCCCCAGCAGAAAATTAGTTATAAATCCATGATAACTGGCTAAGGTGTTCGCCTAATCAGTAATGCTTTAAAAACTGTTTGATGATGCCCTGGAAACAGCTTCAACGCAAAAGAACCAGAACAATCCCTATGCAATGCTTTGAGCCCCTAGCTGTGTAATTTAGTTTCTAATTACTCCTGTGTCTCTGCTTTCCTGATGGAAAAGCTAGCTGCCAGCAGGTCAACCCTGAAGTATGTCATTTCCAAAATATACAGTTTCCTTTTTTTATATCAATGGGTCTGGCGCTCAACCAAGACTACCACAGCTGGTAATCAGTCAAGCCTGATGTTGTATACCCAGTAAGTGGAGCTTAATTTCCTAACATGGTTTTACTACTATTGTAAGATAGAAAAACTAAATAACTATTTCAGCTATGCAATATTAAAGTCAGATTGGGTTAAAGCTTGAGAGCAATATTCAGCATCTACCACATATACTTTTCTACAGGGAAATCATCTTCTTCCCTTGATTATAGAAGCTGTAGATATAAGGTAACTGAACTGTTTGTGCAGTCAAGGATTCATGCATCACTAATGCTGTGTTATACAGAGCAATAATACTGAAACTGGCGACATTATTCCTATAAAAAAGTAAATCACACAGCTTGCTTCTTATAGTATCTGATGTTTACACAAAAACTCCAGACATGATGGAAGCCATTTTCACTTACTACTATAGACTCAGCCAGTGGCGGCTGGTGCTCAAAAATTTTACGCAAACAAACTAAAACATTCTGGAAAATACTGAAAAACACATCAATTGCAGCCTCACAGTGATCATCAAATGCAGCCACTGTGCCCATCATATGCAGCCACTGTGCCCATAAAATGCAGTCTCTGTGCCCATAATATGCAGCCACTGTGACCCCCCCTGCCCGCTCGCCGTCACTTACCCCATCCTGGTGGCAGGTCAGGCAGCGGGTGACGGCGGTGAGCTGTGGGACATGCAGCGGGTCAGGCGACGGCTCCTGCATCCTCCATGGTTCCCATGTGTCTCTTTTACGGTTTCTGCTAGGTGTCAAATAGGGATGCCTGTGTCTTCAGCCAATCAGGTGACGGGTATTAGATCCGCGCTTCCTGATTGACGGAGAGGTGGTTTCAGTGTTAGAAAAGCAAATATTTATTTGCTTTTCTAACACACTTGGGTGGGCTCCAAGCGCAATGCTCTTCACTCTGAGTCCACCTTTTTTGAAGCCTATTAGAGCCTATGGCTCTAATCAGGTGCTTAAAAAACCCTGCCACTTTAATTCAGGTGCCCGGCATCCAAAAAGGGTCCGGACGCCTGAATAGGGGATGGCTACAGTGGCAATGGATAAATTCATGCTATGCATGAATCTATCCATTATATATATATATATATATATATATATATATATATATATATATAAGAGGGTGGCATGACAGAGGGGGCGGCACCTGTGTGCCCTTAGTGGACGCACCGCCACTGTACTCAGCTAAATTTTAAGACTAATTTAATGGCTAGTCATTTGGAGCCACCAGATTTCATGTTCATTTATATATTGTTCATGCAATATCAGTGGCATTGTTGCATACTACCAAGGTTTTGGCCTCCTGTCATGGTGCATGGTTGTCAGATTTCCTGCAGCTTGACTACGATGATTGGGATGATGTATGGAGCGTCACACTTACTAGATTAGTGTATCAGTGCGTGATCTCTTACAGATGCAGTTCAAATTCCTCCATAGAATATACTACACTCCTGCTAAACTGGGGAGGATTTTTCCTGCGCATCCTTCGAACTGTTGGAGGTGCGATGGGCAGATTTTTTGAACATATTCTGGCTTTGCCCGCATGTCAGGCAGTTCTCGGTGGAGGGGATGGACTGTGTTGGATCAGTCACGATGATCACCATAAGACCGTCTATAGTAGTTTGTCTGTTGGGCCTGGTAGATACGTTAGCCCCCTAGCAGGTGATCCGTACCTTGCTCACCCTGCTCCTTTATTACATGCCTGAGAAAGAAGAGGACATGGGACCTCAATGAACTGAAGACCCCTGGGAAAAAAGTGTAATTTTTTTTTTAAGGTGGTTGTAAAAGCACAAGGATTTTTACCTTCATGCATTCTATGCATGAAGATAAAAAACCTTCTGTGTGCACCAGCCCCCCTCTGTACATGCAAAATGATTATCTTGTCATGGAAGAAACCAATGGCACCTACCATCATGGCCTGAAAGTCATTGATAAATAAGGCTTTGCCGATGTATGAAGCCACATATCTTAATAGAGGGGCACCTGGTAAGTTTAAAAAGGTATGGGGTGGTTGGATAGAAAATAGTTCCACAGCGTCAGATGAATTGCCCCCTGGTTAAGAGGTCCTTTTGTGGCGAGATTCTGGGTCTGTGTAGGCCTTGATGGGCACTTAACAACTTGCCAACCACCTAACGCAGATATACTGAGGCAGAATGACAATGGCACGGGCAGGCAAAATCACGTACCTGCATCGCGCCCCCCCCGGTGCTCAAGGCGGTCGGCATCGTTAGGGGAGCGATCCAGGCTGAGGGGGAGACCACTCATTCGTGGCCACCCCCTCACGATCGCTTCCAACAAATGAGAATCTTCCTCTGCTGCTGTATAGTAAACAGCGGCCGAGGAAGTGATATCATCTCTCCTCGGCTCGGTATTTTCCGTTCCGGCGCAGAGGAGAGAAGACATCTGAGTAAGTGCACAACACACACACTTACAGTAAAACACACCAGGCACACTTTATACCCCCCATCACCCCCCGATCACCCCAATCACCCCCCCCCTGTCACAGTGACACCAATAGCGTTTTTTTTTTCTGATTACTGCTTTGGTGTCAGTTTGTGACAGTTAGAAGTGGTAGGGCAGTTAGTGTTAGCCCCCTTTAGGTCTAGGATACCCCCTAACCCCCCCTAATAAAGTTTTAACCCCTTGATCACCCCCGTCACTAAGCGATCGTTTTTCTGATCGCTGCATTAGTGTCACTGGTGACGCTAGTTTGGGAGGTGAATATATAGGTTCGCCGTCAGCGTTTTATAGCGTCAGGGACCCCCATATACTACCTAATAAAGGTTTTAACCCCTTGATTGCCCCCTAGTTAACCCTTTCACCAGTGATCACCGTATAACTGTTACGGGTGACGCTGGTTAGTTAGTTTATTTTTTATAGTGTCAGGGCACCCGCCGTTTATTACCTAATAAAGGTTTAGCCCCCTGATCGCCCGGCGGTGATATAACTTGGGTTTTAGGGTCAGATAGGGTCTGTGTCACCCCAGGCAGCGTCAGGTTAGCGCCAGTACCGCTAACACCCACGCACGCACCATACACCTCCCTTAGTGGTAAAGTATCTAAATGGATCAATATCTGATCCGATCAGATCTATACTAGCATCCCCAGCAGTTTAGGGTTCCCAAAAACGCAGTGTTATCACGATCAGCCCAGATACCTGCTAGCACCTGCGTTTTGCCCCTCCGCCCGGCCCAGCCCAGCCCACCCAAGTGCAGTATCGATCGATCACTGTCACTTACAAAACACTAAACGCATAACTGCAGCGTTCGCAGAGTCAGGCCTGATCCCTGCGATCGCTAACAGTTTTTTGGTAGCGTTTTGGTGAACAGGAAAGCACCAGCCCCAGGCAGCGTCAGGTTAGTGCCAGTAGCACTAACACCCACGCACGCACCATACACCTCCCTTAGTGGTATAGTATCTGAATGGATCAATATCTGATCCGATCAGATCTATACTAGCGTCCCCAGCAGTTTAGGGTTCCTAAAAACGCAGTGTTAGGGGGATCAGCCCAGATACCTGCTAGCACCTACGTTTTGCCCCTCCGCCCAGCCCAGCCTAGCCCACCCAAGTGCAGTATCAATCGATCACTGTCACTTACAAAACACTAAACACATAACTGCAGCGTTCGCAGAGTCAGGCCTGATCCCTGCGATCGCTAAAAGTTTCTTTGGTAGCGTTTTGTTGAACTGGCAAGCAGCGGCCTAGTGCACCCCGGTCGTAGTCAAACCAGCACTGCAGTAACACTTGGTGACGTGGCGAGTCCCATAAGTTCAGTTCAAGCTGGTGAGGTGGCAAGCACAAGTAGTGTCCCGCTGCCACCAAGAAGACAAACACAGCCCCGTCGTGCCCATAATGCCCTTCCTGCTGCGTTTGCCAATCCTAATTGGGAACCCACCACTTCTGCAGCACCCATACTTCCCCCATTCACATCCCCAAACAAATGCAGTCAGCTGCATGGGAGGAATTTTCTTTATGTCCTCCCGAGTACCCCTACCCAACGAACCCCCCCAAAAAAGATGTCGTGTCTGCAGCAAGCGTGGATATAGGCGTGACACCCGCTATTATTGTCCCTCCTGTCAATCCTGGTCTTTGCATTGGTGAATGTTTTGAACGCTAACATACACTAGTTGGGTATTAGCGTAGGGTACAGCATTGCACAGACTAGGCACACTTTCACAGCGTCTCCCAAGATGCCATCGCATTTTGAGAGACCCAAACCTGGAACCGGTTACAGTTATAAAAGTTACAGTTACAAAAAAAGTGTAAAAAAAAAAAAAACACAAAAAAAATATAAAATAAAAAAAACAAAAATTGTTGTCGTTTTATTGTTCTCTCTCTCTCTATTCTCTCTCTATTGTTCTGCTCTTTTTTACTGTATTCTATTCTGCAATGTTTTATTGTTATTATGTTTTATCATTTTTGCTTTTCAGGTATGCAATTTTTTATACTTTACTGTTTACTGTGTTTTATTGTTAACCATTTTTTTGTCTTCAGGTACGCCATTCAGCTGCAGCGGATTTATTTATTTTGACAGTAACAGTGTTTGCTCCAAGATATATAAAGCCGTGACTCCAGCGGAGGTGATATATGCCGAAGCATGGGGGCAGCAGGGGCGGAGGAGCGATGTGCTCCTAAATTTTGGGGCGGATGCCCCATGCTTCGGCATATATAAATGGTGCATGTATGCCCATCATTAGAAGTGGGTGGATGAAGGGAGGTATTGTAATGGTGGGCATACCCACCAATCAATCTCTTTTTTTCGTTCAGCCCACAGGCTGCATAAAAAAAAAAGATTACAATATATGCCCAACAAGGACCAGTGACGTACTGGTATGTTGCTGGACTTTGAGTGGTTATACCAGAATGATGCCTGCAGGTTTAGGTATCATCTTGGTATCATTCTTTTCAGCCAGCGGTCGGCTTTCATGTAAAAGCAATCCTAGCAGCTAATTAGCCTCTAGACTGATTTTACAAGCAGTGGGAGGGAATATCTCCCCTCCCACCATCTTCCATGTTTTTCTCTGGCTCTCCTGTCCCAACAGGGAACCTGAGAATGCAGCTGGTGATTCCACCAGCTGACCATAGAGCTGATCAGAGACCAGAATGGCTCCAATCATCTCTATGGCCTAAGAAACAGGAAGCTATGAGCATTTCATGACTTAGATTTTGCCAGATGTAAACAGCGCCATTGGGAAATTGGGAAAGCATTTTATCACACTTATCTTGGTGTGGTCAGATGCTTTGAGGGCAGAGGAGAGATCTAGGGTCTAATAGACCTCATTTTTTTCAAAAAAGAGTACCTGTCACTACCTATTACTATCATAGGGGATATTTACATTCCCTGACATAACAATAAAAATGATAAAAATAAAAATGAAAGTAACAGTTTAAAAATAAGATAAAAAAGCAAAAAAAAAAATAAAGAAAAAAAAAAAAGCACCCCTGTACCCCCCTGCTCTCGTGCAAAGGCGAACGCAAGCATTGGTCTGGCGTCAAATGTAAACAGCAATTGTACCATGCATGTGAGGTATCACTGCGAAGGTCAGATCAAGGGCTGTAATTTTAGCAGTAGATCCCCTCTGTATATCTAAAGTGGTAACCTGTAAAGGCTTTTAAAGGCTTTTAAAAATGTATGTAGTTTGTCGCCACTGCACGTTTGTGCGCAATTTTAAAGCATGTCATGTTTGGTATCCATGTACTCGGCCTAAGATCATCTTTTCTATTTCATCAAACATTTGGGCAATATAGTGTGTTTTAGTGCATTAAAATTTAAAAAAGTGTGTTTTTTCCCCAAAAAATCGCTGCGCAAATATTGTGTGAAAAAAAAATGAAACACCCACCATTTTAATCTGTAGGGCCTTTGCTTTAAAAAAAATATATAATGTTTGGGGGTTCAAAGTAATTTTCTTGCAAAAGTTGTCACTAAATGATATATTGCTTAAACATGCCATGGGAATATGTGAAATTACACCCCAAAATACATTCTGTTGCTTCTCCTGAGTATGGGGATACCACATGTGTGAGACTTTTTGGGAGCTTAGCCGCATATGGGACCCCAAAAACCAAGCACCGCCTTCAGGGTTTCTAAGGGTGTAAATTTTTTATTTCACTCCTCACTGCCTATCACAGTTTCGGAGGCCATGGAATTCCCAGATGGCACAACCCCCCCCCAAATGACCCCATTTTGGAAATTAGACCCCCCAAGCTATTTGCTGAGAAGTATGCTAAGTATTTTGCAGACCTCGCTTTTGAAAATTGAAAAAAGAAAAGAAAAATACATTTTTCTTTTCTTTCTTCATTTTCAAAAACAAATGAGAGCTGCAAAATACTCACCATGCCTCTCAGCAAATAGCCTACTTTCCAAAATGGAAATTTGGAGGGGGGGGGGGGGGGTTGTGCCTTCTTGGAATTTTATGGCCTTCGAAACTGTGATAGGTAGTGAGGAGTGAAATCAAAAATTTACGCCCTTAGAAATCCTGAAGCTGCTGACTTTTAAAACATGGACACTTACCTGTCCAGGGCGCCCGCGATGTCGGCACCCGAGGCCGAAGCGTCTCTCCGTCCTTGGGTGCTGCCACCTCCATCTTCGGTAAGGGAATCAGGAAATGAAGCCGTGCGGCTTCACTTCCCGGTTCCCTACTGCGCATGCGCGAGTTGCGCCGTGCAATACGAATGCTCCCTGCTGCCTCTGGGACCCGTGTGTGTTTCCCAGCAGGCAGCGGGCGGGAGCAGGAAGTGGCGTAAATAACCGCAGATTCTGCGGCTATTTATGCCGGAAGTGGGTACAGATACCTGTAATATACAGGTATCTGTACCCCCCTCCCCCCTGAAAGGTGCCAACTGTGTCACCGGAGGGGGGGAGGAATCTGATTAGTGGAAGTTCCACTTTTGGGTGGAACTCCACTTTAAATTCACTTAGGAGCTGTGTAGGAAATTGTTGACCGAACAGCCACCCCCAGATCAGTGGCGGCTGGTGGTATTTGGGGAGGGGGGGACAATCCACCAGTCCCCAGCCACCCCCCCAGTGGGTCGGTAGGTCAGGTCACAGTCACCTCCTCCCTCGGTTGGTCAGTTACCAGCCCCGTAAGGATTGGCCGGCACTGCCCCAGATGTAGATGCAGCTGGCATTTGGGTATTCTGACAAATGCTGCTGACGTCTATTTAGGGGGATTCATCCATCTGTGCTGTTAACGTAGATAGGGGGAATCTATTTGATTCTTTTTTTTTTTTTTATTCAGCCCTCAGTGTATGGCCAGCTCTATCTTTTGTGGGTCCACCTACCCACTGCTTGCAAAAAAACTACAAGGAGGAGGATAGAAGACCAATTACTCTGCCCAAAGAGAGAGAGCAGCAGTGGCCAGTTTTTATAACAGGAACCTCCTACACAGAGGCAAAGTTTCATGCTAGATTACTACACAGATGTTGAATAAAATACACAAAGTAAGCAAAGATAAGAGTAAGAATACACATGTATTTTGAGTTTAGACCATATTTACTTTTCTCAGAGTTCAGCTTTAAAGTGGTTGTAAAGTCAGAAGGTTTGCATTCTATGCATTAAGATGAAAAGCTTTCTGTGTGCTGGAGCCCCCCACCCACGACCCCCCTAATACTTACCAGAGAACCATCTCTATCCAGGAATGTCCACTAGTGTCTCGGCCATCCAAGACTCTCCCTCCTGATTGGCTGAGACACAGCAGTGGGGCCATTGGGTCCCGTTGCTGTCAATCAAAGTCAGTTAGCCATTCAGGTGAGAAAGGGTGCGGGTCCTGGCCACAATTTAGGCTTTTTTACATCACACAAATGCATCAGGGGTGGGATGCACCAAATATATTTTCTTATTCGTACAGTTCATATGGCGCTGAGTTTTGTTATTAAAACATGTGGACATGTCTGAATGGACACAGGGAGCTGGGGCTCCGCTCGGGTGCCCCTATAGCAAGCTTCTTGCTGTGGGGGCACTCAACAGGAGGAAGGGGCCAGGAGCACAGAAGAGGCACCTGAGAAAAGGAGGATCTGGGTGGTTCTGTGCAAAACCACTGCAACAGAGCAGATAAGTATAACATGTTTGTTATTTTTATAGAAAAAAAAACAAGCAATCACTTTAAAAATTTTCACTATTCATTTTAATAGCAAACCTCAGCACTAGGTACTCACTTTTTAACTGCCTCTATCCTAATAAAAGTCCATATGAACTGTACGAATAAGAAAATATATTTGGTGCATCCCACCTCTGATGCATTTGTGTGATGTAAAAAAGCCTAAATTGAAGGAAATTCATAGTAAATTCCAATGAAAATTGGGAAGCGTAGGCTTGAATGTACAATGTACTGCCTATTGGTTGCAAGTGATAAATATGGGAAATTACTTTCATAGTCATGTGACTAAAAAAGAAATTAAAAAAAAAAACGAACATGAAAGAAGAAGAAAATAGATGCAAAAAGCGTTCTTCCTCATTAAGAGTAAGGAAAAAAACAGCCTTATTCAGTGCAGTAAACAGCTGTAGGCCTCATATTCCATATTGCACTTAGCCTCACATCTGACTGAGACAGCCTAAGGGGTTTCTCTTCTTTGAATGCTGAATACAATTTTGTTTTTATTTTATTTATTTATTACATCTCCCCATGAGATGAACATTTAAGTGTGCATTCACACTGGCACCATTAACCGGTCCTGGGCAAGGCTCAGCCACTTGGGCTGGTTTGTTTGTGTAGTGTAAGTGCTCCGCACCACACCTGGGACCAGTTAAACGTACTGCACCCCAGGCATGGCTCGTTTTTGATCCGGTGTGGTTTGCTGTATTGTGAGTGCAAACCATGCCAAAGAACAGTTCTCTCCATAAAGAACTGTGTAATGAAACAGGGATAACAGTTAAATAGCAGGGGAGTGGGCCCGGGGAACACTTCCTTACAATCCAGTATGAGTAGAAACCAGCAGGTGAGTGGGGAGGGGGAGAATCGGTCTCAGGCACAGTTCAGTTAAACTAGCCCTAATGTGATTAAACCCTCTGATTTATAGCTCACAAGTTGCTAGTCTCTTTCCATTTTACTATTCATAAATTGCAGTTTTTAATCACCATAGATGCAGCTGCAAATTTAATTGCACTGAATTTTAGCATGAATCCCAAAAGTACCTGTGTCAATCGGCTGGCAAAGTAAAAATCAAATCCCAGAATTAATTTTCATTGGCTTACTTGTGGCACATTTCTCATTAGGAATGAGTTCCTAATAGACACAAGGTACCCTTCAAGAGTCAAAAGTTCAGGTTCCAAAAAGCATATGTATGATATAGCTATTAGGGATGAGCCGAACACCCCCCTGTTCGGTTCGCACCAGAACATGCGAACAGGAAAAAAGTTTGTTCGAACACCGTTAAAGTCTATGGGACACGAACATGAATAATCAAAAGTGCTAATTTTAAAGGCTTATAGGCAAGTTATTGTCATAAAAAGTGTTTGGGGACCTGGGTCCTGCCCCAGGGGAGATGGATCAATGCAAAAAAAAGTTTTAAAAACGGCAGTTTTTTCAGGAGCAGTGATTTTAATAATGCTTAAAGTCAAACAATAAAAGTGTAATATCCCTTTAAATTTCGTAGCTGGGGGGTGTCTATAGTATGCCTGTAAAGGGGCGCATGTTTCCCGTGTTTAGAACAGTCTGACAGCAAAATGACATTTCGAAGGAAAAAACCCATTTAAAACTACCCACGGCAATTGCATTGCCGACAATACACATAGAAGTTCATTGATAAAAACGGCTTGGGAATTCCACACAGGGGAACCCCGAACCAAATTTTTTTTAAAAAAATGACGTGGGAGTCCCCCTAAATTCCATACCAGGCCCTTCATGTCTGGTATGGATTTTAAGGGGAACCCTGCGCCAAAAAAAAAAAAAAACGACGTGGGGTCCCCCCAAAAATCCATACCAGACCCTTATCCGAGCACGCAACCTGGCAGGCCGCAGGAAAAGAGGGGGGGACGAGAGTGCGCCCCCCCCTCCTGAACCGTACCAGGCCACATGCCCTCAACATTGGGAGGGTGCTTTGGGGTAGCCCCCAAAACACCTTGTCCCCACAACCCTGGCCAGTGGTTGTGGGGATCTGCGGGCGGGGGGCTTATCGGAATCTGGAAGCCCCCTTTAACAAGGGGACCCCCAGATCCCGCCCCCCCCCTGTGTGAAATGGTAAGGGGGTACTTACCCCTACCATTTCACTAAAAAACTGTCAAAAATGTTAAAAATGACAAGAGACAGTTTTTGACAATTCCTTTATTTAAATGCTTCTTCTTTCTTCTATCTTCCTTCATCTTCTTCTGGTTCTTCTGGCTCTTCTGGTTCTTCCTCCGGTGTTCTCATCCAGCATCTCCTCCGTGGCGTCTTCTATCTTCTTCTCCTCGGGCCGCTCCGCACCCATGGCAAGGGGGGAGGCTCCCGCTCTTCTCTTCTTCTTTTCTTCTCTTCTTCTCTTCTTCATTTTCTTCTCCGGGCCGCTCCGCACACATGCTGGCATGGAGGGAGGCTCCCGCTTTGTGACGGCGTCTCCTCGCCTGACGGTTCTTAAATAATGGGGGGCGGGGCCACCCAATGACCCCGCCCCCCTCTGACGCACGGTGACTTGACGGGACTTCCCTGTGACGTCACGGGGAATGCCACAGGGAAGTCCCGTCATGTCCCGTGCGTCAGAGGGGGGCGGGGTCACCGGGTGGCCCCGCCCCCCGTTATTTAAGAACCGTCAGACGAGGAGACGCCGTCACACAGCGGGAGCCTCCCTCCATGCCAGCATGGATGCGGAGCGGCCCGGAGAAGAAAATGAAGAAGAGAAGAAGAGAAGAAGAGAAAGAAGAAGAAGAGAAGAAGAGAAGAAGAGAAGAAGAGAAGAAGAGAAGAAGAGAAGAAGAGAAAAAGAGAAAAAGAGAAAAAGAGAAAAAGAGAAAAAGAGAAAAAGAGAAAAAGAGAAAAAGAGAAAAAGAGAAGAAGAGAAAAAGAGAAAAAGAGAAAAAGAGAAAAGAGAAGAAGAGAAGAAGAGAAGAAGAGAAGAAGAGAAGAAGAGAAAAGAGAAAAAGAGAAAAAGAGAAGAAGAGAAGAAGAGAAGAAGAGAAGAAGAGAAGAAGAGAAAAAGAGAAAAAGAGAAGAAGAGAAAAAGAGAAGAAGAGAAGAAGAGAAGAAGAGAAGAAGAGAAGAAGAGAAGAAGAAGAAGAAGAAGAAGAGAAGAAGAGAAGAAGAGAAGAAGAGAAGAAGAGAAGAAGAGAAGAAGAGAAGAGAGAGAAGAAGAGAAGAAGAGAAGAAGAGGATGAAGAAGAAGAGCGGGAGCCTCCCCCCATGCCATGGGTGCGGAGCGGCCCGAGAAGATGAAAATAGAAGACACCGCTGAGGAGATGCTGGACGAGAACGCCGGAGGAAGAACCAGAAGAGCCAGAAGAACCAGAAGAACCAGAAGATGAAGGAAGCTAGAAGAAAGAAGAAGCATTTAAATAAAGGAATTGTCAAAAACTGTCTCTTGTAATTTTTAACATTTTTGACAGTTTTTTTTGTGAAATGGTAGGGGTAAGTACCCCCTTACCATTTTACACAGGGGGGGCCGGGATCTGGGGGTCCCCTTGTTAAAGGGGGCTTCCAGATTCCGATAAGCCCCCCGCCCGCAGACCCCCACAACCACCAGCCAGGGTTGTGGGGGGGATGAGGCCCTTGTCCTCATCAACATGGGGACAAGGTGTTTTGGGGGGCTACCCCAAAGCACCCTCCCAATGTTGAGGGCCTGTGGCCTGGTACGGTTCAGGAGGGTGGGGGGGCACTCTCGTCCCCCCCTCTTTTCCTGCGGCCTGCCAGGTTGCATGCTCAGATAAGGGTCTGGTATGGATTTTTGGGGGGAACCCACGCCGTTTTTTTTTTGGCGTGGGGCTCCCCTTAAAATCCATACCAGACCTGAAGGGTCTGGTATGGAATTTAGGGGGGAACCCCACGTCATTTTTTTAAAAAAATTTGGCCGGGGTTCCCCTTAATATCCATACCAGACCTGAAGGGCCTGGTATGGAATTTAGGGGGACTCCCACGTCATTTTTCTTTTTTACATTTTGGTTCGGGGTTCCCCTTTGGGGAATTCCCATGCCGTTTTTATCAATGAACTTCTATGTGTATTGTCGGCAATGCAATAGCCGTGGGTAGTTTTAAATGGGTTTTTTCCTTCGAAATGTCATTTTGCTGTCAGACTGTTCAAAGCACAGGAAACATGTGCCCCTTTACAGGCATACTATAGACACCCCCCAGGTACGAAATTTAAAGGGATATTACACTTTTATTGTTTGACTTTAAGCATTATTAAAATCACTGCTCCTGAAAAAACGGCCGTTTTTAAAACTTTTTTTTTGCATTGATCCATGTCCCCTGGGGCAGGACCCAGGTCCCCAAACACTTTTTATGACAATAACTTGCATATAAGCCTTTAAAATTAGCACTTTTGATTTCTCCCATAAACTTTTAAAGGGTGTTCCGCTGCATTCGAATTTGCCGCGAACACCCCAAATTGTTCGCTGTTCGGCGAATTTGCGAACAGCCAATGTTTGAGTCGAACATGAGTTTGACTCGAACTCGAAGCTCATCCCTAATAGCTATATCCTCTGATGGACAGCTGAACTCAGCCTTTCAGGCTGGTAGGTAATGTTCCTTCCCAAAGTACTGTACTATACCTGCACAAAGATAAATGCCCATTCTCTGAATATGTAGTTTTGTTCTCCATCAGCCAATTTCAATGTCCTCATCAACATGGGGACAAGGTGCTTTGGGGTGGGGGGGCCGCAGGGCATCTCCCCTTCCCCAAAGCACCCACCCCCCATGTCGAGGGCATGCGGCCTGGTACGGTTCAGGATGGGGGGGGCGCTCGTTCGTCCCCACCCCCTTTCCTGACTGGCCAGGCTGCGTGCTCGAGATAAGGGTCTGGTATGGATTTTGGGGGGACGTAGGGGTTCCCCTTAAAATCCATACCAGACCTGAGGGCCTGGCATTCTGCGACGGGGCTTGCAAGATGTTAATCTTGCCGATAAAAGCGGCGAGATTGACTTCCCTTTCTAGTCCCGTCGTACCTCATCACATTAAAAATGAACGTGTGTGGGCAAGTCCATAAGTTTGCCATAACCCTGTCGAAAGTCAGTCGGGAAGACAGTCAGACCTATTCTGCCTGTTGTGTGTGTGCGAGTCCGTTCGTTTGGAAAGTCCGTCGGAAGTCCGCCAAAAGTCCATCGGATAGACCGTCGGACCAGTCCGGTCGAAAAGTCTGCTCGTGTGTACGCGGCATAAGACATACGTACTTAAAATTTACATTGATCTGTTGAATGAGTATATAACTTTTACTATGTGCTTACATAGGTTAAACATGAATTATAGTAATATTTCCAATATTGGTATATCATGTAAGAAAGAAAACTTATGTTTAGTAAGTATCAGAGATTCTTATTGTATATCAGGAAAAAGTAGGAAGGACAAGGTCTCAGCATCCAGTATATAACATATAAAAATGTCTGTACATGTGACAGTGACAACTTTACCATAAGAGAGAATCATCTAATACAGTATGTAATATTTTGTATTTTGATTTCAGGGAGTTTTAAGGTCTCAAGGATCTCAAAGATCTCAACGGCAACAAAGTTGTTCATAATTCACTGAGTATCGGAAGAAATGCCATGCTCTCCACATCTTATAGAAGCGCTCAATTTTATCTGTTGCAATAGCAATGGATTCTTCCATATTATATATACTGTTAACAATATGGAGCCGATCTCTAATCATTGGGGCATAGGATGTTTTCCAATGATTAGGGATGAATGACTTGGTGCCTTAAGCAGATGTAGTATACAACCAAAAGTGACCTCAGCATTGTTTTAATATTTTTTCTTGTACTTCACACAAAGTATCTTGCAAGGGGTTAGGATGGACATTGAAGTCTCTTCCCAGTATAATACATCCTGATTCAAAACAGGATAATTTGTGGACAATATTTCTGCAAAAAGAGGTATGTGATCTGTTAGGGAAGTAAACTTTGGCCAATGTTAAGGGTTTCCCGGCATAGGTCCCTTTAAGGAACAGATACCTGCCTTCTGGGTCAGTAAGTTGATGTGATAGCGTGAAAGAGGCTTCCTTACTAATTAGTATGGATACGGCATTCGTTTTAGAGCTGAGATTGGTGGCATGGTAGGCCATTGGGAAAAATTTGGAGCTAAGTTTAGGTATATGGTTGGTTTTTTAAAATGAGTTTCTTGCAGAAAAGTAAAGTGTGGTTTAGATTTATTTAATTCTCTTAGTAAAGTTGTCCTTTTTTCAGAAATAATGAGTCCTTGTACATTATGTGAGATCACTTTTGGATGTCAACCATAGGGTGTCACTGCAATTTGTAACTATGTGAAGTAATACCTCAAGTCTCATTGCAAACATGATAGTAGCAGTCTGGTTTTCAACAGTGTTATCATGTATACCAGAAAAGTTCTACCTTTCAGATACGATGTGATGAGACCGTGAGCGCGAAAGAGAAGAACCATTGGTACTTTAAGTCCCTTTCCCGTAAAGGAATCTAGCAGCGGATGCAGAGCTTGAATGTTCTTTAAGGTATCTGAGATAGGTCTTGAAATATCAGAATTGTGTTCTTTTGTGAAATGGTAGGGGTACTTTTGTACCCCATTACCATTTCACGTGGGGGGGCTGGGATCTGGGGTCCCCTTGTTAAAGGGGGCTTTCAGATTCCGATAATCCCCCCTCCCGCAGACCCCCACAACCACCGGCCAAGGGTTGTGGGGATGAGGCCCTTGTCCTCATCAACATGGGGACAAGGTGCTTTGGGGGCCCAATGTTGAGGGCATGTGGCCTGGTACGGTTCAGGAGGGGGGGCGCTCTCTCATCCCCCCCTCTTTTCCTGTGGCCTGCCAGGTTGCGTGCTCAGATAAGGGTCTGGTATGGATTTTTGGGGGGACCCCACGCCATTTTTAAAAAAAATTTGGCGTGGGGTTTCCCTTAAAATCCATACCAGACTTTGGCGCGGGGTTCCCCTTAATATCCTTACCAGACCTGAAGGGCCTGGTATGGAATTTAAGGGGACCCCCACGCCATTTTTTAAAAAATTTTGGTTCAGGGTTCCCCTGTGGGGAAATCCCATGCCGTTTTTATCAATGAACTTTTATGTGTATTGTCGGACCGGCAATTCATTAATAGCTGCGGGTAGTTTTAAATGACTTTTTTTCCTTTGAAATGTCATTTTGCTGTCAGACTGGTCTAAACATGGGAAACATGCGCCCCTTTATAGGCATACTATAGACACCCCCCAGGTACGAAATTTAAAGGAATATTACACTTTTATTGTTTCACTTTAAGCATTATTAAAATCACTGCTTCCGAAAAAACTGCCGTTTTTGAAACTTTTTTTTGCATTGATACATGTCCCCTGGGGCAGACCCAGGTCCCCAAACACTTTTTATGACTATAACTTGCATATAAGCCTTTAAAATTAGCACTTTTGATTATTCATGTTTGAGTCCCATAGACTTTAACGGTGTTCGCATGTTCAAACAAATTTTTTGCCTGTTCGCATGTTCTGGTGCGAACCGAACAGGGGGGTGTTCGGCTCATCCCTATTGGCCATGCTGCAGCGGCTGCACACAAACAGAGGGCCATCAATGAGTACCTGTGCGACTATGGCACAAGGATAGGGTCAGGGGAGCTTGTTTTTTTTTCCCCATGCCAGTGGGCCAATATCAGGGATGCATGCACTGTCCTGTCACTATTTGAGGTGGCCACGAGGATAGTGAGCAGTGACAGTGCATGCATCAGTGACACTGTCTCCCTTGTGCACCTGTTGGAGCACACGCTGAGTGGAATTATGGACAGGGCACTTGAGGCAGAACAGAGGCAAGAAGAGGAGGACTTCCTTAGCTCTTAAGGCCCCCTTTATCCAGACAGTGTTCCTGCATGCCTGCCGATCACACAGGAAGAGGACGAGGAGGAGGAGGATTGTGTCAGCATGGAGGTGGAGCCTAGCACTCAGCATCAGCAGCAGTCTTCAAGGGATCATTTACAGTCCGAAGAGACCCATGGACTTGTAAGTGGCTGGGAGGAGGTGGCTGCGGATCATGTCGTCTTTAGTGACCCAGAGGAATCTGGACCGAATGCCTCAGCAAACCTACACTGCATGGCCTCCTTGATCCTGCAAAGCCTGCGGAAGGATCCTCGTATTCGTGGTATCAGGGAGAGGGATCAATACTGGCTGGCAACCCTCCTTGATCCACGTTACAAGGGTAAGGTTGCGGACCTTATCTTGCCGTCGCAGAGGGAGCAGAGGATGAAACATCTTTGGGAGGCCTTGCAGAAAGGTTTTGCAACGCGTTTCCAGATCCTGGGAGGTTACAATTTCCTGGTCCTCCTGGACAACGTGTTGCTGAGGCTTCGGTCAGTCACTGAAGGAGCGGTGGAGAAGGTGACCGTCTGACAGATGTGTTCAGACAATTTTTTAGTCTGCAGCCCCAAGGTCTGATCGGTTCCAGCAACCATCACCAGTGTCTGATTCACATGGTGCAGGAATACCTAGGGGCAAGATCAGACTTGGACACCTTTCCCACCGAAAATCCTCTGGGTTACTGGGTCTTGAGGATGGATCACTGGCCAGAGCTTGCACAGTATGCAATTGAGCTACTGGCCTGTCCTGCATCCAGCTTTCTTTCGGAACGCACATTCAGTGCTGCTGGAGGCTTTGTAACTGATCACAGGGTGCGCCTGTCCACTGAATCGGTCGATCGGAACAGGAAGTGAGAGGAAATCTACCCCTAGGAAGGGAAATTCTCTCCTGTAAGAGTTCCTTGTTTCACTAAAAACCCCAAATTTTTAAAATCCAATTGTCATTGGGACAGAAAGTGAGGTGAAATCTTCTGAACAGGTGCACAGACAGCAAAACAAATGTTACAGGGATGATAATCCTTCCCTATGTTTTCCAAAAAGCTTAAAAATAGACTTTTTGGCTGGAGCTACACATAAAAAATGTTCCAGTTCAAAATAACAAACAGATGCTACTTAAGAACAAACCTACAGTCCCTGTCTTGTTTGTACCACCTGTATACTGCTGTTCAGAGTATATAGGGCCAGGGGGCCCCACGCCTTTCCATTTTTTATTTGGGTGTGGGGTTCCCCTTAAAAGCCATACAAGACCCAAAAGGGCTGGTAATGGGCTGGGGGGGGGTGTTTCTCAATGATTTTCATCCATATTGCTGGGACCAGACATGACATTAAAGCTGTAAGCAGTTTTAAATTACTTTTTTTCCTTTAGAAATGTAATTTTGAGCAGGGACGCGCCACTTTACAGGCATACTATAGACACCCCCCAGGCACAATATTTAAAGGAATATTTCACTTTTATTTTTTCATTTTAAAGCATCATTAAAATCACTGCTCCCGAAAAAACGTCAGTTTTTAAAACTTTTTTTTGCATTGATACATGTACCCTGGGGCAGGATCCAGGTCCCCAAACCCTTGCATATTAGCCTTTAAAATTTTCACTTTTGATTTCTCACGTTCGAGTCCCATAGTCTTTAACAGGGTTTGAATGTTCATGCGAACTTTCGATCCATTCGAATGTTCTGATGCGAACCGAACAGGGCGGTGTTCGGCTTATCCCTAGTCACCATAAAAGACACTAGGCTCAAATGAAGCTTTGTCTATAGGGATGGGCTGAACACCCCCCAGTTCTGCTCGCACCAGAACATCTCGAACAGACAAGTTCTAGCGAACATGCAAACCCTATTAAAGTCTATGGGACACGAACATGAAAAATCAAAAGTCCTAATTTTAAAGTTTTCTGTGCAAGATATTGCTATAAAAAGTGTATGGGGACCTGGGTACTGCCCTAGGGGATATGTATCATCGCAAGAAATTTTTTTTAAAAACAATAATTTTTAAAGGAGCAGTGATTTTAATGATGCTTGAAGTGAATTAAAAAAATTAAATATTGCTTTAAATATCGTGCCTGGGGGGTCCCCTTAGTCTGCCTGTAAAGTGGTGCATCTGTGCGATGTATAGACTAAAGGAAAAAATGTAATTTAAACTTGCTCGCGGCTGTAAAATATTACAAGCTCCCGGCAATACAGATTATAAAAAAATTTAAAAATGGCACGGGGTCTCCCCAGGTCCATACGAGGCCCTTTGAGTCTAGCATGGATTTGAAGGGAACCCCCAAGCCAAATTTTTTGGGGGGTTTTGGTGCCTAATCAATGTTCCATGCTGCATGTGTCCTCTGTGTGTCTTTGTGCTGCTTTCATCTACTCAGCGATTTTCCAGCCTTTACTACATTGGGGTTTCCAGTCGTGGTTGGACTTATTTCCATCCACCCTTGTTTTCCCCTTCATCTCTGCCCTCAAATTCCACCCATTATTGGGTAGAGGATTTTCTAATATGGCCACCCGCAATCACACACTTGTTGCGTTATCGTGGTCGTCGACCGCACTGAGGACGCTTGCGCAATGACACTTTCTTTACGTCCGCAGCACGGCAGATGCCGCCGTGTCGGAGTATATTACAAATATGGGGAATTGATCTTCCCATTCCCTGTCACTCTCTGCTGGCTACACCACAAGCTAGACAGAAGGTATACCTCTCTCCCCCATCAACCTTCCAATCGTGTCTCAATTGTTATCAGGTATGTTCCATTTCGTGCTTTGGCACGCAGTGCTTCTCTCCTGATTTTTGATTCTGGCTTTCTGTTGTTAGCAAGTCTTTAAGCCAGTAAATATATCAGCCCTTTACCCTTTTTGGTTGCAGGTTCCTTTACCTGATATATACTCCAGGACCCGGCCTGCCTCGGATGAATTTTTATTTTTTTTCCCTTTGCAAGCCCTTATACATCCCGTCTTTGAGTGAATCTTTCCAATTATCACTGTGGATGTGATCACTGGATAATATTGATTCTACTGATTAATGTCTTTAGGTAACCTTTCTATTTTTTTATGTCTTCCTACATACATTGATATTACCATATAAATTATTATCTTCATTTATTCATATATTGGTCTTTTCCTCATCAGAAAAGACTTCACCTACTGATCCTTTTTGTATATCTCTGCAAACTATTTTTGAGGTCCACCCATAGGATATACATTTCATTGATTCCAATCCTAAGTGACACATACTTTGATTACCAGTTTGGGTAAGGTTCATTTTTGCAACTGCATGGCTATTTTTACTGTATTACTTATTTATTCATCATTTTTCTGTATGCCCTCTTATTCAATAGTTAAATGTCTACCCATTATACCATTTATATACCTTTTTTAACATTGTTTAAATAAATACATTTTGTTTTATTCAGATTCTTGATGATTTGATATTTAAGATATAAACACCATTAAAGTCCCGAGGTTGGTTACCTCAAAGCCCATTTTTTTCATTTGCTCAAATATTTGGGATGTGGTGTTTTTATATTTGGTCCCTCCTTTCCTAGTTTTCTTTTAATGCTCCGTGAGATGTTCAAAGCTTGGGATTTTTTTTATAACCTAACCCTGCTTTAAACTTCTCCACAACTTTATCCCTGACCGGTCTGGTGTGTTCCTTGGCCTTCATGATGCTGTTTGTTCACTAAGGTTTTCTGACAATCCTCTGAGGGCTTCACAGAACAGCTGTATTTATACTGAGATTAAATTACACACAGGTGGACTCTACTAATTAGGTGAATTCTGAAGGCAATTGGTTTAGCTAGATTTTAGTTAGGAGTATCAGAGTAATGGAGGGCTGAATACAAATGCACGCCACACTTTTCACATATTTATTTGTAAAACTATTTGGAAAATCATTTATTATTTTCCTTCCACTTCACAATTATGTGCCACTTTGTGTTGGTCTATCACATAAAATCCCAATAAAATACCTTTATGTTTTTGGTTGTTACATGACAAAATGTGGAGAATTTGAAGGGGTATGAATAATTTTTCAAGGCACTCTAAAGGCAAATGGGCTGTTAACTGTGCATAGGGAATTTCCACTTTGTGTAGTGAACAGTGAATATTCCATTTGCAAATGATACCCAATTACATACAAGGTAAAATAAAAAGCATAAAATAAAATCTGTATTTTTGCTTGCACACACTTGGATGATGGAAGTTAGCAAAGCCTTACCTCATTCACCAAGCCAAATTAAAATTCCCTTGCAGTGAACAGCCTATTTGCCTCTATGGAGACATCCTCAATGTCACTTTACATACTGCAGCTAATGATAAATATATAACTAACTAATAAGTAGGGATGAGCCCAATTTTTGAGTCGAACTTAATTTTTTTCTAAAGGAAAACATTTCATTTAAAAATTTAAAACTACTTGCGGCTGTAATGTATTGTTCCGACATTATAGATGCAAATCATTGAAAAAAAATGGGTTGGGTTCCCCCCAGGCCATTACCAGGCCCTTTGGGTCTGATATGGATATTAAGGGGAAGCCCACACCCAAAGTGCGTGGGGGTCCCCCCAAAATCCATGCCAGGCCCTTCAGGTCTGGTTTGGATATTAAGGGGAACCCTGCGCCAATTTTTTTTTTTTAATTTCGTAGGGTCCCCCCAAAATCCTTACCAGACCCTTATCTAAGCACGCAACCTGGCAGGTCGCTGGAAAAAGGAGGGGAACAAGAGAGCGCCCCCCCTCCTGAACCGTACCAGGCCACATGCTCTCAACATGGGGAAGATGCTTTGAGGTTCCCCTATCAACATAGGGACAAGGACCTCATCCCCACAACCCTTGCCCGGTGGTTGTGGGGGTCTGCAGGAGGGGGGCTTATCGGAATTACCCCCCAAAAAATTTTTTTCAATTTGGGTGCGGGGTTCCCCTTAATATCCATACCAGATCCAAAGGGCCTGGTAATGGACTGGGGGAGATTGGACCCATGCCATTTTTTTCAATGATTTTCATCTATATTGCTGGGACTCGACAATACATTACAGCTGCAAGTAGATTTAAATGACTTTTTTTTCTTTAGAAATGTCATTTTGCTGTGCTATTGTTCTAAACACGGGAAAATGCGCTACTTTACAGGCATACTAAGGACATCCCCCAGGCACGATATTTAAAGGAATGTTTCATTTTTATTGTTTCACTTTAAGCATTATTAAAATCACTGCTCCCGAAAAAACGGCCATTTTTTAAACCATTTTTTATGCATTGATACATGTACCCTGGGGCAGGACCCGGGTCCCCAAACACTTTTTATGGCAATAACTTGCATATAAGCCTTTAAAATGAGCAGTTTTGATTTTTCATGTTTGTGTCCCATAGACTTTAACGGTGTTCGCGTGTTCGTACAAATTTGTTGCCTGTTTGCAAGTTCTGGTGCGAACCAAACCGGGGGTGTTCGGCTCATCCCTACTAATAAGGCCTCATTCACACTGGTATTGACAAACCTACCAGTGTACAGTATGCATTTACAAAACATTTCTAAATGCATATAATTAATTGTATAGATCATGCATTATGTTTGGATCTCAGAAAAGTAAGTACACCCCTCACATTTTTGTAAATATTTTATTATATCTTTTCATGTGGCAACACTGAAGAAATGACACTTTGCTACAATGTAAAGTAGTGAGTGTGCAGCTTGTATAACAGTGTAAATTTGCTGTCCCCTAAAAATAACGCCACACAGCCATTAATGTCTAAACCGCTGGCAACAAAAGTGAGTACACCCCTAAGTGAAAATGTCCAAATTGGGCCCAATTAGCCATTTTCCCTCCCCAGTATCATGTGAATCATTAGTCTTACAAGGTCTCAGGTGTGAATGGGGAGCAGGTGTGTTAAATTTGGAGTTATCGCTTTCACTCCCTCATACTGGTCACTGGAAGTTCAACATGGCACCTCATGGCAAAGAACTCTCTGAGGATCTGAAAAAAAGAATTGTTGCTCTACATAAAGATGGCCTAGGCCAGTGATAGCGAACCTTGGCACCCCAGATGTTTTGGAACTACATTTCCAATGATGCTCATACACTCTGCAGTGTAGTTGAGCACCATGGGAAATGTAGTTCCAAAAAATCTGGGGTGCCAAGGTTCGCCATCACTGGCCTAGGTTATAAGAAGATTGCCAAGACCCTGAAAATTAGCTGCAGCATGGTGGCCAAGACCATATAGCGGTTTAACAGGACAGGTTCCACTCAGAACAGGCCTCACCATGGTCGACCAAAGAAGTTAAGTGCACGTGCTAAGCGTCATATCCAGAGGTTGTCTTTGGGAAATAGTCGTATGAATGCTGCCACCATTGCTGCAGAGGTTGAAGGGGTGGGGGGTCAGCCTGCCAGTGCTCAGACCATACACCGCACACTGCATCGAATTGGTCTGCATGGCTGTCGTCCCAGAAGGAAGCCTCTTCTAAACATGATGCTCAAGAAAGTCCACAAACAGTTTGCTGAAGACAAGCAGACTAAGGACATGGATTACTGGAACCATGTCCTGTAGTCTGATGAGACCAAGATACATTTATTTGGTTTAGATGGTGTCAAGCGGGTGTGGCGACAACCAGGTGAGGAGCACAAAGACAAGTGTGTATTGCCTACATTCAAGCATGATGTACTGTAACATACTGAAGCAGAGTATGATCCCCTCTCTTCCAAGACTGGGCCACAGGCAGTGGCGTCGGGAGGGGGGCTGGACCCCCGAGTGTGCCCCCAAAAATCCCCAGGTCTCGATAGTCCTAAATTCATTATTAGCCCTGAGCCGTTTCCACAGGCAACAGGGAATGACCTTGTGCTTATCCAGCGCAGCCGAGTGACGTACAAAAAGTCCTGCCTCCGGGACCCAACTCCTATGATGGACATCCCACTGCTCCAATGCCGAGACCGTGGGACGTGTGACATCCATCATAGGCACCACCGTGTCCAAGAGGAGGTGGGAATGACACTGCGGCCGCGCTGGGCACTGGGAGATCCCCGCTCGTTCTGTATAAATGGGTGGGCAGCGGAGCTGCTCTCCTAACCTGGCTCTCGCTCCCATCCTGGCTCTCTCTCCCTGGTGCATGCAGCCTGCTGTGGAGTGGTCGGAATGAGATGGGCTACACTACAAAGGTAAGGCTCAGTTTAGGTGTCAGCGGGATCAATGTAGGTGTCAGGGGGGATCAATGTATGTGTCAGAGGGATCAATGTAGGTGTCAGGGGGGTCAGTGTAGGGGTCTGGTAGGTCAGTTTAGGGGCCAGCATGAATGGGCACTGGTGAGCCAGGCAGCAACCAGCAAGTGACTGGGCCACAGGGCAGTATTCCAGCATAAGAACCCCAAACACACCTCTAAGACGACCACTGCCTTGCTAAAGAAGCTGAGGGTAAAGGTGATGGACTGTCAAAGCATGTCTCCAGACCTAAACCCTATTGAGCATCTGTGGGGCATCCTCAAATGGAAGGTGGAGGAGCGCAAGGTCTCTAACATCCACCAACTCCGTGATGTCATCATGGAGGAGTGGAAGAGGACTTCAGTGGAAACCTGTGAAGCTCTGGTGAACTCCATGCCTAAGGGGGTTAAGGCAGTGCTGGAAAATAATGATGGCCACACAAAATACTGACACTTTGGGTAGAATTTGGACATTTTCACTTAGGGGTGTACTCACTTTTGTTGCCAGCAGTTTAGACATGAATGGCTGGGTGTTGAGTTATTTTGAGGGAACGGCAAATTTACACTGTTATACAAGCTGTACACTCACTACTTTACATTGTAGCAAAGTGTCATTTCTTCAGTGTTGTCACATGAAAAGTTATAATAAAATATTTACAAAAATGTGAGGGGTGTACTAACTTTTGTGAGATACTGTATGTAGGTTGTGACAGACCTAGCCGGAAAAGAGGCTTTTGGAGGGGACTGAATGCTAGCCTCCTGCAAACCGATTATGGGCCCTGGCATATGGGGGACGGTGCTCTTTGTGAGCTGTATGCCTGGGGACCCTGGAGGTGGCGTTACTTTAGATTCAGGTCCATGTCCCCAAGACACACAGACCCTGGGGACCCTGGATATGCCATTGTGATGGGAGTCACTAATAGGGGGACAGGGTGAATGAGAACCCCACTATGATCTGTGCTAGTCAGAGACTCAATGCTGTATATGTGTGTATATATAATGTGTGCTGTCTCATTGTGTTGTGTACTGTTTGCTGTGCTAGTTTTGGGTGGGGCTGTATTCCAATGTTCTATTGTGTTTGTCTGCCTTGGATCACAGGATGTGTATTGCATTGGAGGGAGGGGGGATTCTTCCAACAGCTCTCCCTGCTAACACTGTGTACTGATTAGGGATGAGCTTCGTGTTCGAGTCGAACCCATGTTCGACTCGAACATCGGCTGTTCGGTTGTTCGCCGAATTGCGAACGATATGGGCCGTTCGCGCCAAATTCGTGTGGCACGTCACGGGCCATAATTCACTGCGGCATCGCAGTGCATTGCTTGCTGATGATTGGCCAAGCATGCACTATGACCCGCATGCTTGGCCAATCACAGCGCCGCCTGAACAGAGAGCCGTAATTGGCCAAAGCCAAGGAGGCTTTGGCCAATTATGGCTCAGGGGATTTAGTACACGCCCCACACTATATAAGGCCGCCTGCACGGCGGCCCTGTGCAGTGTGTTCCGGTGTGCTTAGAGAGAGAGAGAGACAGTGTCATTTCATTTGAGTTAGCTAGATTAGGCAGGACAGTCAGTCAGTTAGCTGCACTTACAGTGTATTGTGTATATATATGCATCCCAGGTGTTGCATATATATATATACACTGTATTCAGTTTAGCTAGATCCGTTCCTGTTATCTTCTAGACTATTTAGTACAGTGCGTCCTGCTCACAGTGTTCAGCTAGATCCGTTCCTGTTATCTTCCTACTGACAGGCAGGCTTGTCTTGTTACAGTATATAAAGCTACCTGAAGAAAATTACTGGTGTTCTTTTGATCCTATTAGTACCACGGTCAGGCAGCTAGACTATTTACATTTAGTGCAGTGCGTCCTGCTCACAGTGTTCAGCTAGATCCGTTCCTGTTATCTTCCTACTGACAGGCAGGCTTGTCTTGTTACAGTATATAAAGCTACCTGAAGAAAATTACTGGTGTTCTTTTGATCCTATTAGTACCACGGTCAGGCAGCTAGACTATTTACATTTAGTGCAGTGCGTCCTGCTCACAGTGTTCAGCTAGATCCGTTCCTGTTATCTTCCTACTGACAGGCAGGCTTGTCTTGTTACAGTATATAAAGCTACCTGAAGAAAATTACTGATGTTCTTTTGATCCTATTAGTACCACGGTCAGGCAGCTAGACTATTTACATTTAGTGCAGTGCGTCCTGCTCACAGTGTTCAGCTAAACCTACAAGTTAGTGGGGTGCGTCCACCTCACAGTGTTCAGCTAAAGCTACCTGTAGAAGGTTGGTGGTGTTCTCATACTACAGGCAGGCAGTTGATTTTGCTAGCTGCAGTATCAGTACATATATATATATATATATATATATATATATATATATATATATATATATATATCCCTGCTTAGTGCAGCTACAGGCCATTAGTATGTCTGGAAGGCCAAGAAGGAGAGGCAGACAGTCACAAGCCAATAAGAGAGGGCAAGCAGGCTCTGTGTCTAGTGCTGGTCGTGGAGACGGTGCATCCTCATCAGCACGTGGCAATGGGACACGCTTGGCCTTTTTTTCGGCAGCTGGCGGTGTTGAGCCGCAACATGCGGAAGACTTGGTCGAGTGGATGACCAAGCCATCCTCATCCTCCTCATCCTCTCTCACCCATGCCCAGGGTGCTTTGTCTGGCAAAGCAGCGGCCTCTTCCCTCGGCTCAATGTCATCAGTGACTCCTTCCCTAGCTCCACCATGTCCTCCTGAGGAGTCCCTCGAACTGTTTGACCACAGTGTTGGGTACATGCTCCAGGAGGATGCCCAGCGTTTGGAAGGCTCTGATGATGATACTGAGCTCGATGAAGGCAGTAACATGAGCACGGACAGAGGGGGTGCCCAAGAAGGACAGCAATCTGGCAGTCATGCTCCCCCTGCTGCAGCACACTGCCAGGTTTGCTCCAGTGATGAGGAAGGAGGGGATGATGATTTGCAACATATGTCTCAAGCGTATCTCACGTGGCCAAAACTTCTCCCGCTTGGGTACCACATGCTTGACCAGACATATGTTGACCTGCCATGCAGTTCGTTGGCAAGCGTATCTAAAAGACCCACACCAAAGAACAAAGAGGACCTCTCCTTGCTCCTCATCAGCTGAGATTTCCAACCCCACTAGACCTTCAGTCCTCTCTGAGACCTGCACTGAGAGGAATGAAGGTGTAGAATTAGGTGTGTCACAGCCAAGTACTTGTGGGCAATCTGCTTTTGGTACACCGACGTCAGATTGTACCAGGCAAATTTCCCTGCCCCAGCTGCTGCACCGCCGAAAGAAGTTTGCTCCCAGCCATCCACATGCCCAGCGGTTGAATGCTAGCTTGGCAAAATTGCTAGCACTTCAACTGCTGCCTTTTCAGTTGGTAGACTCTGCCCCCTTCCGTGAGTTTGTGGAATGTGCGGTTCCTCAGTGGCAGGTACCCAAACGCCACTTTTTCTCACGGAAGGCGATTCCGGCTCTCTACCGGCATGTGGAAGGCAATGTCCATGCCTCGCTGGACAGGGCGGTCAGCGGTAAGGTGCATATTACCGCTGACTCATGGTCCAGCAGGCATGGACAGGGATGTTACCTAAGTTTCACGGCGCATTGGGTGACTCTGCTGGCAGCTGGGAAGGATGCAGGACAAGGTGCAGTAGTAATTTTTTGCATATATTTATGCACCATACACACATATTTAGTCTTTTCTTGTAGACACTGATAGTGGTGTTGGATGCACATCTTTTTATCACATGCATATAGACCCAATTCCAATTCTCATTCTATACACCGTTTACATTATACCGCAGCCACCAGCTCACATAGTTTGCCCATACTTGCGCCTATCCGTATGATAATTTATACGTTTGAACGTCAAATTCCAGCACCCATCTCATTATTGTGGTTTTGAAAAATAACAAACATGTTTTTCAAAAACCTTGAATAGAATTTTTTATTATTTATATATGTTGACATTTGCCAATATGAATACATTTCATTTATATATTCATGTCTTCATTAGTGAATCCACTATAGGACGCACATCCAATCACATCTATGCCAAAAAGATCCCACACAGACTAACGATCAGCTGTTTAAAATCAGATAATCAATATGTAGTCATGTGGTAGATAAATTATGTGTATATAAGTGGTGATCACTTTCGTACAAACCAGCTATGAGTAAGCGCTCTATGGGAGC
This sequence comes from Lithobates septentrionalis, assembly GCA_037952835.1. NCBI lineage: Eukaryota > Metazoa > Chordata > Amphibia > Anura > Ranidae > Lithobates > Lithobates septentrionalis. The sequence continues at coordinate 1,443,909 of JBBDGP010000572.1, read as the reverse complement.
GTGAAACGCGTTAGCGGTTATGCTGCATCATCCCAACAAAGCCATGTACGGATTTTAATCATGTTATTACTTTTTCAATAAAGAGGATTTTATTTTTCACTTTTCCAATCCGGAGGGCGGCTGTCCAGATTTTTCCATCACACACATACCAAGGTGCAGTAGTGTTGGAGGTTGTTCCACCACCACGCCTCCAAAATGCTAATGATTGTGACACACCTCTCTCCTCCACCCCCTCCTCTTCTTCTTCCTCCATGGCCTCTTCCTCGGAACCAGCGGTGCTCCGTAGTCATTCAAGGGGCTACGCAAGTACGCATGTCAAAAGATGCCATGCGGTGCTTGAGCTGGTGTGCTTGGGGGACAGGAGCCACACTGGGGCAGAGGTTCTGTCAGCTCTGCAGGGGCAGGTTCAGAGGTGACGCCAACTTAAGGCAGGAATGGTGGTTTGCGACAATGGCACCAACCTCCTCTCTGCCCTCCGACAGGGACAAATGACCCATGTGCCCTGTTTGGCTCACGTCCTTAACTTGGTGGTGCAGCGGTTCTTGGGCAGGTACCCGGGCTTACAGGATGTCCTGAGGCAGGCCAGGAAAGTCTGTGTGCATTTCCGCCGGTCATATAATGCCAGTGCTCGGCTGACGGACCTCCAAAAGGAGTTTAACCTGCCCAAGAACCGCCTAATCTGTGACATGCCCACCAGGTGGAACTCAACGTTGGCCATGCTGCAGCGGCTGCACATGCAGCAGAGGGCCATCAATGAGTACCTGTGCGACTATGGCACCAGGACAGGGTCAGGGGAGCTTGGTTTTTTTTCCCCACGCCAGTGGGCCATGATCAGGGATGCATGCACTGTCCTGTCACCATTTGAGGAGGCCACGAGGATGGTGAGCAGTGACAGTGCATGCATCAGTGACACTGTCCCCCTTGTCCACCTGTTGGAGCACACGCTGCATGGAATAATGGACAGGGCACTTGAGGCAGAACAGAGGCAGGAAGAGGAGGACTTCCTTAGCTCTCAAGGCCCCCTTTATACAGACAGTGTTCCTGCATGCCTGCCGATCACACAGGAAGAGGACGAGGAGGAGGAGGAGGAAGATTGTGTCAGTATGGAGGTGGAGCCTGGCACTCAGCATCAGCAGCAGTCTTTAAGGGATCAGTCCCAAGAAACACATGGACTTGTACGTGGCTGGGAGGAGGTGGCTGCGGACCATGTCGTCCTTAGTGACCCAGAGGACTCCGGACCGAATGCCTCAGCAAACCTACGCTGCATGGCCTCCCTGATCCTGCAAAGCCTGCATAAGGATCCTCGTATTCGTGGTATCAAGGAGAAGGACCAATACTGGCTGGCAACCCTCCTTGATCCACATTACAAGGGTAAGGTTGCGGACCTTATCTTGCCATCGCAGAGGGAGCAGAGGATGAAACATCTTCGGGAGGCCTTGCAGAAAGGTCTGTGCAACGCGTTCCCAGAGACTGGGAGGTTACAAACTTCTGTTTCTGGACAACGTGTTGCTGAGGCTTCGGTCAGTCAAAGAAGGAGCGGTGGAGAAGGTGGCCGTCTGACCGATGCGTTCTGACAATTTTTTGGTCCGCAGCCCCAAGGTATGATCGGTTCCAGCAACCATCGCCAGCGTCTGTTTTACATGGTGCAGGAATACCTAGGGGCAAGATCAGACTTGGACACCTTTCCCACCGAAAATCCTCTGGGTTACTGGGTCTTGAGGATGGATCACTGGCCAGAGCTTGCACAGTATGCAATTAAGCTACTGGCCTGTCCTGCATCCAGCGTTCTTTCGGAACGCACATTCAGTGCTGCTGGAGGTGTGGTAACCGATCACAGGGTGCGTCTGTCCACCGACTCGGTCGATCGACTGACCTTCATAAAAATGAATCAGTCTTTGATCACCACCAGCTACCAAGCACCTGATGCTGATGTAACCGAATAATTTTTTTTGAAATCTCAGATCCCTTCAAAGACTGCCTATGCTGATGCTGAGTGACTATCCCTGAGTAATTATCCTCTTCCTCCTCAATCATCACGCTGATAGCTTGTAAGAACATTTTTGGTTCTGGGCGCCACCACCAGTGCCTAAGGCACAATTTTTCAGCCCTTGTTTAACAGGAGCGTGTAATTACAATTTTTGATGTAATACTTTGCAGCAGGGCTCGTTCCTGCATTCCAACTAGAGTGTCTGTGAGGGGTTGCAGTGTTGTGGCACCAGCACCAGTGCCTAAGGCCCAATTTTTCAGCCCTTGTTTAACAGGGGTGTGTAATTACAATTTTTGATGCAATACTTTGCAGCAGGGCTCGTTCCTGCGTTCCAATTAGAGTGTCTGTGAGGGGTTGCAGTGTTGTGGCACCAGCACCAGTGCCTAAGGCCCAATTTTTCTGCCCCTGTCTAACAGGGGCGTGTAATTACCATTTTTGATGCAATACTTTGCAGCAGGGCTCGTTCCTGCGTTCCAACTAGAGTGTCTGTGAGGGGTTGCAGTGTTGTGGCACCAGCACCAGTGCCTAAGGCCTAATTTGTGAGCTCCTGTTCAACAGGGGCATGTAATTACAATTCTTGATCTAATATTTCACAGCAGGGCCCTGTGAGGGCTTACAGTGTTGTGGCCACAGCAACACCTAAGGCCCAAATTTCTGCTGAGTATATAGGGCAGGACCCTACTTTCAAACATTTAACTTACAAACGACTCCTACTTGCAAACGGAAGGAGACAACAGGAAGTGAGATGAAATCTACCCCTAGGAAGGGAAATTCTCTCCTGTAAGAGTTAATATGGGAAAAAAATTTCTCCTTTCCACTGATGCTTTCCAATCCTTGTTCCACAAAAAAACCCAAATTTTGAAAAAACATTTTTCATTGGGACAAAAAGTGAGGTGAAATCTTCTGAAGAGGAGGAAAGACAGCAAAACAAATGTCACAGGGGTGATAACCCTTCCCTATGTTTTCCAAAAAGCTTAAAAAAGATTTTTTGGCTGGAGCTAAACACGTTAAAAATGTACCTGTTCAAAATTACAAACAGATTCTACTTAACAACAAACCTACAGTCCCTGTCTTGTTTGCACCGCCTGTATACTGCTGTTCAGAGTATATAGGGCCTGGTGGCCACACACCTTTCCTTATTTTAATTTGGGTGCGGGGTTCCCCTTAATATCCATACAAGACCCAAAGGGCCTGGTAATGGACTGGGGGGTACCCATGCCATTTGTCTCACTGATTTTCATCCATATTGCCATGACCCGACATTACATTAAACCCGCAAGCAGTTTTGAATGAGATTTTTTCCTTTAAAAATGACATTTGGTGCAGGGACTGTTCTAAACACGGGAAACACGCATCACTTTACAGGCATACTATAGACACCCCCCAGGTACAATATTTAAAGGAATATTTCACTTTTTTTTTTACTTTAAGCATCATTAAAATCACTGCTCCCGAAAAAACGGCCGTTTTTAAAAGTTTTTTTTGCATTGATACATGTCCCCTGGGGTAGGACCCGGGTCCCCAAACCCTTTTTAGGACAATACCATGCAAATTAGCCTTTAAAATTAGCACTTTTGATTTCGAACGTTCGAGTCTCATAGACGTCAATGGGGTTCTAATGTTCGTGCAAACTTTCGGTCTGTTCGCAGGTTCTGGTGCGAACCGAACCGGGGGGTGTTCGGCTCATCCCCAGTACTGATGAGACGTTAAACACACCTGACCTGTGTGTCCATTGTGATTGGACAGTTTAACCCGCCCTCCTTTCCAAGGGTGGGGGGGGTGAAAGAGTCTCTGAGTTATTTTATCTGTTGTTTCCATGTGTTATAATAAATGAGTTGATTCCTGCTGAAAACCTGAAGACAGAGCCTTGTCTCGTTTTTGGGGTGGATTATTTGTATGGGTTCCTTGTTCGGCTGATTGGAGTGTTCGGTAGCTGCCTTTGTGTTTGGGTATGGAATGTCCTTAACGACTTTAACCCCTTTCATCAGGGGCGTAACTAGAAATCACAGGGCCCCATAGCAAAATGTTGTATGGGCCCCCCTCCCCAGCAAACAGTCCCCCGCCCCCCAAAAAAAAATTAACTAATGCCATTGAACAACAGATTACCACACTCATGTGGCACAGTACCCAGGCAACAGCTTATATTAGTTTCGAACAACAAAACAAAAATTTGCCAATAAAATTGGTGATTGAAGCGCATTATTTCTATCATTACATTGTAATATAAAATGAAATAGTTCAACTCACCATAATGCAGAATCATTAGGAGCCCTGAGTGTGTCACTTGCCACGTCTCCTGTCACCAGATGCCATCAGGTGTCCCCAGCGGAGTGCCTCCTTACATTTCAGGTGTCCCCAGCGGAGTGTTTCCTTACATCTCAGGTGTCACTGTCCCCAGCCAGCGGAGTGCTTCCTTACATCTCAGGTGTCACTGTCCGCAGCCAGCGGAGATGCTTCCTTACATCTCAGGTGTCACTGTCCCCAGCCAGCGGAGTGCTTCCTTACATCTCAGGTGTCACTGTCCCCAGCTAGCGGAATGCTTCCTTAAATCTCAGGTGTCCCCAGCGGAGTGCCTTCTTACATTCAGGTGTCCCCAGCGGAGTGTTCCCTTATATCTCAGGTGTCACTGTCCCCAGCCAGCGGAGTGTTTCCTTACATCTCAGGTGTCCCCAGCCAGCGGAGTGCCTCCTTACATCTCAGGTGTCCCCAGGGGAATGCTTCCTTTCATCTCAGGTGTCCCCAGCGGAGTGCTTCCTTACATCTCAGGTGTCCCCAGCCAGCGGAGTGCCTCCTTACATCTCAGGTGTCCTCAGCTAGCGGAGTGCCTCCTTACATCTCAGGTGTCCCCAGCTAGCAGAGTGCCTCCTTACATCTCAGGTGTCCCCAGCAGAGTGTTTCCTTACATCTCAGGTGTCCCCAGCCAGCGGAGTGCCTCCTTACATCTCAGGTGTCCCCAGCAAGCGGAGTGCCTCCTTACATCTCAGGTGTCCCCAGCCAGCGGAGTGCCTCCTTACTTCTCAGGTGTCCCCAGCGGAGTGTTTCCTTACATCTCAGGTGTCCCCAGAGGAGTGTTTCCTTACATCTCAGGTGTCTCCAGCCAGCGGGGTGCCTCCTTACATCTCAGGTGTCCCCAGCTAGCGGAGTGCCTCCTTACATCTCAGGTGTCCCCAGCTAGCGGAGTGCCTCCTTACATCTCAGGTGTCCCCAGCGGTGTGTTTCCTTACATCTCAGGTGTCCCCAGCAAGCGGAGTGCCTCCTTACATCTCAGGTGTCCCCAGCCAGCGGAGTGCCTCCTTACATCTCAGGTGTCCCCAGCCAGCGGAGTGCCTCCTTACATCTCAGGTGTCCCCAGCCAGCGGAGTGCCTCCTTACATCTCAGGTGTCCCCAGCCAGCGGAGTGCCTCCTTACATTCAGGTGTCCCCAGGGGAATGCTTCCTTACATCTCAGGTTGTCCCCCCCTGACAGAACACCGCCATTAATGAAGCCCCAGGAGGAACAAAATAGAGGCGGAGCCGGCCGGCTACAATAGAAATTGAGCTGCGGCACCGCCCACCCCCCACCCCTTTCCACAACAGGTCACAGATGACAGACAGACCGGGGGCAGGGGGTGGGCGGCACCGCAGCTCTATTTCTATTGTAGCCATTCGGCAGGCTCCGCTTGTCATTTCTTTTTTTTTTTCAAATATAAAGTTTATTAAACTCCAAACATGGGTGGGGAACCCACCAATACAGACAGTTACATTTGAGAAAAAACCGTGTTACAGTTGTAATTCGTAGAGAAGAGATATACAGTGCAGAACAGTACAGGCTTGAGAACATAAAGTTCACAGACATATACATTGTCTACTATTAAGGTATGTTCTATGGCAACCCTCATCTCGTATTGGAGATATCTATTAATGGTGGTCCTCACCTGACTTTCCACTTTACTATAAAAAAAAAAAAAGAACCAAAAGTACCTATAAGGTAGCTAAGAGATATATAAAAAAAAAAAAAGGAAGATAGAAAAAGAGAGAAAGAGAAAAGGAAAGGAAAGAGATGTGAGGGGAAGGGTAAAAGGGGGGCGGGGGGTACAAAAGGAGTAGAAGGGAAGAAGGAGGGGGGGGAGACACGGCGGTGGACGGGCGCTCTCACTATTTCCGGCCAAGAGGGCACAACCCATCGAGTCAGATCAAAAGTCGTTGACCCTCATCAGAAAATATAAACATATTCCAATTGTCCCAAGTCTGCTTAAACGTCTCTTGCTTATGTTGCGCCGTCAGTATCAAATCCTCCATCTGCTTAATTTCCTCCACTCTTTGAAGCCAGAATTTTATAGGAGGGAGGGTCTGCTTCCAAAAAATGGGAATGCAACCCTTCGCTGCATTAAGAAGATGTCAAACCAGTGATTTTTTATATGTCTTAATGGGTACCGAGGAGAGGTGGAGAAGGAAAAACGCGGGGTCCTCTGGGACCATATAGTCCGTAAATTTTTGTGTAATTCGCCTAACTTCGCCCCAGAAGGTCTGTATCTTAGGGCATGTCCAAAAGACATGGATCAGAGTTCCCTCCTCCTCTTCGCAATGCCAACATAGCCCGGAGGAATCCGGGTAACATTTTCTTAGTCTAGAAGGTGTCATGTACCACCTCGTGAGCAGTTTAAAGTTAAATTCTTGTATTTTAGCACAAAGCGAGGATTTGAGGGAGAGGGAAATGATCCGAGCCTTCTGTGAGGGAGAGAAGGTGCGCTGTAGATCTTTTTCCCACTTGACTAGGCAAGTCAAATGAGGTTGCGTCGTTGGTGTATTCAGTAAAAGGTACGTTTGTGACAAGATGTGGGCCAATGGGGTGTCCTCAGAACAAAGTGTCTCAAATGACGTTAGTTCTCGAGTAAAATTGTGCGGTTCTGGAAGTGAGTGGATAAAGTGGTGTAGTTGTAATGCTCTCCAGAAGGTTAGTCGGTACAGACCTGCTGGATTGCAAAGATCCTCTAAGGTCGGCCACTTCCCCCCACTGATAAACGCTTGTCATTTCTAACTCGTCTGGACTTCAGGAAAATGGCGGCCGGCGGAGACATTATCTCCGCCGGCCACGGACCTCCAGCAGCGGCGGCAGGTGTCGAAAAATCAGGTAAAAAGGAATTCTATTAGATACTTTGACCGGGCCCCCACTCGGCTGCAGGCCCCATAGCGTCCGCGTGGGTCGCTATGGCGGTAGTTCCGCCACTGCCTTTCATACTCGGGGTGTCGTTACACTGGTGGCTAGCAGCGGGATCATTCCCACAGCCCAGAAGGACAGCTACAAGAGGACACAGGACAATGGAAGCACAGTATGGACGGCTAAAGCTCTCTTCCCTCAAGGACTTACTGGAGAACCGGGGCCGACCGGCCAACAACCGTAAGAAGAGGGACATTATCACAGAACTAGTCGAAATGGATAAAAAATATAAAAAATTATAAAATATGTGGCGCTACTCTATCAATGAGTACCAATCAAACAATTAAAATCCTAACCGTAATCATCTAAGATAAAGAATAAAATTAACAAAGTTGACTCCAAAGCATTGATTCATACCAAGAAAAAATTAAAGTAAACTTAGGACTAATAACACCACACAGGAGTCCATCAAAGAAGACATCAGTTCCAAAATATGAAAATAAGTGTTTTGGAACTGATGTCTTCTTTGATGGACTCCTGTGTGGTGTTATTAGTCCTAAGTTTACTTTAATTTTTTCTTGGTATGAATCAATGCTTTGGAGTCAACTTTGTCAATTTTATTCTTTATCTTAGATGATTACGATTAGGATTTTAATTGTTTGATTGGTACTGATTGATAGAGTAGCGCCACATATTTTATAATTTTTTATTGTCTTCCTGGGGGAATTGAGTGGACCCATCTATGTTGGCAGCTCTCTACCGGGTACCTCATTGTTATTTTCAGATTGCTCGTTTACATTGTGGTTTTTTGCGCACTAGTCCCCATACATTTAGTCGAAATGGATAGAGCTGAAAAACCCAACATAACTGAAAGGCCCAGAATAGCAGACTTCAGACACCCCTACGGAGATATGGATCTGGCATCAAAGTTCCCGGGGCTGCTGCGAATCATCCTTTCAGCAATCCCCAGGACTGTGTCTGTGGATGAATACCTGGAGCTCAGGAAAAAGATCCGGGTAAGACATTGGATTAGAGCCCTCCAGGTTGCTGCAACGCAACTGGGCAAGTGCTTTCCAACCCCAGAGCAGCAGGCCAGTGAACAATGGGAGTTACAAATGCAATTCCTGGGAGAGCGGCCCCAGGAGCAATGGGTGACTGAGTTAGACAGGCTGGTCCAGCAAGAAATAGAGCTGGACCTTCGGTATTGGGCTCTGCAATGGCAAGTGGAGGAGGAATATTTAGGGGAGACAACAGAATGCTCTCCGGAGAGATATGATTTTGGTGGCCCTGGATTGCTGTGGGAGAGCCTTTCAGATTGTTTTGTGTATGGCGATGAAGGGGAACCTACCCTGGAGGACCTGCGAGAATACAGAGAGGCTATGTTTAGTCTTGCAGGGGTCTCAGAGCTTAAACCTGATCTAGACTATTTTCTAAGGAAGGAACAGCATCTGGAAAGGGCATACAGGAAACTGCTAGAATGCGTTCAGCAGCATGCCAGAGAATCGGCAGTGGAAACTCCGGAGATTGCCGTCTCCAAAGCTGAAGTGCTGACAACAGGGCAGAGTTCTGCTAACCTCTGCCCAGCACTGATGGCATCTTCTGGGTTCCACGGACATGAGATTGTGAACTTCTATCCCCAGACACTAGTTGTAGACACAGGGGATTTGATGGACTTTTCTGCTGGGGAGGAACAGGTGGGGGAGCTGGTGTTAAGGCCGGGCTTCACTGTGCTCTGCCCAGCACCAAGACCTCTGCCCTACACCTGCGGTGGAGGCCCAGTGTGAGAAGGAGATGGTCCCTTCCCAGCAGCATATGGCACCCCAGAATGATGCCACCAATCCAGCAGAAGAACTGGCAACAGAGCAGAGTGCTGCAAGCCTCTACCCTCACCTAACAGAAGAGGGAGTTCTTGTGGTAGTGGAAGGGACTTCGGTCTTCACTGACACAACCCCAAAAATTGGTGCGGCACTGGGACAGGAGGATGTCAGCCATGCTTTGCAAGCACTGGGGAATTTTCACCTACCAAAAGTGAATGGGACTTTAGTCTCCACTTGTATAACCCAGGGATGCTGGGCGGTCGGCCCAGATCCCCAACAGCGTGACGGAGTGAGCCCAGGCACCCTGTGTTTTCTCCAGCGGCTGAAAAGACTCCAGGGAGAAGGGCCAGTCCAGGCCTCTCCCCAGCAGCGGGCATGTTCTCTGAGAGATGCAGAGGTTGGCTGGGTGAGTAATTCTCTGTTTGTAGCAATTTATTTGGGGTACTTTGTGGATACCGGCATTGGGGGACTGGAACTACTGACTAACTTCGGAGTCAACCCGTCTGGGGTCTCCTCCAGTGTTAGTCTCCTGCCGAAAGGGGAGAAATGTGACAGACCTAGCCGGAAAAGAGGCTTTTGGAGGGGACTGAATGCTAGCCTCCTGCAAACCGATTATGGGCCCTGGCATATGGGGGGACGGTGCTCTTTGTGAGCTGTATGCCTGGGGACCCTGGAGGTGGCGTTACTTTAGATTCAGGTCCATGTCCCCAAGACACACAGACTCTGGGGACCCTGGATATGCCATTGTGATGGGAGTCACTAATAGGGGGACAGGGTGAATGAGAACCCCACTATGATCTGTGCTAGTCAGAGACTCAATGCTGTATATGTGTGTATATATAATGTGTGCTGTCTCATTGTGTTGTGTACTGTTTGCTGTGCTAGTTTTGGGTGGGGCTGTATTCCAATGTTCTATTGTGTTTGTCTGCCTTGGATCACAGGATGTGTATTGCATTGGAGGGAGGATTCTTCCAACAGCTCTCCCTGCTAACACTGTGTACTGATGAGACATTAAACACACCTGACCTGTGTGTCCATTGTCATTAGACAGTTTAACCCGCCCTCTTTTCCAAGGGTGGGGGGGAAAGAGTCTCTGAGTTATTTTATCTGTTGTTTCCATGTGTTATAATAAATGAGTTGATTCCTGCTGAAAACCTGAAGACAGAGCCTTGTCTCGTTTTTGGGGTGGATTATTTGTATGGGTTCCTTGTTCGGCTGATTGGATTGTTCGGTAGCTGCCTTTGTGCTTGGGTATGGAATGTCCTTAACGACTTTAACCCCTTTCATACTCGGGGTGTCGTTACATAGGTGCATTTGGCTTAGCTGCATTTTGAGAAAATAGAATTCTGTGCATCCAGGGGTAAATGAAATACTTTGAATGAGTCAAAACGCATGTGAATGCATGTAACCGTGTAAACGCAAGTGTAAACACAAGTGCAATTAAATGCAAAATAACTTGATCTGGGAAGCATAACATTTTGTTATACTTCACAGATACTGTAATTTCTCTTGCATATAAATAAATCAAACACAGAGGTTTAGTATGAATGCAACCTAATAAAGCTAATGGTGCCAATAACAGATCCATAGCCAAATCTACTGGTGCCAAGGTCTCATCTTCAGCTGTTGACCTCTGTCAACTTTTTTCAAAGCAAATAACATTATATAAGTTAATATGTGAAAATAGCTTAGAGTTGCTTCTTCTGGCAATTGTTAAAATGAAATATTAATATTTCATATTTCATATTTACCTACCTTTAAAGAAGCCAAAATGTTATATTTTTATTATATCAAAATTCCCTTTAGTGCCTGCATTTTTTAACTCTGTTTTCCTCAAAATTCGCTTTTCATCAAAATGCTTAATTTATATTCATGGCCAGCAAGCATTATAGGTCCACAGTTAATTGAGCAATAGGGGTTGCAGTTTGTACTTTAAAGTGGTTGTAACACTCAAACATGAAATATAAACAAAGCATATCCCTCTATAGTGTGTACTTGTCTCAATTAAGAGCACTAAGGGGGTTATTTACAAAAGGCAAATCCACTTTTCACTACAAGTGCAAACTACAAGTGCAAATTGCACTTAAAATTGCACTGAAAGTGCACTTGGAAGTGCAGTCACGGTAAATCTGAGGGGTAGATCTGAAATTAGGGGAAGCTCTGCTGATTTTATTATCCAGTCATGTGCAAGCTAAAATGCGTTTTTTTATTTTCCTTGCATGTCGGATCTACAGCGACTGCACTTTCAGTGCCATTTCAAGTGCACTTTGCACTTGTAGTTTGCACTTGTAGTGAAAAGTGGATTTGCCTTTAATACCCCCAAAGTGTCATTTCTGTCTGCTGCTTTGTCCTTTTCTTATCAACATAAATTGCTCATGACAAGTTTTCCTGACACCAAGAAAAAAAAGGTTACAGGGGAGGGAGCTCCAGCTATTTGAGTCTCAGCTCTGTTCCTATGACCTGTGTGAAGTAGGGAGGGAGGGGTGTCCCTTCCCTTCCCTTTCCTACCCTACCCTACCATCAGCTGCTTCTGACTGAGCTCTGCAAAGTGTAATTATAGCTCTCTGCCCCCTTTTTTTTCTGACAGCTCAAACAAGCTTTGTAAATGCTGCACTTTGAACAGATGTATAGAAGAGAAGACCCCAGATAGACAGGTACAACTTATGTAGGAGGATTTTTTCATCTCTAGACATGTGCAGGATGATAAAATTCATTTAGTTTTGTTTAATTTCCATTTTTTTTAAACTAAATTTGTTTAGTTAAATTTGTTGCATTCGTTACATTCATTTTCGGGATTCGTTTCATATTCGAATTCGAAAAATTTGCCAGTATTCGAAAAAATTCGACCGCATTCAAATTAAAAAAAAATCTACCGCATTCAAAAAAATTTGACCAAATTTGAAAAAGTAAACTATATATAACCATTTTCCGAAATTCGAATTTCGTATAGAATGAATTAGAATAGAATAGAAAATAATAGAAAAGAATAGACTAGAAAAACAATAGAACAGAATAGAATAAAATATGATATGTATTATATTTTATTCTATTCTGGTCTATTGTTTTTCTAGTCTATTCTTTTCTACTATATTCTAATCTTTTCTATTCGAATTTGAATTCTTTTTATACGAAATTCGAATTTTGGAAGATGGTCTGAAGTATTCAGACCCTTTGCTGTGACACTCATATATTTAACTCAGGTGCTGTGCATTTCTTCTGATCATCCTTGAGATGGTTCTACACCTTCATTTGAGTCAATCTGTGTTTGATTATACTGATTGGACTTGATTAGGAAAGCCACACACCTGTCTATATAAGACCTTACAGCTCACAGTGCATGTCAGAGCAAATGAGAATCATAAGGACAAAGGAACTGCCTGAAGAGCTCAGAGACAAAATTGTGGCAAGGCACAGATCTGGCCAAGGTTACAAAAAAATTTCTGCTGCACTTAAGGTTCCTAAGAGCACAGTGGCCTCCATAATCCTTAAATGGAAGACATGTGGGACGACCAGAACCCTTCCTAGAGCTGGCCGTCCGGCCAAACTGAGCTATCGGGGGAGAAGAGCCTTGGTGAGAGAGGTAAAGAAGAACCCAAAGATCACTGTGGCTGAGCTCCAGAGATGCAGTCGGGAGATGGGAGAAAGTTGTAGAAAGTCAACCATCACTGCAGCCCTCCACCAGTCGGGGCTTTATGGCAGAGTGGCCCGACGGAAGCCTCTCCTCAGTGCAAGACACATGAAAGCCCGCATGGAGTTTGCTAAAAAAACACCTGAAGGACTCCAAGATGGTGAGAAATAAGATTCTTTGGTCTGATGAGACCAAGATAGAACTTTTTGGCCTTAATTCTAAACGGTATGTTTGGAAAAAGCCAGGCACTGCTCATCACCTGTCCAATACTGTCCCAACAGTGAAGCATGGTGGTGGCAGCATCATGCTGTGGGGGTGTTTTTCAGCTGCAGGGACAGGACGACTGGTTGCAATCGATGGAAAGATGAATGCGGCCAAGTACAGGGATATCCTGGACGAAAACCTTCTCCAGAGTGCTCAGGACCTCAGACTGGGCTGAAGGTTTACCTTCCAACAAGACAATGACCCTAAGCACACAGCTAAAATAATGAAGGAGTGGCTTCACAACAACTCCGTGACTGTTCTTGAATGGCCCAGGCAGAGCCCTGACTTAAACCCATTGAGCATCTCAGGAGATACCTAAAAATGGCTGTCCACCAACGTTTACCATCCAACCTGACAGAACTGGAGAGGATCTGCAAGGAGGAATGGCAGAGAATCTCCAAATCCAGGTGTGAAAAACTTGTTGCATCTTTCCCAAAAAGACTCATGGCTGAATTAGATCAAAAGGGTGCTTCTACTAAATACTGAGCAAAGGGTCTGAATACTTACCCTGTTTCCCCGAAAATAAGACCTAGCGTGATTGTCGGTGATGGCTGCAATATAAGCCCTACCCCCCAAATAAGTCCTAGTTAAAGTCCTTGTAGGTCTTATTTTCAGGGTAGGGCTTATTTTCGGGGAAAACGAGTAGGGCTTATTTGGGGGGTAGGATTTATATTGCAGCCATCACTGACAATCACACTAGGTCTTATTTTCGGGGAAACAGGGTAGGACCATGTGATATTTCAGTTTTTCTTTTTTAATAGATCTGCAAAAATGTCAAAAAAAAATTTCTGTCAATATGGGGTGCTGTGTGTACATTAATGAGGAAAAAATGAACTTAAATGATTTTAGAGTGAAAAACTTAAGGGGGCCAGAATACTTTCCGTCCTCACTGTATGTATATATATATATATATATATATATATATATATATATATATATATATATATATATATATATATATATATATATATATATATATATATATATATATATATATATATATATATATATATATATATATATATATATATATATATATATATATAAATATATATATATATAAAATATTTTTTTCTGTTCTATTGTTTTTCTATGCTATTCTTTTCTACTATTTTCTATTCTAATCTTTTCTATTCGAATTCAAAATAATTCTATACGAAATTCAATTTTCGTATAGAATGAATTCGCATTTGAATAGAAAAGATTAGAATAAAATAGAAAATAATAAAAAAGAATAGCATAGAAAAACAATAGAACAGCATAGAAAAAATATAATATATATGTATAAAACATCTTCCAAAATTCAAATTTGGTATAGAATGAATTTGAATAGAAAAGATTAGAATAGAATAGACAAATAATAAAAAACAGAATAGAAAAAAATATTGTGTATATATATATATATATATATAGATATATATATATATATCTATATATATCTATATATATATATAGATATATATATCTATCTATCTATATATATATATATATATATATATATATATATATATATATATATATATATATATATATATATATATATATATATATATATATATATCTATAGATATATATATATATCTATAGATATAGATATATATATATATATAACCATCTTCGGAAATTCGAATTTTGTATAAAATGAATTCAAATTGGAATACAAAAGATTAGAATAGAGTAGAAAAGAATAGACTAGAAAAACAATAGAGCAGAATAGGATAAAATATAAGATATATCATATTTTATTCTATTCTGTTCTATTGTTTTTCTAGTCTATTCTTTTTGATTATTTTCTATTATTTTCTATTCTATTCGAATTCATTCTATACGAAATTCAAATTTCAGAAAATGGTTATATATATAGATATATATATAAAAATAGAATGAAATCGAATTCTAATAGAAAAGACTAGAATAGAAAAAACAATAGAACAGAATAGAAATATATATATTTATATATATATATATACACATACATACATACATACATATATGTATGTATGTGTGTGTGTGTGTGTGTGTGTGTGTATATATATATAAACCATCTTCCGAAATTCAATTTGGTACAGAAATTCGAATTTGGAATAGAGTAGAAAAGAATAGACTAGAAAAACAATAGAATAGAATAAAATATACTGTAATGTATATATTATAGTTTATTCTATTCTGTTCTATTGTTTTTCTAGTCTATTCTTTTCTAGTATTTTCAATTATTTTCTATTCTATTCTAATTTGATTTCTTTCTATATGAAATTAGAATTTTGTAAAAGGGTTAAATATTTATATAATATTTACATATATATAACAATTTTCAGAAATTTGAATTTCGTATAGAATGATTTTGAATTTGAATAGAAAAGATTAGAATAGAATAGAAAAGAATAGAATAGAAATACAATAGAACAGAATAGAATAAAATATAATATATGTTTTTCTAGTTTATTCTTTTCTATTGTTTTCTATTCTATTCTGTATTCAAATTCAAATTCATTCAATGGAAAATAATAGAAAAGAAAAGCATAGAAAAACAATAGAACAGAATAAAAAAAATACTGTATTTATCGTCGTATAACACACATTTTATTCCCCTTAAAATCAGGGGAAAATCGTGGGTGCATGTTATACGCCGATCCCCGCTAATTGTGATCTATCGGCGGCAATAGCCGCCGACATTCACACAGCGTGTAGTTTTAAATATGGCGCCGCGGAGTTCGGAGGGACTCGGCGGGGCTGAACGAGCGCCGCTGAAATCACAGTGACTGGGCGGAGCCGAGATACACATAGTCGAATGTTCTCGGCTCTTTACGGCGCCGCTCACAGTCACGTCCAGTCCCGCCATTGGACCTGTGTTATGTCCATCATAGGGCGGGACTGGGCAGGACTGTGAGCGGCACCGGAAAGAGCCGAGAACACTCAACTATGTGTATCTCAGCTCCACCCAGTCACTGTGATTTCGGCAGCGCTCGTTCAGCTCCGCCGAGTTCCTCCGAACTCCACGGCGCCATAATTAAAACTACATGCTATGTGTATGTCGGTGGCGATCTGTCCAAGCATGGACACAGGGGGCAAGGCTGCACTGACCACTGGGGCAAGGCTGCACTGACCACTGGGGCAAGGCTGCACTGACCACTGGGGCAAAGCTGCACTGACAAGGCTGCACTGGGGCAAAGCTGCACTGACAAGACTGCACTGGGGCAAAGCTGCACTGACAAGGCTGCAATGGACACTGGGGCAAGGCTGCACTGACACTGAAAAGGCTGCAATGACACTAACAAGGCTGCAGATGGACACGATAAGGCTGCATTGATGGGCATTTTAATGTGAGTTTTTTTTCCTTAAACTTCCCTCCTAAAAGTTTTTTTCCTTAAAATTCTCTCCTAAACTTGGGGTGCGTGTTATACGCCGATAAATACAGTATTTTTTTTTGTCTGTTCTATTGTTTTTCTATGCTATTCTTTTCTATTATTTTGTTTTCTATTTTATTGTAATTTTTTCTATTCATATTCATTCTATACGAAATTTGAATTTCAGAAGATGGCTTTAGAAGTTCAAATTTCATGTAGAATGAATTTGAATTAGAATAGAAAAGTTTTGAATAGAAAATAATGGAAAAGAATAGACTAGAAAAACAATAGAACAAAATAGAATAAAATATAATATATATATTATATCTTATTCTATTCTGTTCTATTGTTTTTCTAGTTTATTCTTTTCTATTCTTTTCTATTCTAATTCAATTTCATTTTATATGAAATATGAATTACGGAAAATGGTTATATATAGTTTACTTTTATGAATTTGGTCAAATTTTTTCCAATGCGGTAGGATTTTTCGAATTTGATAGTTTTTTTCTAATTTGGTAGATTTTTTTCAAATGCGGTCGAATTCTTTTGAATGCAGTAGATTTTTTTTTTTTTTAATTCGATCAAATTTTTTCAAATTTAAATCGACTTTTTCGAATTCGGTCAAAATGTTTTCGAAATCGAATACGGAACTAATCTATTCTAATCTTTTCTATTCAAATTCGATTTAATTCTGAAAGAAATTTGAATTTCGTAGAATGATTTCAAATTTGAATATAAAAGATTATAATAGAAAAGAATAGAAAAGAAAAACAATAGAACAGAATAGAATAACATATAATATATTTTATAAGTTATTCTATACTGTTCTATTGTTTTTCTATTCATTTCTATTTTAGTTTCCATTGTTTTAAATTATTTTCCAATCTTTTCTCAAATTTGAATTTATACTATTCGAAATTCGAATTTATACTATTCGAAATTCGAATTTCGGAAGACAATCATGTTTTTTTTTTATTTTATTACATTCTATTAAAAATTCTATTCTATTTACTATTCTCTTATTTTTATTCTATTGTTTTATTATTTTATATTCTATTTTATTGTATTTTTTAGAAAATCGATTTCTATTATTTTTTTAATTCAAATTTGTTTTCAAATTCACAGCGATTCAAATTTCGTTCGCTTTTTTTCGGATTTGTTTAAATTCGTTACTTGTGTAATTCGGAAATTCGGTTCCGCATGTTTATTGGTTATCCTTTATTACAGAGGCACAACCCCTCTTTTGATTGGCTCCTTTCTGAGGTTCTCTCCTGGTCACCACAATGCAGTAAGACATGCTTCCAGAAAGTAGCCAAGGTCCTGTGTACCGCTTCACTCTCATCCCTGCCAGAGGAGTACTGCGATTTTAGTGATGTCTTTGACAAAGGTCAAGCCGGTAGTTTGCCTCCACACCGGTATTATGATTGCGCAATTGACCTTCAACCTGATGCCATACCCCCTCCTGGCCGGGTTTACCCTCTGTCGGTCTTGGACGATAAGGCCATGGAGAAGTATGTTGCAGACGCACTTTCTAGAGGTTTCATCCGCAAATCCTCGTCTTCTGCTGGTGTTGGTTTCTTCTTTGTGAAGAAGAAGAGTGGTGAACTGAGACCTTGTATTGATTATAGGGGTCTCAATCGTTTCACAATTAAGAATGCCTACCCGACTCCATTGATTATTTCAGTTATTTGACCTCCTCAAGGGAGCAACCGTTTTCATGAAGCTTGACCTGAAAGGGGCATACAATCTCGTAGGGATTAAGGAGGGCGATGAGTGGAAAACTGCGTTTAATGCCAGAACAGGCCATTGTGAGTACCTCGTAATGCCTTTTGGCCTTTGTAATGCCCCCCAGCAGTTTTCCAGGAATTTATTAACAGTGTCCTCCGAGATTTGATGCAGTTATGCGTGGTGGTTTATCTCAATGAAACCCTTATATTTTCCAAGTCCCTAGAGAGCCACCACACAGATGTCTGTCGTGTGCTTCAGAAATTAAGAAAGAAAAATCTCTATTGTAAATTGGAGAAGTGCGAATTCTGTCATGAACAGGTTAAATTCCTGGGTTATGTCATTTCCACTGCTGGTTTTTCGATGGACCCAGAGAAACTTTCAGCAGTCCTACAGTGGCCCCGACCCGTGGGTTTACTTCCTCTGCAGTGTTTTCTTAGCTTTGCCAACTATTATCAGAAGTTTATTCCTAATTTCTCGTCTCTGGTCAAGCCCCTGACTGATATGACCAGAAAGGACGGTAACCCACAGAGTTGGTCTCCAGAGTCCATTAAGGCCTTTGAGAGTCTTAAGGCTGCCTTTGTTTCTGTTCCTGTGTTGGCACATCCTGATCCTACGTTACCTTTTATCCCTGAGATTGACGCTTCTGAGACTGGAGTTGGTACCCTTATGTCTCAACGTCCTACCTCTGAGAAATTGTCACCTGCAGAGTGCAATTACGAGATTGGTGACAGAGAGCTGTTAGTGATCATTTTAGCCCTGAAAGAATGGAGACATCTCCTCAAAAGGTACCACTGTCGGGGCACATGCGCGGCGCAAAACTGACAGGAAGCTAGGAGTCAGAGCTCCGTGGGAAGCGGAGACATCTACTAACTCCCCAGGACTTAAAAACACTCATTTTACCACCTGAATGTCCTAACACCCCTGCGGGACTAGAGGTGCACGTCTTGCAGCACCTCTAACAAAGGGAATTTGTTAACTTTTTCTATGCTTGATTTTTTCATTTGAAATGTGAGTACATATATTTTTATTAAGCTTTAATAAAAGTTCTCTTATGGTTTTACACGATGGGCATACCTTCTTTCCTTTACATGTAATTACTACACCACAATATGCAAGTAAAGTTTGGGGGATATCCTTGATTGCTGCACAGTGGCAGACACTGTGACCGCGCATACCCCTGCAGGGGAAAGAAAAATCCGGGGAGTGCAAGCATTGTCAGAGCATGCAGACAAGGCACTAATTAAAGAAATCAGCACCCTGGATAAGAAGTTTTCCTACAGATATTTGACCCTCAGAGATTGAACACTTCAAAACAATTTTAAAAAGAACTTGTTTTTTCATAAACGGTACTTTTCCTATCCAACTATTACTGGTCACAGCACATCAGTCACTATATATGATGGATAATTTGCACAATTTTGTATAAATTTTTATGGTTTAACACTGGTCCCTTTAGTGATGTTCCACCATGCACTTTTGCTGAATAATTGAAGCACCCTATGTTGCAGTTGTACCTTTAATAGTAAGTACTCAGCACCAGTCACAGATTTTATTTAATTATTTGGCGCACACAGGCTAATAGGGCGTACACACGGTCGGACTTTGTTCGGACATTCCGACAACAAAATCCTAGGATTTTTTCCGACGGATGTTGGCTCAAACTTGTTTTGTCTACACACAGTCACACAAAGTTGTCGGAAAATCCGATCGTTCTAAACGCGGTGACGTAAAACACGTACTTCGGGACTATAAACGGGGCAGTGGCCAATAGCTTTCATCTCTTTATTTATTCTGAGCATGCGTGGCACTTTGTCCGTCGGATTTGTGTACACACGATCGGAATTTCTGACAACGGATTTTGTTGTCGGAAAATTTTATCTCCTGCTCTCCAACTTTGTGTGTCGGAAAATCCGATGGAAAATGTCCGATGGAGCCCACACACGGTCGGAATTTCCGACAACACGCTCCGATCGGACATTTTCCATCGGAAAGTCCGACCGTGTGTACGGGGCATTAGAAGCAATACTTTAGGAATTATAGAGCTATTGTTTATTTTAAAGAAAAAAGTCCTTTTGTCTCCATAAGGGCAGCGCCATACTACTCCTGTTTTCCTTTTTTATACTTTCCACTTAGGTGGTATTGTATCCATATCCACAACTATTCACCTAATTTATTACCTAATTTAAAGTGCACAATGCACCTTTGCTGAATAATTAGAGCACCATATGTTGCATTTTTCACTTTTAATAGAAAAAATCCGTCACCAGTCACAGTTTTTATTCAACCTTTTGACACATACAGGTTTTAGAAGCAATTCTTTAGGAATAAGGTCACTAGGTAACACATTTACTACAAAGAAGAAAAATATATTTTTGTCTCCATAAGGGCAGCGCCATACTACTCCTGCTTTTTTACCCTTAGAGGTGCATGTCGACAACCAAAAAAAACCAAGCAAAAATCCGCACAGCATACATTACACTACATAAGTCCACCAACATCCTGACTCAGGATATCACAGCACTGGGAGGGCGGACGGACTTTGGATTCAGAATAAAAGTTCTGAAATTATTATATCTACCCCTTTATCAAATTAAAGCATGCATGCCATTAGGAAGTGATCACGCTCTGACACTTAGTTCAGAATAAAAAAACTTTTATTTCCGTTTTTTTAGTTGGTTTTTATACCCTCGCAAAAGAGTACAGTATATGCAAAACATGTCATTATGACAATTTATAAGATTCTAACAATGTCAGCAGTTTTAGCAAATTTAGCAATAATTTCAACAAACTTAACAATTAATCAAAGCTATTATTATATGTTGACGTCATGTCTGGTCTTGATGCAATTTCTGGGAGATGAATGAGGAAGAAGCAGAAAGCTACAGGAAGCTACAGTCTATTGATAACTCAATGCGGTCTGGCTTCAGACAGGAAAAAGAGGAAGTAGCAAAATATCTGGAAAGTATTAAGGTTTTTTAACATTCATAATTTCTGATACAGATATAAAGCGTTTAGAATAGACATTTTAATATACCTCACCTAGTAACACCTGATATCATTATTATTCACATCCATTACAGTTCCCCCCTGGAAAATGTCTATTTAAGAATCTGTCCCTCACACTAATAAAAACCTACCCCACCCGGCCCATTTCCCTCTGCAACTCTTTTAAGCTGCATGTAGAGAAGGGGTAGTGACTAGCTCCCCACCCCCCTCGATACAACTGGCAAAATGTGGCCAGGTGCTATCTATCCCTATAGCCCTACGGTGTTGCATCTCGAGGGGAGGTGACTCTAACGGAGTGCATTTCATCATTTTCATCTGGTATTTCCTGATTCACAAAAGCAAAATAACATTGGTTAATAACTTTCCAGACACACTTTTTTAAACAGGGGAGAATACAGCAAACTGACAGCCAAGGTCACCAAGATTATTAGGATGGTTATTCCTATCTGTGTTAGTAATCCCTGCCACCCTCCCCTAACCCAGGTGAAGTATTGATCCCAAGAGTTGGTGAGCCCTGAATTCTTTTTTAATTCTTCGGACAAATCCTCAAGTTTCCTGATGGCCAAAGTCACCTTACCGTTTGGGACAGAGTTGTCTGGGATGTAGGTACAACATGTACCTGTTTTAGGCACCATTTTACACACACCCCCCTTTTCAGCTAGGACCATATCTAAGGCCATGCGGTTTTGGAAAGTCATGTGTGACACGGCTTCTAGTTGTTCGGCTAAACCTTGGAGTGCATCTCTGGTGTAATTGACAAACCTTTGTTGGTTATAGTAGATGTAATTTATCTAGTCTACATTTTTATTTACAGTGATGATGAGGATCAAAGATTCGAATCCTGCTGCTACTGGGTCTCTTGCTTTGAACTCACCTGGGACCCCTCTAGGGACCCCTATGTTGTCTATGTATACATGAGGGTCAAAGCTTCCTGCTGGGGCACTCCTATGCCTCCTGTTAAGTCTGGGTATGTCGTTTAAATCTGGTTCTATTTGTGGAGTGGCCTCTGGAAAAATGTGTAGGGGCATTATGGCCTTGGCCAATGCGCATTCACCTGTCCACTGCTCTGTTAATCTGCTTCTTATTTTCATGTCCCCGCAAATCCAGTATATGTCTCCCAAGGACTGGACTTGATTTTGTACTAGATCTACGGTGGCCTCACTATAAGATCCACAGTAACCCCTAGTGAAATTCCCAAAGGGTTTCCCCAATCCCTGATACCGTCCATGGCATGTGTAATTGCCAGGATATATGGTGATACCTTCTCCTGGCTTGGGAGTTTTGGTGACTATGGGATATTCCTCCTTCCAATGTTCACACAGGGAGTGGTTAGTGGTTGTGTTTGTAAACAGGCTAAGGAAACATGTCTCATGTTCGGGGGGTATGTTTAGCGGTACTGTTCCCAGATGAGGCCTAGCCCCTCCACATACATAACAATTGGTCTTGTTATGTTTTTCTGCATTGTACCTCATCCATTCTAGCCACAAGTTGACATCTGAGAACCCAGTCTCTGCGGCCATCGTGTCCTTAAAGGTAGGGTCTGCTATGGCCACCATGTCCCCTAACTTCTGTATATGGGGCCTCAGGGGTTTGAGCTAGATGTGGATTGGGGAACTCCCCACTCAGGATTATTGAACATATCTTTCAGTTGGAACGGCTTTCTAAAACCGGGATGCCCACCTCCCCACCATAGGCCCAAAACATAGGTCCCACTGTCTTCTGGGCTAGGATTCTCAATGGTCAGCCTGAACTCTTTGGTGTAAGGCTGATCTATGTGTTTGTTGATTGTCATTCTATCTAAGAGTGACTTCCCATTTTTGTCTTTCCTATTTTGGGCGTTTTCAGGTTTGTACCCCCAGTTTGTACCCCCAGTGTTCCAACCCACTGCTCCCCAAGAATCACAGTTGTCGCCCCAAAAGGTGTCAGTGACACATACATACACAGTCATGGGTCTCACTGCTTCATCCCAGGGCTGGATTTTTTGTACATAGCACCTGGAATCATTTGTTCATAAGAGGATATAAAAGTAGCAACATGTGTATTGGATGAGTTATACCAGAATTGTGTTACACCATCTTTTTGCTTGATGGCTACCTCCTGTGCCTGAATAGTAGTCACACTGAAAAGGATATACAGAATCATTTGGTTCCCTCGGTCTCTTCCTCAGGTACAGGGACTTTCTTGCAGTGGGAGGCGTGTATCCACGAGTTCTTCCCGGCCACCTTGACTGATGTGGTGGTTGTTAGGAGAATCTGGAGAGGACCATCATATCTGGGTTCAAGGGTGTATTTTCTCACAAACTTCTTTACCAGGACCCAGTCTCCGGGAACCAACTTGTGTGATCCTGTATCTCGCTCAGGATCTGGAATGGAGGAGAATACTTCCAAATGGACATCGATTAATTCTCGAGATAAAGCAGGCACATAATCAGTTAATACATCAGATTGGAGTTACAACTATTGTAGGAAATAACAACCTAGTCTGGGGCTAAACCAAATATTATCCCATAGGGTGACAGACCATGGTTTCCCCTTGGAGTGTACCTAACACTGAATAAGGCTATGGGCAGGCTATCTGGCCAACTCATTCCTGTTTCCTGAGACATTTTAGCATCTTTAGCATTCTAAATTTTATTGTGCCGCTTAATCTTTTCACCTTCCCACTGCTCTAAGGGTGGTATGGGGTGTGGAAAGATAATGTGACTCCTAGAGCTACCTATATTTCCATGGTTACTGAGGCCATAAAAGCCGGCCCCTGGTCACTCTCTATAACCTCTGGGACACCATACCTGCCCACTGTTTCTGTTAAAAGTCTTTTTCGCCGTGGTTTTTGCTGTCAATCAATGCATACCCATATTGGCCACTCTTTGGCATCTGGATGTGGTTGATCTGTATCCTTTGAAAGGGGTCCTGGGCCTTTGCTAGATACTTCAAAGGTACCTTTTCCGTTCTTCCTGGGTTACATTTAGCACAGATAGCGCATGACTTGGAAAAGTTGTTGGTGAGTGGTGTAATCCACGCGGTTAAGTAGTATTTATTGATCAGGGCATTCATCAAAGTTTTTGACAGATAAGAGGCACCGTGGGCCCACTGTATCACTGCAGGAAACATTGATTGTGGCAGACACGGCCTCTTGTCTATTTCCATGATCCCTTCAGTTTCTGTGGCTCCTTTCTTGATTCACACTTCTTCTTCTTCTTTATCAGCTGCTTCTTGCTGCTCCTTGAGATGGGTCCTGCTCACAGGAAGGTCTTGTAGAATCATGGTGGTCTGTACTGTTTCTTCAGGGGTACCCACTGTACCATCCAGGATGGGTGCATCCACTCCAACAACTCCACAACTTCTTGTGTTCTGTTTGCAGCTTGTTCTGCAGCAGTATCTGCCAGGTGATTGCCTTGTGCTTCTTGGGAATCCATCCTGAAGAACTGTATCTTCGGTGGTGACTGCGTGGTCCTGTGTGGCACCGTCCAATGCTGTCAGCATACCTAGCCCCATCCACAAAGATTGTCACATCAGGATTCTCAAGGGCTGTTTCACTGTCGTAAATGTGAAGTCTCCATTTTCATCACTTCAAAACAGTCATGAGCGGTGAGACGAGTATCTTTATCTAAATAGGACCCCCCCTCGAGAAGTGGAAGTAGAGTGGATGAGCAAGGCACACTGGAGTTTGAGGTGTCTTGCTGAAGACAGGTGCTTGGGCTGTACTTGGTTTAGTATGGCAGCTACGTCATGAGGAACATTATACTTCAAAGACGGCTCTGAAGTCACTGAGTTCAGTTGACAGGAGTAATACCCAATGGGTCTGAGTCTGTTGCCATGGGTCTGAACCAAAACTCCTGTGGCATGTTCTTTTCTCTCTGAGACAAACAGTTTGAAAGTCTTTTAGTCCCAAAGCGGGGGCTGTTGAAAGAATCTCCTTCAGAGTTTCAAAATAGTCCACAACTTCTGGAGAAAGCAAGAAAGAGCATCATAGAGAGGTTGCAGCAAGAGGGAGGCTTCTGGGATTCATTCTTGAGGCAAAGGGATGGCTTTGATTGCAGCAGATCCTTCTTCAGTGAGATGTCGGGTACCTTGGGAGATGCAGCGGCCTAGGAAATTCACTTTCTCTCTGGACTTTTTGCTTTAAGGCCTTGCATCCTTGCTCTGCCAAGTGTTGGAGGAAACTTTCAGAAAAGATTAAGGGCGTCTTCAAGGGTATCTGCACAGAGCAGGAAGTTATCCACATACTGAAGGAGTATAATGTCTGGGTGTAACTTAATCCAGTAGTCCAGAATGAGGGCCATTATCTTGGTGGATTGGGAAAGGGAGTTCTGGGCACCTTGTGGCATAACAGTCCAGCTAAGTCTTCTACTGTAAAGTATTTTGCTGTGGGCAGTATTCCTGCCAGCAAGGTGTGTGGGTTTCCCACCCAGAGATGCCATAAGTGTCTCCAATACAGTAACTTCCTTCACAGCCTTAAGGTCTTGTACCATTCTGTGTTTTTCTGGCTCTCCTTTTGCAGTTTGTTCCTTCACTGGGGACAGTGGTGTGTTGCACGGAGATGTGCAGGGTATCAGAACTCCATTTGACAGAAGGGTTTCGGTTTGCTTTGAAATAGATGCAGCTTGAGCTGGCTTCAAGGGGTACTGTGGTCTTCTGGGCAAAGGGGGCCCCAGGCTTTAGCTGCACACAGGCGTGTAGGGACTTGATCCAGAACCTCTTTTTGGATTCGGGATTCCAACCTCACATTATGCATCCAATGATAAGAAAAGGGGGAACAGAGCACAGTGCTGAGGCATCATCGATGGTCAGCGGTGGGGTGACCAGGACACCACCATCGGGTTGAAAGGAAATGGAAGCCTGGAGTCTGTATAAGACATCAGCCCCTAGAAGATTTAAGGGGAATGTGGAAGAGACCACAAATCTTGCTGGTAGATCAGGAAAGTTGCCCACCTGTAAAGGGCGTGTAAAGGGGTTTTTCCTGGGTGTTCCATCCACCCCTACACATGTTATGTCAATGTCTGATAATAACGAGGTATCGGATAGTTCTTCAGCCCTAATTACACTTCTGGTAGTTATTTTTTTTGCAAGAAGACCTCCTGAATCTTCAGAGGATACCATTGTAGGGGTAAGTGACACAGGTTTGCCGGAATCCTAGTGGAGAAAGTCTACATGGTCTGGAGGGGGTGGGGGAGCAATGTCATGTCTCCTATTGGACATATGTCCTCGTGGGTCACAGTTGGGGCCTGTAGCAAGCTTCTGCTGTCTTCGGTATTCTCTTCTGGAACGGACAGGTCTTACACAGTTGTAGCAGACACGTGGAGTTGGTACTGATGGGCGCAGATAGGGTGTGTCAGAGGCCATCATGAGAGGAGCTACTCTCTACTGCTCTGTGAGGACTCTAGACCTAACAACTACTAACTCCTTTAGCTCCACTAGCTACTAGCGTCTCAAGCTCCATTAGCTCTATATTCTATACTTTATACTCTATACTCAGACCCTTTCTGATTAACTTTTTAAGATCTGAAATAAATTGATATGTGTCTTTGTTCTTTGTTCAGCACACTAAAACCCAAATAAGTAAACTTCTTGTGCTATTTCTCAACAGATTCGCCTTTCCTCATGTGATCTCCTATACACATATAGGCGTCAGGCGTTTCAGAGTACATACAGAATAAATGTTTTCTTTTCCTTTTTTCAAAATACTCAGATGTGAATGAGCCTTGAATCTAGATACAGATTTGAGTGAGGAAAACACTTCCTCTTTCGCTCTTCTCCTGGCATAACGCCCAGAGCATAAACTTCCTCTTATAATACTGTTAAATATATTCTCAATTGAATTTGAACATTTTAAACTTCATTTTAAAACCAGTTATTGCTAATACAATTACATAACTACAATTTGCATAAATATAGCACATTTGCTACATTTACTGTTTTTAGAGAAACTCCTTAAAGTCAGACTCTGAAACTCTTGGTGATGAAAGGGAAAGGACTGTATTGGGGTTGTTGTCTTTGGTGGTGTGAGGGTCCAGGAACCCATTCAAAGGGGATTCAGGGAAAGTACTGGGTAATGGTTGCTGGATTACAAAGGGTGTAAGAGGGGCTGTAAACGTATGTCACCGTATAGGCGGTCGAATGGGACGTTGGACAATGGCACAAAGGAACCCATTCCCCCAGCTTATGAGTCATACATGGGGATGGATCCAATACAGGGTGAGCCTTACAATGTAACAGTCTGTCGTTTTGGGGTTGTACCTGTTCCAGCATGCCTGTCAGCTTGGTGCATCCTGGAAGGGCCAGCGTGACCCTGGTTGGGACTTTAAGAGGAGGGACCGGGTTGGGCCTAAAGTTGGGTCCCCTAGTCTGTTAGCATTAGGTCGGGTAGAGTCTGAGTCCTTAGTCCTAGGTCTATTAGGGCAGGAGGGTCAAAGAGGGGACCTCCTGAGGCCTGAGTGTCTGTGTTTCCTCCCTTGGGAGCTGTCTGAGTCTTTCCCAGAATGTACATTTGTCACTACTGGGGTAAGTTGGGCTCTGTAATACGATACCAAGGACTGGTCTATCACCGGATGTATGTGGGTAGGTTCTGGTGGGGGCAGTGGTACAGTTTGAGTCGGGCGTGTGTGACAACAACCACCTGAGCCGTATAAAGACAAGTGCACATTGTCTGTTATTAAGCACGGTGGGGGAGGTGTCACAGGCTCCTCTGTCACTTGTAGCAGAGGGGCAGTAATGTTTTGGGAGTGTGTACTTTCTGGGGTCCAGACACCATTATAGGGCGGTGGCTGTCTGTCTGTCTTAGCTTTTGACCCCTTTTCTGGCTTCTTGTACACATACATAATACAACCATTCAGACATATTTCACGTTCTATCCATCCTTCTTCATGAATGGCTTTGGCAACTTTGAACCAAGCGTCTGCTGTTTGCAGCAGCCCATGGCACCATGACAAACCCCTTTCCCTTCTTAAAAGAGTACACCATTCATTCGGCTCTAGCCGACCACCCAAATGCCTAGTGACTCCACACACTTTTGCCAATCTCTTCCCTTTCTTGACAGCATCTTCTCCTTCTCGCTCAGACACCAGATCACAAGCCAAACTACCCTCTTTAGGTCTTTCTAACTTCTGCCCCATCGTTAGCTATTGGGAAGTTTATGTGTCCAGGCTCAGGATTTGTATGGCAGTTTTATGAAGCTGTCCTGGACTTGAGGGTCTGACAATCCTCTGACCACCACCTGTCCTCTTTCGGACCACTTTCCAATATATAACACTATCTTGCTATGTTCTGTCTTGATGACTGTGATATTTATGTGTGTCTGCTCAGGATTTTCAACGGGTCATGAGGCTGTCCTGACTCAAGGGTCTGACAATCCGCTATCCGTCACCTGGTACCGGTTCAGACCATATCACAGTCTCAAGTTAACGAGGACAAAAGACAAAATGGATAGAGAGAGAGAGAGAAAAGAATTTCTACAGTGTTCGACTGTCTTGCAAGTCTCCTTACACGCATCTTCCCAAAACGTAGACCAGTCACAGCCCTGTCCACTCAGATGGCCACAGGTAAGGGAGCGGGTGGGTAATACGTGACTACTTATTACCCTCAACAAGACAATTAACAAACAGATAAGGAGTACAGTAATTAATATTCAATGCACCACTTTAAATCTCATTTACATGTCCCAACTCAATACCCAAACTTCTCACTCTGTCTCTTTCCCCTTCTTCTAACCCTTCCGGTTGTTCAGGTTGCAAGGGGCACCTTTTTTGCTGCACGTCCTGTTTGAGCCTCTATTACTTCCAGTGATTTGCCAATGACAATTTTTACTGGATAATGCACATTCAATCTGAACACCAATAAATGCGGGGTATGTGGCAGTATCGGTTTGTAACCAAGAGACTCAACTCTATATCCTGGCTCTACCACTTCAATCAACCCCCAGCCCTCTTCATGTATCCCAAATAACAGACCACAAACACATTTAGGACATGACATAATCAACTAACAACAAAATGTGACCAACAACCAACAACAGGATATGTGACGGCTGCAATGGAGTACAGGATCTCTCAAACTGTCACGGGATCCCCCACGCCACTGTGCGTGTTCCTGACGCCCCCCCCCCCTCCCCGAGGTTTCCCGGTTGCCCGTACTTCTGTACTTATTGTACCCATGCATTGCCTGCACAATTATTTATTTTTATCCCCTCAGGAGGAGTTTAACCACGTCCTGATGCCTTCTCCTAGACCCAGGAGAAGTTTAACCACGTCAACTAATTTCATCCGTCATCCATGACTATATAAGCAATCCCCAACTCCCAACAGCCATCACAAAACACAGATCGATCAACAAAACAGAACAGAACAAAACAGGCGGTAGATATAATTTGCAGGTTCTTTAACTTATCAATAGACTTGAGGCAAGATTAATACCTGTCTTTGATGGTAATAATACTACAGGCAGGCAGTTGATTCTCCTAGCTGCAGTATAATCGGTATATATATATATATATATATATATATATATACATCCCAGTTTTGTGCAGCTCACTGCAGGCCATTAGTATGTCTGTAAGGCCAACAAGGAGAGGCAGACAGTCACAAGCCAATAAAAGAGGGCAAGCAGGCTCTGTGTCTAGAGGCAACAGTGCTGGTCGTGGCCGTGTTGAGCCGCAACATGCCGAAGACTTGGTCGAGTGGATGACCAAGCCGTCCTCATCCTTCTCATCCTCTCTCCCCCAGGCTCAGGGTACTTTGTCTGGCAAAGCAGCTGCCAACACGGCCTCTTCCCTCGGCTCAATGCCATCAGTGACTCCTTCCCTAGCCTCATCATGTACTCCTGAGGAGTCCCCCGAACTGTTTGACCACAGTGTTGGGTACATGCTCCAGGAGGATGCCCAGCGTTTTGAAGGCTCTGATCATGGTACTCAGCTAGAGGAAGACAGTAACGTAAGCCCAGACAGAGGGGGTGCCCAAGAAGGACAGCAATCTGGCAATCATGTTCCCCCTGCTGCAGCAAACTGCCAGGTTTGCTCCAGTGATGAGGAGAGAGGGGATGATGAGGTCACTGACTCCACGTGGGTGCCTGATAGGAGAGAGGAGGAGGCACATCACCAACGAAGCAGTATGCCCTCCAGGGGCCAGCCTAAGGGCAGCATATTGACTGCATCACACCGCAGAGCTCCGCATGTGCAGGGTGTTGCTGTCTCTGCGCTTTATTCCACAAGTTCTTTGGTGTGGGCCTTTCTTGAGACGAGTGCATCAGATCTCACCGCTGCTATTTGCAACATATGTCTCAAGCGTATCTCGCGTGGCCAAAACATCTCCCGCTTGGGCACCACATGCTTGAGCAGACATATGTTGACCTGTCATGCAGTTCGTTGGCAAGCGTACCTAAAAGATCCACACCAAAGAACAAAGAGGACCTCTCCTTGCTCCTCATCAGCTGAGATCTCCAACCCCACTATATCTTCAGTCCTCTCTGAGACCTGCACTGAGAGGAATGAAGGTGTAGAATTAGGTGTGTCACAGCCAAGTACTTGCGGGCAATCTGCTATCGGTACACCGACGTCAGATTGTACCAGGCAAATTTCCCTGTCCCAGCTGCTGCACCGCAGAAAGAAGTTCGCTCCCAGCCATCCACATGCCCAGCGGTTGAATGCTAGCTTGGCAAGATTGCTAGCACTTCTGCTACCTTTTCACTTGGTAGACTCTGCCCCCTTCTGTGAGTTTGTGGAATGTGCGGATCCTTAGTGGCAGGTTCCCAAACGCCATTTTTTCTCACGGAAGGCGATTTCGGCTCTCTACCGACATGTGGAAGGCAATATCTTGGCCTCGCTGGACAGGGCGTTCAGCGGTAAGGTGCATATTACCGCTGACTCATGGTCCAGCAGGCATGGACAGGGACGTTACCTACATTTCTTGGAGCATTGGGTGACTCTGCTGGCAGCTGGGAAAGATGCAGGACAAGGTGCAGTAGTGTTGGAGGTTGTTCCGCCACCACGCCTCCAAAATGCCACTACTGTTGATTCTGATACACCTCTCTCCTCCACCCCCTCCTCTTCTTCTTCCTCTATGGCTTCTTCCTGTGCTTTTTCCTCAGAACCAGTGGTGCTCCGTAAGTGTTCAAGGGGCTACACAAGCGCGCAGGCCAAAAGATGCCATGCGGTGCTTGAGCTGGTGTGCTTGGGGGACAGGAGCCACACTGGGGCAGAGATTCAGTCAGCTCTGCAGGGGCAGGTTCAAAGGTGGTTGACGCCACGCCGACTTAAGCCAGGAATGGTGGTTTGCGACAATGACACCAACCTCCTGTCCGCCCTCCAACAGGGACAACTGACCCATGTGCCCTGTTTGGCTCACATCCTTAACTTAGTGGTGCAGTGGTTCTTGGGCAGGTAACCGGGCTTACAGGATGTCCTGAGGCATGCCAGGAAAGTCTGTGTGCATTTCCGCCGGTCATATAATGCCAGTGCTCAGCTGGCTGACCTCCAAAAGCAATTTAACCTGCCCAAGAACCGCCTAATCTGTGACATGCCCACCAGGTTTTAACTCAACGTTGGCCATGCTGCAGTGGCTGCACACGCAGCAGAGGGCTGGCAATGAGTACCTATGCGACTATGGCACCAGGACAGGGTCAGGGGAGCTTGTTTTTTTTTCCCCACGCCAGTGGGCCATGATCAGGGATGCATGCACTGTCCTGTCACCATTTGAGGAGTCCACGAGGATGGTGAGCAGTGACAGTGCATGCATCAGTGACACTGTCCCCCTTGTCCACCTGTTGGAGCACACGCTGCGTGGAATAATGGACAGGGCACTTGAGGCAGAACAGAGGCAGGAAGAGGAGGACTTCCTTAGCTCTCAAGGCCCCCTTTATCCAGACAGTGTTCCTGCGTGCCAGCCGATCACACAGGAAGAGGAGGAGGAGAATTGTGTCAGCATGGAGGTGGAGCCTGGCACTCAGCATCAGCAGCAATCTTTAAGGGATCATTTACAGTCCCAAGCAACCCATGGACTTGTACAGGGCTGGGAGGAGGTAGCTGTGGATCATGTCGTCCTTAGTGACCCAGAGGACTCCGGACCTAATGCCTCAGCTAACCTACGCTACATGGCCTCCCTGATCCTGCAAAGCCTGCGTAAGGATCCTCGTATTCGTGGTATCAAGGAGAGGGATTGTTACTGGCTGGCAACCCTCCTTGATCCACGTTAAAAGAGTAAGGTTGCAGACCTTATCTTGCCATCGCAGAGGAAGCAGAGGATGAAACATCTTCAGGAGGCCTTGCAGAAAGGTCTGTGCAACGCGTTCCCAGAGACTGGGAGGTAACAAACTCCTGTTTCTGGACAACGTGTTGCCGAGGCTTCGGTCAGTCAAAGAAGGAGCGGTGGAGAAGGTGGCCGTCTGACCGATGCGTTCAGACTATTTTTTAGTCCACAGCCCCAAGGTATGATCGGTTCCAGCAACCATCGCCAGCGTCTGTTTTACATGTGCAAGAATACCTAGGGGCAAGATCTGACTTGGACACCTTTCCCACCGAAAATCTTCTGGGTTACTGGGTCTTGAGGATGGATCACTGGCTAGAGCTTGCACAGTATGCAATTGAGCTACTGGCCTGTCCTGCATCCAGCGTTATTTCGGAACGCACATTGAGTGCTGCTGGAGGCTTTGTAACCGATCACAGGGTGCGCCTGTCCACCGACTCGATCGACCGACTGACCTTCATAAAAATGAATCAGTCTTGGATCACCACCAGATACCAAGCACCTGATGCTGATGTAACCAAATAAATTTTTTTGAAATGTCAGATCCCTTCAAGACTGCCTATGCTGATGCTGAGTGACTATCCTGTTATGTTGAGTGGACTATCCTCTTCCTCCTCAATGATCATGCTGATAGCTTGTAAGAATATTTTTATTTCTGGGCACTGCCACCCGTGGCTAAGGCCTATTTTTCAGCCCCTGTTTAACAGGGACGTGTAATTACAATTTTTGATGCAATAATTTGCAGCAGGGCTCGTTCCTGCGCTCCAACTAGAGTATCTGTGAGGGGTTGCAGTGTTGTGGCACCAGTGCCTAAGGCCCAATTTTTCAGCCCCTGTTTGACAGGGGCGTGTAATTACAATTTTTGATGCAATACTTTGCAGCAGGGCTCGTTCCTGCGCTCCAACTAGAGTATCTGTGAGGGGTTGCAGTGTTGTGGCACCAGCACCAGGGCCTAAGGCCCAATTTTTCTGCCCTTGTTCAACAGGGACATGTAATTAGAATTCTTGATCTAATATTTCACAGCAGGGCCCGTTCCAGCGTCCACCAAGAGTAACTGTGAGGACTTACATTGTTGTGGCACCAGCACCACCACCACCACCACCAAAGGCCCAATTTTTCTGCCCCTGTTCAACAGGTGCATGTAATTACAATTCTTGATCTAATATTTCACAGCAGGGCCGTTTCCACGTCCACCAAGAGTAACTGTGAGGACTTACAGTGTTGTGGCACCAGCAGCACCACCACCAGCACCAAAGGCCCAATTTTTCTGCCCCTGTTCAACAGGTGCATGTAATTACAATTCTTGATCTAATATTTCACAGCAGGGCCCGTTCCAGCGCCCACCAAGAGTAACTGTGAGGACTTGCAGTGTTGTGGCACCAGCACCACCACCATCACCAAAGGCCCAATTTTTCTGCCCCCGTTCAACAGGGGCATGTAATTACAATTCTTGATCTAATATTTCACAGCAGGGCCCTGTGAGGGCTTATAGTGTTGTGTCAACACCAACACCTAAGGCCCAAATTTCTTCAGAGTATATAGGGCAGGACCCTACTTTCAAACATCCAACTTACAAACGACTCCTACTTGCAAACGGAAGGAGACAACAGGAAGTGAGATGAAATCTACCCCTAGGAAGGGAAATTCTCTCCTGTAAGAGTTAATATGGGAAAAACGTTTCTCCTTTCCACTGATGCTTTATCACCAATCCTTGTTTCACTAAAAACCCCAAATTTTCTAAAAACATTTGTCATTGGGACAGAAAGGGAGGTGAAATCTTCTGAAGAGGAGCACAGACAGCAAAACAAATGTCAGGGGTGATAACCCTTCCCTATGTTTTCCAAAAAGCTTAAAAATAGATTTTTTGGCTGGAGCTAAACACATTAAAAATGTGCCAGTTCAAAATTACAAACAGATTCTACTTAACAACAAACCTACTGTCCCTGTCTTGTTTGCACCGTCTGTATACTGCTATTCAGAGTATATAGGGCCTGGGGGCCCCACGCCTTTCCTTTTTTTAATTTGGGTGAAGGGTTCCCCTTAATATTCATACAAGACCCAAAGGGCCTGGGGGG
Organism: Lithobates septentrionalis; assembly: GCA_037952835.1. NCBI lineage: Eukaryota > Metazoa > Chordata > Amphibia > Anura > Ranidae > Lithobates > Lithobates septentrionalis. The sequence goes on along the minus strand of JBBDGP010000572.1, from coordinate 1,409,693 downwards.
GTACCCATGCCATTTGTCTCACTGATTTTCATCGATATTACCGGGACCGACATTACATTAAAGCCGTAAGCAGTTTTAAATGACTTTTATCCTTTTAAAAATGTCATTTTGTGCAGGGACTGTTCTAAGCACGGGAAACATGCACTACTTTACAGGCATACTATAGACACCCCCCAGGTACGATATTTAAAGGAATATTTCACTTTTTTTTCACTTTAAGCATCATTAAAATCACTGCTCCCGAAAAAACTGCAGTTTTTAAAAAAATTTTGGCATTGATACATGTCCCCTGGGGCAGGACCCGGGTCCCCAAACCCTTTTTAGGACAATACCATGCAAATTAGCTTTTAAAATTAGCACTTTTGATTTTGAACATTCGAGTCCCATAGACTTCAATGGGGTTCTAACGTTCATGCAAATTTTCGTTCCGTTCGCAGGTTCTGGTGTGAACCGAACCAGGGGGTGTTCGGCTCATCCCTACTAGTGGCTTACGCATTAGACTTTCCTTCCAATATGCGTATCTCTTATGTATTTCATGTCTCCTTATTAAGACCTTTGGTCTGCAACCACTTTACCACCTCGGTGCCACGTCCTCACCCTGTACAGGTTGAGAACCATGAGGAATATGAAGTACAGTCCATTGTTGACTCCCGTAGGTTCCGTGGCCGCATACACTACCTGGTTCATTGGAAAGGGTACAGTCCAGAGGAACGCTCTTGGGTCTCATCCTCAGACGTACATGCCCCAGTCCACCTTCATGATTTCCATAGATGTTTTCCCTCAAGCCTGGTGGTCCTCTGAGGGGAGGGGTCATTTAGGAGGGGGTGCTGTCAGGGCTGGGCTCAGCCCTTCCTTCCTCTGAGCTGGCCGTTCAGCTGTTGGCTAATTGCCAGCTCCTATCTCTCCACAGTGACTAACCTGCTCGTCAGTCCTGCCTACTTAAGCTGTCCAGCCCAGATGATCTTTGCCTTGGTCATCATCACAGAGACTATCTCCTGCGTTCTATTAACCACTTGCCGACTGCCTAACGCAGATATACTGCGGCAGAATGGCACGGGCAGGCAGAATCACGTTCCCATACGTGATCTGCCTCCCGCGGGCGGGGGGTCCGATCGGACCCCCCCCCGGTGCCAGCGGCGGTCGGCATTTGACTGTGAGCATCGGGAGGCGAGGGGGAGACCATCCGATCGTGGCCCCCCCCTCGCGATCGCTCCCAGCCAATGGGAATCCTCCTCTGCCTGTGTGTAGTTTCACACAGGCAGAGGATGTGATGTCATCTCTCCTCGGTCTGGTAGTTTCCGTCCCAGCGCCGAGGAGAGAAGACAAGTAAGTGCACACAACACAAACACACACAGTAGAACATGCCAGGCATACTTTACACCCCGATCCCCCCCGATCGCCCCCCGATCCCCCCCCAATCACCCCCCCCTGTCACAAACTGACACCAGCAGTATTTATTTTTTTTTTTTTTCTGATTACTGCATAGTGTCAGTTTGTGACAGTTACAGTGTTAGGGCAGTGAGTGTTACCCCCCTTTAGGTCTAGGGTACCCCCCTAACCCCCCCTAATACAGTTTTAACCCCTTGATCACCCCCTGTCACCAGTGTCACTAAGCGATCATTTTTCTGATCGCTGTATTAGTGTCGCTGGTGACGCTAGTTAGGGACGTAAATATTTAGGTTCGCCGTCAGCGTTTTATAGCGACAGGGACCCCCATATACTACCTAATAAATGTTTTAACCCCTTGCTTGCCCCCTAGTTAACCCTTTCACCACTGATCACCGTATAACCGTTACGGGTGACGCTGGTTAGTTCGTTTATTTTTTTATAGTGTCAGGGCACCCGCCGTTTATTACCGAATAAAGGTTTAGCCCCCTGATCACCCGGCGGTGATATGCGTCGCCCCAGGCAGCGTCAGATTAGCGCCAGTACCGCTAACACCCACGCACGCAGCATACGCCTCCCTTAGTGGTATAGTATCTGTACGGATCAATATCTGATCCGATCAGATCTATACTAGCGTCCCCAGCAGTTTAGGGTTCCCGAAAACGCAGTGTTAGCGGGATCAGCCCAGATGCCTGCTAGCACCTGCGTTTTGCCCCTCCGCCCGGCCCAGCCCACCCAAGTGCAGTATCGATCGATCACTGTCACTTACAAAACACTAAACGCATAACTGCAGCGTTCGCAGAGTCAGGCCTGATCCCTGCGATCGCTAACAGTTTTTTTGGTAGCGTTTTGGTGAACTGGCAAGCACCAGCCCCAGGCAGCGTCAGGTTAGCGCCAGTACTGCTAACACCCACGCACGCACCGTACACCTCCCTTAGTGGTATAGTATCTGATCGGATCAATATCTGATCTGATCAGATCTATACTAGCGTCCCCCAGCAGTTTAGGGTTCCCACAAACGCAGTGTTAGCGGGATCAGCCCAGATACCTGTTAGCACCTGCGTTTTGCCCCTCCGCCCGGCCCGGCCCAGCCCACCCAAGTGCAGTATCGATCGATCACTGTCACTTACAAAACACTACACGCATAACTGCAGCGTTCGCAGAGTCAGGCCTGATCCCTGCGATCGCTAACAGTTTTTTTTGTAGCGTTTTGGTGAACTGGCAAGCACCAGCGGCCTTGTACACCCCGGTCGTAGTCAAACCAGCACTGCAGTAACACTTGGTGACGTGGCGAGTCCCATAAGTGCAGTTCAAGCTGGTGAGGTGGCAAGCACAAGTAGTGTCCCGCTGCCACCAAAAAGACAAACACAGGCCCGTCGTGCCCATAATGCCCTTCCTGCTGCATTCGCCAATCCTAATTGGGAACCCACCGCTTCTGCAGCACCCGTACTTCCCCCATTCACATCCCCAACCAAATGCAGTCGGCTGCATGAGAGGCATTTTCTTTATGTCCTCCCGAGTACCCCTACCCAGCGAACCCCCCCAAAAAAGATGTCGTGTCTGCAGCAAGCGCGGATATAGGCGTGACACCCGCTATTATTGTCCCTCCTGTCCTGACAATCCTGGTCTTTGCATTGGTGAAAGTTTTGAACGCTACCATTCACTAGTTGAGTATTAGCGTAGGGTACAGCATTCCACAGACTAGGCGCACTTTCACAGGGTCTCCCAAGATGCCATCGCATTTTGAGAGACCCGAACCTGGAACCGGTTACAGTTATAAAAGTTAGTTACAAAAAAAAGTGTAAAAAAAAAAAAACACATACAAAAATATAAAAAAAAAAAAATAGTTGTCGTTTTATTGTTCTCTCTCTCTCTATTCTCTCTCTATTGTTCTGCTCTTTTTTACTGTATTCTATTCTGCAATGTTTTATTGTTATTATGTTTTATCATGTTTGCTTTTCAGGTATGCAATTTTTTATACCTTACCGTTTACTGTGCTTTACTGTTAACCATTTTTTTGTCTTCAGGTACGCCATTCACGACTTTGAGTGGTTATACCAGAATGATGCCTGCAGGTTTAGGTATCATCTTGGTATCATTCTTTTCAGCCAGCAGTCGGCTTTCATGTAAAAGCAATCCTAGCGGCTAATTAGCCTCTAGACTGCTTTTACAAGCAGTGGGAGGGAATGCCCCCCCCCCCAATGTCTTCCGTGTTTTTCTCTGGCTCTCCTGTCTCAACAGGGAACCTGAAAATGCAGCCGGTGATTCAGCCAGCTGACCATAGAGCTGATCAGAGACCAGAGTGGCTCCAAACATCTCTATGGCCTAAGAAACCGGAAGCTACGAGCATTTTATGACTTAGATTTTGCCGGATGTAAACAGCGCCATTGGGAAATTGGGAAAGCATTTTATCACACCGATCTTGGTGTGGTCAGATGCTTTGAGGGCAGAGGAGAGATTTAGGGTCTAATAGACCCCAATTTTTGCAAAAAAGAGTACCTGTCACTACCTATTGCTATGATAGGGGATATTTACATTCCCTGAGATAACAATAAAAATGATTTAAAAAAAAAAAATGAAAGGAACAGTTTAAAAATAAGATAAAAAAATAATAATAATAAAAAAAAAAAAAAGCACCCCTGTCCCCCCTGCTCTTGCGCTAAGGCGAACGCAAGCGTCGGTCTGGCGTCAAATGTAAACAGCAATTGCACCATGCATGTGAGGTATCACCGCGAACGTCAGATTGAGGGCAGTAATTTTAGCAGTAGACCTCCTCTGTAAATCTAAAGTGGTAACCTGTAAAGGCTTTTAAAGGCTTTTAAAAATGTATTTAGTTTGTCGCCACTGCACGTTTGTGCGCAATTTTAAAGCATGTCATGTTTGGTATCCATGTACTCGGCCTAAGATCATCTTTTTTATTTCATCAAACATTTGGGCAATATAGTGTGTTTTAGTGCATTAAAATGTAAAAAAGTGTGTTTTTTCCCCAAAAAATGCGTTTGAAAAATCGCTGCGCAAATACTGTGTGAAAAAAAAAAATAAAACACCCACCATTTTAATCTGTAGGGCATTTGTTTTAAAAAAAATATAATGTTTGGGGGTTCAAAGTAATTTTCTTGCAAAAAAAAAATATTTTTTTATGTAAACAATAAGTGTCAGAAAGGGCTTTGTCTTCAAGTGGTTAGAAGAGTGGGTGATGTGTGACATAAGTTTCTAGATGTTGTGCATAAAATGCCAGGACAGTTCAAAACCCCATTTTGGAAAGTAGACACCCCAAGCTATTTGCTGAGAGTCATGTTGAGTGCATGGAATATTTTATATTGTGACACAAGTTGCGGGAAAGAGACAAATTTTTTTTTTTGTCACTAAATGATATATTGCTCAAAAATGCCATGGGAATATGTGAAATTACACCCCAAAATACATTCTGTTGCTTCTCCTGAGTACGGGGATACCACATGTGTGAGACTTTTTGGGAGCCTAGCCGCGTACGGGACCCCGAAAACTAAGCACCGCCTTCAGGCTTTCTAAGGCCGTAAATTTTTGATTTCACTCTTCACTGCCTATCACAGTTTCGGAGGCCATGGAATGCCCAGGTGGCAAAAAAACCCCCCAAATGACCCCATTTTGGAAAGTAGACACCCCAAGCTATTTGATGAGAGGTATAGTGAGTATTTTGCAGACCTCACTTTTTGTCACAAAGTTTTGAAAATTGAAAAAAGAAAAAAAAAATTTTTTTTCTCGTCTTTCTTTATTTTCAAAAACAAATGAGAGCTGCAAAATACTCACCATGCCTCTCAGCAAATAGCTTGGGGTGTCTACTTTCCAAAATGGGGTCATTTGGGGGGGGTTTGTGCCACCTGGGCATTCCATGGCCTCCGAAACTGTGATAGGCAGTGAGGAGTAAAATCAAAAATGTACGCCCTTAGAAATCCTGAAGGCAGTGATTGGTTTTCGGGGCCCCGTACGCGGCTAGACTCCCAAAAAGTCCCACACATGTGGTATCCCCATACTCAGGAGAAGCAGCTAAATGTATTTTGGGGTGCAATTCCACATATGCCCATGGCCTGTGTGAGCAATATATCATTTAGTGACAACTTTGTGCAAAAAAAAAAAATAAAAAAAAAAATTTGTCACTTTCCCGCAACTTGTGTCAAAATATGAAACATTCCATGGACTCAACATGCCACAAAGCAAATAGCTTGGGGTGTCTACTTTCCAAAATGGGGTCATTTGGGTGGGGGGGTTTATGCCATCTGGGCATTTTATGGCCTTCAAAACTGTGATAGGTATTGAGGAGGAAAATCAAAAATGTACGCCCTTAGAAATCCTGAAGGCAGTGATTGGTTTTCGGGGCCCCGTACGCGGCTAGGCTCCCAAAAAGTCCCACACATGTGGTATCCCCGTACTCAGGAGAAGCAGCTAAATGTATTTTGGGGTGCAATTCCACATATGCCCATGGCCTGTGTGAGCAATATATCATTTAGTGACAACTTTTTGTAATTTTTTTTTTTTTTGTCATTATTCAATCACTTGGGACAAAAAAAATGAATATTCAATGGGCTCAACATGCCTCTCAGCAAATTCCTTGGGGTGTCTACTTTCCAAAATGGGGTCATTTGTGGGGGTTTTGTACTGCCCTGCCATTTTAGCACCTCAAGAAACGACATAGGCAGTCATAAATTAAAGGCTGTGTAAATTCCAGAAAATGTACCCTAGTTTGTAGGCGCTATAACTTTTGCGCAAACCAATAAATATACACTTATTGACATTTTTTTTACCAAAGACATGTGGCCGAATACATTTTGGCCTAAATGTATGACTAAAATTGAGTTTATTGGATTTTTTTTAGAACAAAAAGTAGAAAATATCATTTTTTTTCGAAATTTTCGGTCTTTTTCCGTGTATAGCGCAAAAAATAAAAACGGCAGAGGTGATCAAATACCATCAAAAGAAAGCTCTATTTGTGGGAAGAAAAGGACGCAAATTTCGTTTGGGTACAGCATTGCATGACCGCGCAATTAGCAGTTAAAGCGACGCAGTGCCGAATTGTAAAAAGTGCTCTGGTCAGGAAGGGGGTAAAACCTTCCGGGGCTGAAGTGGTTAAAGAATTGCTTGGCTGACATTCCTTCTGGCTCCAGATCCTGCTGGCTGTTTCACTATGCTGTTCTCTGGCTTCCTTACCTTCTGGCTTTTCTGACTATCCGTTTGGTTACCGAACTTTGGCTATGTTTTGACTATGTTTGTTTTGACTACATTTTATTATTAAACAAGTGTGATTTAACTGTACCTCTGTCTCGGTCTGATTGATGGTTTCTGACAATATGTTTGTCTTATGTCTTTTCTGTCCTACCCTTTGTAGATGAATGTTTTAAGGAATATACTCTGTATTCCTTCATGTAATCCATGATGTTTACCCTTTTCCTGTACAAATAGAATGCTGTGTATTAGTTTAGACCTGCTTACTACCTACCAATAAATTGTTGTTATTGTGTTAAAGTATCACTCATGGTCAAAGAGCTCTCATTTAACCCACATCATATCTGAGAGATATTAAATCCTAAATATAATAAATGGGTACACACTGCTTAACTTAACTGCTTAACCGCCTCCCGCCGGCTGTCAAATGATGGCTGGGCGGCGTGGCTCTCGATCTGGGTGGACGTCATATGATGGCCCTCTAGAACGACCGCTCCTGCAAGCCCCCAGGGGTGTGCAGCACATTGATCGTGTTGTTAGTACATGGCGTGACCCCGATCTGTGTAAAGATCGGCTGTGTGCAATCACAGCCGGTCACAAGTAAGCATGGAGATGCCGGTAATCGGTGCTCCTCGCCTCACACTGACAGAGTGTGAGGAGAGCAGAGCCGATCAGTGGCATCTCCTCACAGAGGACATCTAGGGATGTAATCAGGGCACTGATCATCAGTGCCCTGATTACAATTAAGTGCCAAACAGTGCTAGCAATGCCAGCAATGCCACTGCCAGCAATCAGTGCCCACAATTGGCACCAATCTGTGCCCACAAGTGCCAGCAATCAATGGCCATCAATGATGCCAGTCAGTGCTGGCTATCAGTGCTGCCCAGCAATGCCTATCACTGCTGCCCATCGATGCTCATCACTGCTGCCTATCAATGCCACCCATCAGTGCCGCCTATTCATGCCGCCTATCTGTGCCCACCAGTGCCGCCTATCTGTGCCCAGTGCCCAGCAGTGCCACCCATCAGTGCCGCGTATCAGTGCTCATCACTACCACATATCAGTGCCACCTATCAGTGCCCATAAGTGCGGCATATTCGTGCCTCCTCATCAGTGCCACCTAATCAGTGCCCATAAGTACCACCTCATCAGTGCCCATAAGTGCCACCTCATCAGTTCCCATAAGTAATGCCTCATCTGCGCCCATCAGTGAAGGAGAAAAATTACTTATTTACAAAATTTACTGAAAGAAACGAAGAAAAACCTTTTTTTTTTCAAAACTTTGTTTTTTTTTTTTCTTGTAGGAAAAAATAAAAAACTCAGGAGTGATTAAATACCACCAAAAGAAATCTCTATTTTTGTGTGAAGAAAATTATAAAAATTTCACATGGTTACAGTGTAGCATGACTGCGCAATTGTCATTCAAAGTGTGACAATGCTGAAAGCTGAAAAATGGCTTGGGCAGGAAGGGGGTGTAAGTGCCCTGTATTGAGGCGGTTAAAGTGTACAGTATGTATATGCATGCTATAAGAGCTCTAAATAAGGCTCTCTTTTCTCCTGCTCCAGCTCAATGCTAAAAACTGAAGGGGGGGGCAAAAGGCATGGGAAGCTGGGCACTAACCCTGCCACCAGTGGCAGCTGGTGCTGTGCTGATGGACATCTCGCCACCAATACCTCCCTGGTCAGTCGGCACTGCACCTACCCCGTCTAGGTCAGCTTCGGCTCCTTCCTGCATCTCCTCCTCCTCTGCATCTCAGGCTTCACAGCGGCTTCTCAGTACCTGCTTCCTAATTGGCCAGGAGGAGAATCAGGAAGACAATAGCGAATATTAATTTGCTATTGTCACACAACTGGGTGGGCTCAGGGCGCAGTGCTCTGCGAGCCCACCCCTTTTTGAAGGCAATTAGAGCCTCTGGCTCTAATCGGGTGCTTCTAAAAAAAAAAAACTCTTTTGGAATCCATGCATCTGGCGTCCTGCTGGTAGATTAGGGGCAGCGTGCATGGATTAGGGGGGTGGTGCCCCTAATGGATGGGCCACCACTGCCTGCCACTGAACCAATGCCAAAAATAAATATAAATAATAAACAATATTTTTCTCTACACAGAACTCTCATCTCTCCTGAACAGTGCCAACTGTCAATGTGGCTACTGTGAGCCCACCCTTCTATCAAAAAGGGGTTGGGTTATCCATTCTTGAAGTTATTGGCTCTTTTTATGCAGCTGACCAAGGCAAAAGTTAACAGCATTTTAGGTTATGTGTAAACCTGTAAATTTTTTTGGCCAAAAGTCTGCCAGTCACACATTTTTCATATCCCAATGATACACCGCAAACAAATGGTAGCAACAAACTCAAGACTCATTTCTAAACAAAGTTGTAGCGCTGTCACACTAAAGCCAGCTTCCTGCCAATGTTGTTGTAATTTGACCAACGTAAATAAGGGTTAAAACCTCTGCAAAGTTGTTAACGCTATCCATGTCCCTGTTGTGGCAAATTTCACATACTTCCTGGTTCCTCAGACATCCATCATCTGAACAGGAAGTGAGGTGATAATACTCTAAAGAGGATGTAGAAATCAATAAAAACTTGACAAAGATTCTTACCCTTACTTACTTTACTAGATAACCTGGAAAAAAATTATATCTCCCAAAAGGTGTCACAAATAGAAACAAAGTATAGGTTCCCTATATATATATATATATACACACACATACACACACACAGATGCATAAAGAAACACACCTGCACAGTACATGCACAAACACACACATTAGCAAATACAGACTTGTTTTTTCCTGTCTCAAATCTCACCAACACTGAAACTTTCTAAATTTAAATATGCACCCTTGAGCAGTATATGAGGTAAAACTGCAAAATCAAATTAAAGTAAATAAACCATTACATTAGCATTAAATAACGTTTACTTTGATATAACCAAATCCTTTTACACATCATTTAAACATCTCATAACAGCAAATTAATCATTAAATACACCATTAAAACATGTTGCATAACATAAATTAATTTGCTAATAACATTAAATATCAATGTGTGCTTCATCTCATCTCTTAGGTGGAAAGTTGTGAGCAGTATGGAAAATTTAATTATTCACTTGCTTTTGCCTGATCATTCTTATATTTTAATAAAATTGAGATTCTGAATGCATATCTATTTGGCTCGTTGTGCTTCTAATACTGTCACCGTTGTTTTTGAAGAAATAGCATAAAAGATTCATAAAACTTCAGTACCAGCAGATTTGTATTGCAAGTATACAGGATATCTCCCTTTAAAAACTGGTAAAAGAAGTCTAAGTTAATGACCAACTTTATAACTAACCCCAATCTTTTTTTATCAACCCTTCAACTAATTCCTAATGTATAAGTAAAGACAATCCTTTTTTTTTAGTTTTGGATAGAGTGCAGAGAGATTAGAACACCTGTTGGGCTTTTTATTGCTATCTGGGTTCCCAATAGGGAGATTCACCCTCTCTCTTTTTTTCTGTTTACTGTCATCACTTACTTTGGAGGGATTTTGGGATACGACAATCCAAGGAACAATTGAGGAAACGCTGGTCAGACCTGAAATTGAGGGAGCACGATCAGTATAGAAGGATCAGGAAAGTACTGCAAAAAAGTAAGTACTTGTCATGTGTTCCTATTATTATTATTACTTTAATGCTGCTCCATGTGCTTTTCTTTACTGTTGTACAGTATAAAATGGCAATTTTGAGGTCGTGGGCACAGTAATCGTTCATAGTAAACATTGTTTGTTCGACCACTAATACAACGTTTTTGGCAGATGCAGGTTAACTACATTTGTTCATGCCTATTTGTATGAAAAGAGGTTTAGTACATTGTTGTCTAGATGTTTTGTCACTATAATGAAATGCAAACTTGATTCAGTGTAAGGAGAGAACACTCGGCAGCTGTTTACAAATCTGGACGCAGGAGCACTAGTGTGGGACACCAGAACAACCTTTTTATGGTGTCCCACGCAGGTGCTCCAGTGGATACTAGGGGTCTCTCCATGTGTGAAACTTTAAAAAACAGGTAAGTATTCCAGCTTTGGAAAGGGAAAAAATCATGTCTTCAGCTTGGAACTCGGCCAAAACAGACAATTTGACAACACTTCAAAGCAATGTTTCATGTTTCTATTTCTTGCCTCAAATATCTGTGTGCTAAGTATACCTTTTTTGTATTAACATAGGGGAGAAAAGAATCGGGACATCTGAGGACACCAGGAACCCCACACCTCCTGAAGAAGGGGAACTCCCCACACACCATGAAGATGTGGATTCTGAGGTTCACGAAGTGGGTGAAATGGTGACCACAGCAGGTCAGTGTCTGAGAGCACAGCTTCAGGTAATAGATGTATTATCATGGCTGCCTCCAGTTAGGTAATCCTTTCAACCCAAAGGAGAAAGTAAGAATCTCATCTAGTGTCCTTCTACGGGGTCAAATTGAATATCCATAGTGGTTGTGGAGTGTTCACCCACCTCCTAGCAGACACATGTGCTTATGACCTCCTATAACCAGAGGTCCATCCAATTTGGTAAGCACATCTGTGTGTCTGGGGTGGAGGATATAGTCACTGTATACAGAAGAACCTGTTCCCCTTCTTCTCACGAGGGATCTTCTCTTCTTCTGGATGTCTTTACATATTATGGACTGTTTTATTTATGCGCTGCACTAACATTGTTTTGAAATAGATGTATGGCTGCATATTTTTAATACATGGTGTGTTTTTTTATTTTTAGGTGATGTGGATGTTGTGGAAGAAGAAACTCACTTCAACAGTGCAAGTGCACAAATCCTGATCAGCGAAATAATGGTGTGCAATCGTGAATTAGAGAAGGTCAAGGAAAACATCAATGATGCTGAAAAGACTCACCAACATCATTGATGTTTTAGCCAAAATCTACCAAAAAAAAGTAATTTGAAAGACAAATTTTGAAGATGCACACAGTGGGGTTGATTTACGAAGCATTTGCGCCATGACTTGCGGTGCACGCCGATGCGCAAATGACATTTTCGTATTTACAAAGCATTTGCACCGGTAACACAGCGCGATCCTCAATTTACTATTCTCTTCCCGGTGCACGGGAAGAGGTGATCTGCACGCCACTATAGAACTGGTGCACGGCATCTTTAACTTCAAATTTAAACAAGCTGGAAGTGCGAATCATAGGGGGGTGATGTGGGGTGATGTGGGGAAGTGTAGTACTAACTGTCAAAGTCACAAATATGGCCAAAATAGAATGAGAAAGTGACTTTATCTGATCAAGCCAGCAGCGCCGGCAAATACATTTAAACTGCGGGAGGTGAATCTATACACTGCGCATGCTCAAACGGCATTTGCGCTTGTTCAAATACTTTGATTCACTGCGCCGGCAAAATATTAGTAAATGTCAGGCAACGTAAAAGCATTTGCATAGGTTGAACGGGCGCATCTCTAGAATTTTTTTTTTTTTTAACGCTGGTTCACTTCATGCGGCTCTAATGAAATGTCGGTCCGGCAACACACATAAAAGTTCATTGATAAAAACAGCATTAAGAAAACAAACAAAATTCAGAAAAAAAAATGCGTGGGGTTCCCCTAAAAATCCATACCAGGCCCTTCAGGTCTGGTATGGATTTTAAGGGGAACCCCGCGCCAAAATAAAAAAAATGGCGTGGGGTCCCCCTAAAAATCCATACCAGACCCTTATCCGAGCACGCAACCTGGCAGGCCGCAGGAAAAGAGGGGGGACGGGAAGAGGTGATCTGTACGCCACTATAGAACTGGTGCACGACATCTTTAACTTCAAATTTAAACAAGCTGGAAATGCTAGTAAATGTCAGGCAACGTAAAAGCATTTGCATAGGTTGAACGGGCGCACCTCTAGACTTTTTTTTTTTTAACGCTGGTTCACTTCATGCGGCTCTAATAAAATGTCGGTCCGACAACACACATAAAAGTTCATTGATAAAAACAGTATTAAGAAAACAAACAAAATTCAGAAAAAAAAATGCGTGGGGTTCCCCCGAAATACAATACCAGGCCCTTCAGGTCTGGTATGGATATTAAGGGGAACCTCACGCCAAAAAAAAAAAAATTGCGTGGGGTCCCCCTAAAAATCCATACCAGGCCCTTCAGGTCTGGTATGGATTTTAAGGGGAACCCCGCGCCACAATAAAAAAAAATGGCGTGGGGTCCCCCTAAAAATCCATACCAGGCCCTTCAGGTCTGGTATGGATTTTAACCGCTTGCTGACCGCCGGCTGTCTATTGACGGCCAGACGGCGCAGCTCTCATTGCGGGCGGGCGTCATATGATGGCCTCGCATTCCTAGGCCACCAGGGGGCGCGCGCGCGCCGCCGCCGGCGATCGCGCGCGCCTGCCGTGTCACTAGGCACCCGGTGCGCGTGCCCCGCGGCCGTGATGTCCGCCGGGCACCCGCGATTACCGGTAACACAGCAGGACCGTGGATCTGTGTGTGTAAACACACAGATCCACGGTCCTGTCAGAGGAGAGGAGACCGATGGTGTGTTCCCAGTACAGCGGAACACCGATCGGTCTCCTCCCCTAGTGAGTCCCCTCCCCCTACAGTTAGAATCACTCCCTAGCAACACAGTTAACCCCTCGATCAGCACCTAGTGTTAACCCCTTCCCTGCCTGTCACATTTCTACAGTAATCAATGCATTTTTATAGCACGGTTCGCTGTATAAATGTGAATGGTCCCAAATATGTGTCAAAAGTGTCCGATGTGTCCGCCGCAATATCGCAGTCACAATAAAAATCGCAGATCGCCGCCATTACTAGTAAAAAAATTTAAAAAAATAAAAATGTTATAAATCTATCCCCTATTTTGTAGACGCTATAACTTTTGCGCAAACCAATCTATATACGCTTATTGCGATTTTTTTTACCAAAAATATGTACAAGAATACATATCGGCCTAAACTGAGAAAAAATTTGTTTTAAAGAAAAAAAAATAGGATTTTTTATTACAGCTTACCTGTAAAATCCTTTTCTTTCGACGGACATCACGGGACACAGAGCCACAGTAATTACTGATGGGTTATAGGGTATCACTAGGTATTGGACACTGGTCACACCCTAATCAGGAAGTTCAACCCCCTATATAACCCCTCCCCTTCCAGGGATACCTCAGTTTTGTAGCAAAGCAGTATAGGTGTATTAGAAGAGGGGCGGGACCTCTGTGTCCCGTGATGTCCGTCGAAAGAAAAGGATTTTACAGGTAAGCTGTAATAAAAAATCCTATTTTCTTTTCTCGGACATCACGGGACACAGAGCCACAGTAATTACTGATGGGATGTCCCAAAGCAATGCCAACTGAGGGGGGGGATCACAACCAAGTAGGGTGCTATCAGACCTGAGGACCCTGTACCGCTGTCTGCAGCACACTACGCCCAAAGGCGATATCCTCATGCCTTCCTACATCCACCTGATAGAATCTGGTGAATGTATGAACTGAAGACCAGGTTGCGGCCTTGCAGATCTGAGCCATAGAGGCCCGGTGATGCACTGCCCAAGAAGCACCAATAGCCCTTGTGGAATGTGCCTTGATCTGAAACGGAGGAATCTTCTGTTTCAAACCGTAAGCTTGAATAATCAACTGTCGAATCCATTTAGAAATGGTCGCTTTTGACGCTGCCTGTCCTCTATTGGGACCCTCCGGCAGCACGAACAAGACATCCGTCTTGCGAATCTGAGCAGTTGCCTCCAGATAGGTCTTGACTGCTCTTACTACATCCAAAGAATGTAATGACCTTTCTTCCGAAGAACAAGGTTCTGGAAAAAAGGAAGGTAGCACAATGTCTTGGTTTAGATGAAAATCTGAAACCACCTTCGGTAAAAAACTAGGATGAGGGCGCAGTACCACTCTATCCTTGTGTATAATCAAGTAAGGCTCTTTACAGGAAAGAGCTGCTATTTCTGATACTCTTCTAGCAGAAGAGATAGCTACCAGGAAAATTAGTTTCCTCGTCAGTAAGACCAAAGGAATCTGACGTATTGGTTCAAAAGGTTGTTTTTGTAACACCGATAGAACCAAGTTCAAGTCCCAGGGGTTTAGGGGCGCCTTAACCGGAGGATTAAGACGCATCACCCCCTGCATAAAGTTTCGGATCAGAGAATGCGAAGCAAGCGGCCGTTGAAACAACACTGATAAGGCCGACACCTGGCCCTTGATGGTACTCAAGGCCAGCTTCATCTCTAATCCTAATTGTAGAAAATCCAGAATTCTACTTATGACATATTTCCTGGGATGCCAACCCCTGGATTCACACCAGGATACATAAGCTTTCCAGACTCTATGATAAATCATTCTGGAAACTGGCTTCCTTGCATTGATCAAGGTAGATATGACAGGACCTGAAAGCCCACGATTTTTCTGAACGTGGGATTCAATAGCCCACCCGTCAAATCTAGCATTTGTGAGGCAGGCTGGAACACCGGACCTTGAGCTAACAGGTCTGGGTGTATCGGTAGGGTCCACCGGGAACCCACCATCATCCCTGCTATTTCTGCTTATCAGGTTCTTCTGGGCCAAACGGGGGCCACCAGAAGTGCCGACTTCCCTTCTTGCCTGAGTCTGCGAAGGAGCCGTGGCAGTAGCAGAATGGGAGGGAATGCATAAATCGGTGAGAGCCGATGCCACGGAATCACCAACGCATCCGTCCTGCCTGCAAGAGGATCCCAGGCAACCGGTAGGAAGGATTTCCCCTTCTGTAGGTTTTCGGGTATGAGCCATCAACTGAGGCTCTGACGCATCGCATGCGATAGGTGCATTGGAAAGTTTAATGCCTGCACCTTCCTGTTCCAGGTCAACAGAATACTGTGTTGCAACAGTTCTGCTTGGAACTGCGCATAGGGAACTGCTTCGAATGAAGCCACCATCTTCCCCTGCAGCCTCATACAAAGGCGGACAGAAAGACCCTTCTTGGCCCTGACTGTCAGAATCAGCTCCCTTAGAGCAGTGATCTTTGCCTGCAGACACTTCAGTTAAGCAGGAAAACTGGGCACATATAGGCCTGTATCTCTGATGCCTATTGATATCAGAAATTCTCCTCCCTGCAGGACGGAGATTACTGTCTGAATTGATTCCAAACGAAAGGACTGCATCCTTGGGAATCGTTTCAGATCTCTCAAGTCCAAAATGGGTCTGTCGTCCCCATTTGGTTTTCGGACCATAGAAAGATTGGAACAGAGTCTCAATCCTTGATCCTTTGTGGGAACCCCCACAATGACCTCTTGCGACCAAAGTCGCTTTATCGCTAGAAGGAGCGACTGCTTCTCTTCTGGTTTTCTGGGATCACCTGATCTGAGGAAACGAGGATTGGGACATTCTTGGAACTCCAGTCTGTACCCTAAGGTTACCATGGAGATTACCCATCTGTCCTGGAAGTCCTTCTGCCAGGGCCCTGAGAGCTGCAGCAGTCTTTCCCCCCACTCGAGCGAGCGGGGCGCCCCTTCATGAAGAGGTCTTAGTGTCTTGCTTAGAAGACCTTTTCCCCCAGGATTTCTTGTGTCCCTGGGGTTGACTCTTGTTTCTTGCCCCAGACGGAGGAGACCGTCGTGACTGTCTGGAGGCTGATGCCCCTGGCGCTGGGGAAAGAGTCCGTTTAAAAGAGGGACGCTTACTCTTCTTCTTATCAGGTAAGAGAGTGCTTTTCCCACAGATCGTCTTGATATAATTATCCAAGTCCTCTCCAAACAACCTTTCACCACGGAAGGGAAACCCAGCCAGAAGCTTCTTACATGGTGCTTCGGCTGACCAGTTTTTCAACCATAAGATTCTACGTATGAGGGCGCATGCGCAGCGGCTCCTGACATGGACGCTTAGTCAGGGAGCTCCGTCCCGCTTCGGCAGACCGGGCCTCCGCAGCGGCACTCGGACCGGCGTTCGGCGCCTGGATTACCCCCCCACGGACACCGGAGGACCCAGGGACTCTCCCGATGTACTCGGGAGCAGTTAAGAGGAACTTAAAGCCCGCATTTGAAGCCGCTCTGTCCCACGCTGAGACAGCTAAGATGGCGGCCGCTCCTCACTGCTCTGCAGCTACATGTCCTCCCTGTGCCCAGCTTACAGCATCCCCCTCCCTGCTACAACAAAACTCCTTCACAGGAAACTCTCCCCTAGAACCAGCTTCCCCAGCATCCACCGCATCTCTCCTAGAACACTCCCTGACAGAACTGGAGTACTCCCCCATGGATGCAGGCCCTCCCCAGGCACGCCAGCTAATACAGCCCGGGGATTCAGGCCTACTACAACCGACCTCTGTGGCAGAAATGTTTGCCAAGTTTGCTGAACTACTGGACAGAGGCCTGCACAACACAGCCCTGAAAATAACAAATGACATTAAAGCAGACCTACAGCAGATAGGCACCCGCATAGACCTCATTGAGTCCAACCTAGATTCCACCATTTTGAGAACAAATCAGAACACTACCTGTATACAGACCCTCCAGGAGCAATTAGAGACTGCCAATGCCAAACTTGATGACCTCGAAAACCGAAATCGGAGGTACAATTTTAGAGTCAGGGGGCTCCCTGAATCGTTTAAGGATATTCCTGAAACTATACAATCCTTTCTTAAGGAATTACTCCCTGATACACCTCAACACAGACTGGAGCTGGATAGGGCTCATAGAGCTCTCAGACCTCCTAGGGCGGACGGACTCCCCCGTGATGTGGTGGTGAAACCGCACTTCTTCTCCATCAAGGAGGAGGTCATGAGGAAATCAAGATCCATGCCTAAAATAGTGTTCCAGGGTCATCAGCTGCAAATCTTTGCTGATTTATCCCCCCTCACTATCCAAAAAAGGAGGGCCCTAAAGCCACTACTTCAAATCCTGATGGACAGAGAAATTAAATACTGGTGGCTCTTCCCATTCCAACTTAAACTAATCTTCAAAGGCAAGGCTTATACCTTTGGATCCCTGCAGGAAGGAGAACGACTGTTTCTACAACTGGGCCTCATCAACCAAGACCCCAATGCCCGTCAGTTGGGACCTCAACCAAACTCTGCGAAAAGACATATGCCCACCAGTCCCCTGAATCCGGTTTGGGAGAAGGCCAGATCCAAGAAGTCCAAGGAAACTATCCCTCCATGACTTCCGTGACTCGTTTATTCTCCAGGACTCACCTTTTTTTCTGTGTCTCCTTTTCTTCTCAGCTACTGGCTGAGATGACGGAGCCCCCCCCACTTGAACTTCCCATGACAGGTTTTCTATTCACTGTCTAGATGATCTCTCGCCTGTCGGGTACCTCTCAAACTGGGGAGGACACTGAATAAGAAATCTTTTTCCTTTTTTTTTTTTTTTTGGCCCCTTTAGGATGCTCCATTACTACCTCTAGGTGGGAGTTGCGGGAAGTACTTATGGCGCCTATCTAATGCAGATGAAATTTTTTCCTTTTTTTTTTTTTTTTTAAATCCACAAGGTTTTGGGGCGCCATACCAAATGTACGCCTTCCCCAACAGTCCTTCTCGCTTCCCCCTCCTGTGTACCCCTTGCCCTTATTCACAGTTCACATTACATATCCAGGTCCACAT
The DNA here is from genome assembly GCA_037952835.1 of Lithobates septentrionalis. Lineage (NCBI taxonomy): Eukaryota > Metazoa > Chordata > Amphibia > Anura > Ranidae > Lithobates > Lithobates septentrionalis. The sequence goes on along the minus strand of JBBDGP010000572.1, from coordinate 1,391,552 downwards.
TTATTTGTTTGTTAACTGTTTAATTTTTACAAGCATCATCAGTTTACTGATGCACTTCCACCATCAAATTTTCCTTAGTATACATCAATGTTAGCAGAGGGAGTGCTAGGTTAATGCCGGCCCCAGTGCCTTCATCCTGTTAATCGCTAACCATATTAAACGGCCACTCTGCTGAAGTGGTGTTCATGCGCCCCCTCCTGTCTAGTGGCACAGGTAGATTACCCTACCCTGGACAGGACCATTCCCTGCCTTCGGGAGGGACTTCAGTGTGACACACACTTTCCGATGGAGGACTCTGTCCCCTCCACTCTACGGGAGACTCTCTTGTCCCCTGTCTTTCTTTCATGCTTTTTCTTTTTTCTTCCCCAACAATGTCTTATTTTACATTTCCTCGTAGAAGTCGGCTGGGGGGATCTATCCGGACAACAACAGGACATCTCACCGGTCTTCGCACGCTATGCGGGATGTCTTGGTATCCGTGGACGTCAGATGGTAAGAGCTGCAGATTTCCTAGCCCTGCCCCCTCTACTGCTCGATGGCTGATGACCCACCGGTAAATACACCACTTAAAATAATATCACATAATGCGCAAGGCCTAAACTCACCGGCAAAAAGGCGCAAAGTCTTCCAATACCTACATACACAAAAAGCAGACATAGTTCTCCTCCAGGAAACGCATTTCCCCAAACGCTTCAATCCATCTTTTATACACTCCAAATTCCCCTTCTTCACACTAGCCAATGCGGAAGATAAAACAAAGGGGGTGGGCATTTTTATCTCTAAACGATGCAAATTTACTCTCAAATCTGAACACAGGGACCCTGATGGTCGCTATATCCTCATTGTGGGGGAATTAGACAACCAACTGTATTCTTTGATTTCGTACTATGCCCCCAACAGAGGCCAACTAGCCTTCTTTCAACGCCTGTTTACAACACTAACACCACTGCTGGAGGGCACAGTGATATTTGGAGGCGACTCTAATTCGGCCTTTGACCAGGGCCTAGACAAGTCTCGCCCCCCAGGTAAACGCCTCACCAGACCCACTAAACAGAGTCTACGTATAGCCAAACTAATCTTTCAACATGGTCTCGTTGATATATGGAGGGAAGTAAATCCCACCCTACGAGACTTCACACACTTCTCTAACCCCCATAGATCCTTCGCGAGAATCGATCATATCCTCATTGCTTCTGCTTCTATTCCCCTAACGAACAGGGCTTATATCAAAGACGTAGTCTGGTCGGACCACTCACTGGTGATCCTTTCCATTCAACGCCCACTGGGCCCTAAACCCAGCAGGCGTTGGAGACTTAACGAGTCCATCCTGAGTGATCCGATTAGAACCAAAGAAATCGAAACCAATATTTGCAATTACTTCGCCACAAACGACCAACCAGAAACTAGCCCTTCTTGTCTTTGGGCAGCACATAAGGCTGTAATTAGAGGTCATCTGATCCAAATTGCCTCTCAGATTAATAAAGCCAACAAAGCTGACATAGAGAAGTTAGATAAGGATTATACAGCCTTAATTAAAAAACACAAGGCCGACCCAAGAGCTGTTCCCACCAGCAAGTTGGATGCAGCTCGCACGGCATTGAACCTCGCCCTGACCACACGGGCCGAAAAATGGCTACGGTGGAATAGATCCCGATTCTATTGCCAAGGCGATAGAATTGGTCCTATGCTTGCAGGCAGGCTGTCCCCGAAATTTAAATCCTCAGCCCTTCCCAAGATCAAAATCCAAGGCGGCACTCTGTCCCAGAACCCTAAACGAATAATGGGGAAATTCCTGACCTTCTACAAATCCCTCTATAGTGGTGAAAACGGTCCCACTAAAGAGACGGTGGACCACTTCCTAGACAACATACAAATCCCCAAATTAGAAGAAAGACACCGCCAGACACTAGACTCACCTATTTCCGCTGAGGAAGTATGTGCAGTGATTAAACACTTGAAATCTCACTCGGCGCCTGGCCCAGATGGTTTCTCCATACCATATTACAAATCGTTCTCTCCCATTCTTGCCCCTTATATGGCCCGATTCTTCAACGCGCTACGGCAGGGGACTTCACTAGAGGCCTCACTGAACACGGCATACATTACGGTCATCCCTAAACCCGATAAAGATGCCAGCTCGGTTAGCAACTATAGACCCATATCTCTCATTAATAATGACTTAAAGATTCTGACTAAGATCCTTGCAGACCGCCTGGGCTCCTTCATTAGACTATACATTAACAAAGACCAAGTGGGCTTCATCCCAGGGAGGCAGGGACCTGATCAAACTAGACGAGCGATTGACATAATATCTCTTCTCAATTCTAACTGGGATGGGGGCCCTCCCAGACAGGGATGTTTACTCTCTCTAGACCTCCAAAAAGCTTTTGATACTGTCCAATGGCCATATATCTTCAACACTCTTCAAAGATGGGGATTTGGGAATTCTTTTCTTAATGTCATGCATGCCCTTTACTCAACCCCCTCAGCTCAGGTGCGTCTGCAGGGATTTTACTCGGAATCCTTCCCCATAGCTAGAGGCACCAGACAGGGCTGCCCCCTATCCCCATTGATTTTTGCCATAGCAATTGAATCCTTGGCGATAGCCATCAGAAACAACCCGAATATTCAAGGCATTCAAAGTGGCCCCAAGTGTCATAAATGCGCATTATTTGCGGATGACATCTTACTATTCGTTTCCTCCCCAATAACATCACTCCCCAACGTCTGTCGCCTTCTAGATGAATTTGGGGCGGCATCAGGCCTTAGAGTTAATTACGATAAATCACAGGCACTCAATATTAACATCCCAGAACCTCACTTGACTGGGCTCAGGGAGAGCTTCCAGTTCTCCTGGAACGACTCCTCCATCTCATACCTGGGGATCAAACTGACCCCCAGGATAGAACTCCTACACCAAGCCAACTACCCACCTCTCTACAAGAAACTGGAGGAAGACCTCTCCCGGTGGTCCCGGCTATCATTGTCATGGCTGGGTAGAATCAACACAATTAAGATGACTCTACTCCCCTGCATTCTCTACTATTTTAGAGCCCTCCCGATTCCTGTAGACAAAACTCGCCTACAACTACTCCAAGCTAAAATCGTCAAATACATTTGGGGTAGAGGGGGACACAGATTCCCCAAAGCAGTCCTGTTCAGATCTAGAACTGAAGGGGGCATGGGACTTCCAAATCTGCTGTGGTACCTGCAAGCTGCTCATTTAGCTCAGATCTCGGCGGTATACTCACGCTGGGAACAACCTGACTGGATTCACATAGAAAGACAGGCAGTCCCGCTCCACACCCTAGACTACCTTCTCTGGAGCCATAGAAAACTCAGACCCTCCATACTTTCCCCAACCCTGTCACACTCCTTCGCACTCTGGGACAGTCTACGTTGCAACCAACATCTGACTTCCCCCACAAAACCATTGCAACACTTGTTTCGAAATCCTGATTTCCCTCCGGGCCTTGACATATCAGCATTTAAATGGTGGCTCGACAAAGGGCTATACAGAATAGGGCACTTCCTTAGACCCCTTGGCCCACTCTCCAAAGCATTCTGTGTTAGTAACTTAGACATGCCTGTCTCTGAATCTTTCAGATTCTCTCAAATCTCAAACTTCTTACATAAAAGGTGTAAAACACTCCCGAATGGGCCCCAAATAACTCCCTATGAAATATGGTGTGGTCAGGCCAGTGAGCAGAGGGGGGGCATCTCGGTAATCTATAGAGCCCTGTCCTCCGCGCAATCCAAGACGTCTTACATGCAGGCTTGGGAATCTGATCTTTCCCAACACTGGACATTGGAAACGTGGCACAGGAACTTTTTCCAATCCTACAAAGGTATCCTTAACTCCAACCTCATAGAAGCTAGTTTAAAAGTGTTGACTAGATGGTACCTGGTCCCTTCAAAACTGGCGCACATATACCCGTCAGCATCTCCCCTATGTTTTCGGCGATGCGGTCTTAAAGGCGATATGCTCCATATATGGTGGACTTGCCCCAGAATCCGACCATATTGGCACAAGATCTTCTCTTGGATTGGCAAGCTAACCTCCATACCGATCCAAATGTCCCCCCTCATAGCGCTCCTTAACTTCCCAGTGAAAGAAGCCTCCAGGATTACTCAACGCCTTATATTCTTTATCATTTTAGGTGCCAAACTCACCCTGGCTCACGCATGGAAAAAAACACTGGTTTCATCACTGCTAGCCAAAAGAAAGATCTCTTGGATTATGAACCAAGAGAAGATGGCAAGTGTAATCCTGGATCGCTCAGCCAAATTTGAACAAATTTGGGAACCCTGGGCTACCTTTGTGGGGGTCACCCTCTAATTATCTCCTCCTGAATGTCTCCTTCCGGCTCTCTTTCTCCCCAGTCGACTCGTAATCACCTCTTCTATCGTTTACCCCTTCTTTCTTTTTCTTACCTTTTCTTTCCTCTCGTATTCTTTTCTATCACCTACCTCTCTAGATCAGTCTTGGATCTCAGCCATTGATTGACTGGTTGTGACCGGAGCCGGGGTCAGGATTTACCCTGCTCCCGGTCCCAACTTTGACTACAAACTAGATTCTTACGGACATGTTGCGGTACTAAATCCCTCTTATATTCACAATGTGATCCCATGGGTGTGTCCCTTTTTGTATTTTACTGAGCAGTCTTATACAGGACTCGAAATTGTTCCCTTGTCCAGGAAACTTTGGACTAGTTTATACATTTACTGTTCTACAACTAGTTTTATTAACCTTCTACATTTTCTTTTTATTTACACAAGATAAATCAATAGCTTCCTTGTCCATGATGGGGGGAGGCTGAGGGAGTAGGAAGCTTCGCCACAGCTTGTGCCCAGTTGGGGTGGCGGAGCTTTCCCCCCTTCCACACCTCTCAGTGGATAAAGCTCCTGGGACCATATTTGATACCCGGGGATTCCGATCAATCCACTTGACAAGTTATGTTTGTTTTATGCAGATATGTTTTGTAATTATATCATTGATTACTATGTTTTCCATATGACCGTGTTGGTCACCCCAAGACAAATGGCTCAGGTTGTTTCTATGACATGTGCTGTATTCCTTTCATCCACTTTTGAAAAATAAAATATATTGAAACAGAAAAAAAAAAAAAAGATTCTACGTATATGCACCAACCCAAGCAAGAGGCGAGAGGTTTGCACGATAGAATCTCTAATGGCGTCAACAGCATAACATAAAGCCGCAGGAAGGTTAGCAAACCCCTGGGCCTGCTGTTCAGGCAATACTTTGATGACCTGCTTAACATGGTCTCTTAAGTATTGACAGACTCCAATCGCTGCTACTGCAGGTTGGGCCACTGATCCTGCTAAAGAGAACACATCTTTCAATAAGAAGTCCATCTTTTTATCCACAGGATCTTTGAGCATCTGAGCGTTGTCTACAGGACAAGTCAGATTACTATTTACAGAGGAAATGGCCGCATCAATGGCCGGTATTCCCCACCTCTTAATAAACTTTTCTTCCATAGGATAAAGTGTAGAAAACTTTTTCGGCGGAAGAAATCGCTTATCTGGGTGATCCCACTCAGAGTAAAGCAGCTTTTCAAGTAAATTATGAACAGGAAAAGCATGTGCTGCTTGGAAAGGTTTCAGTGACCCCAAAGCAGAAGAGGTTTCTGTAGTAGTTTCAGGTAGGGGCAACTTAAATGTGGAGCGGACCAAACCAGTGAGGATCTGCACTAAGACTTTCTCCTCTTGGGAAGTCGCAGAGGGTCCCTCTCCACCTGAATCCTCCGAAGAGGAATCATCTGTCCCATCCCGATCCTCTGAAAGGGATTCATCTCCTTTATCCCAGAGCTCCTCTGACTGAGGGTCTTGGGGAGCAGAGGAAGGCCTTGTGCGTTTTCTTCCACTCAGTGAAGATGTAATCGCGGCCATTAGTTTTTTCTCTAATCCAGAAATGGTTGAGAAAAAAACTTCTTGTGTAATGTACACAGGGGCTGAAGTGCCGGCAGCAGATGTAGCCCCTAACCCCAATGGCTCTCCCTGTCCAGCTGCCCCTGGTCCCTCAGGAGGGGATGGTGTAGCAGACAGGGGGTCCTCAGAACCTGAACGAGACCCCCTAGTGCCTCCGGTTCTAGGGGTGCTTGAACCTCTTCTACCCATAGTGCAAAGCAACAAGGTGTGAGGTATCAAAAACGAACACTGACTGCTGAGCGATGTAGTCTGGCTAAAAGCCTTGCTACAAAATGCCCAATCCGGTGTTCTTTAGTGAATGCAGCCTAGGGGAATGCCTGTGTCCCACCTTACATGTGACTGTCAGCTCTGTGTCTCTCCAAAGCTCAGAGCACCTGTACAGTGTGATTTAAATAGCCATGCTTTCAGGCACTGTGGGCGTCTGGGCAAGCTGGCGCTGTGCTGACGCCCCGCCCCCTCCCCCCCCTCGTTTTTGAAAAACGAGCGCTTCCCGCGCGAGCCGACCCTTTCTGACAAGCCTGAAGGGAGGCTGGGGTTGGGGTAATAAGGAGGAGGCCGGCAGTGATGGGCCCTGCATTGCAATGCGGCTTCGGTGGCGGCGGCAGTAGCGGCTGTGACAGTGCGGTCTCACCCGCCTTACAGCCTACCTGAGCCTTTCCCTAGCCTGGGGGGACCATCCCAGCAGAGAAAACCCCCCACCATCTACCTTTGGAGCTGGAGGAAGAGCCTGTGCAGCGGACGATGAGACAGATCAAGCATGAGAAGGTTTGTGCTCTTGGCCGCCCCCGGTGGTCACAATAGGCACAGCATGCATTCACTTTAAAGGAGAAGAGCCACTAGAATTTAAAATTCTGTGGAATCTCCTCTTACCTTATCCAGGCCGCAGGGTTCAGTTTACACAGACCCAGCCTTCGCCTCTCACGGTGGGCTCCGTTTGTGAAAAACCGTCAGAGACTGGGGCCCCCATCAGTAGGGGGATCCTTCAGTTCTGGGCCTGTAAAGCACCTCGCCAGAAATTAGGAAGTTTAAAGCCGTTTTCTGATCCGTGGGTCCAGCTCTCTAAAAAGAGAAGCGTTACAGGTAAAACCTCGTTTCTTCGGACACGAGGCCCGGGTACCATTCAATTCGGCCATGAAAAGACACTTTGAATGGATCTGGTCGCCTGGCTTGCCCCAGTATAGGATCTTAGGATATTCCTTTTGGAGCTTCAGCGCAGGACATCTTTGCACGTCCAACACCTAAGACACTGGTGTAAAAACTGAGGTATCCCTGGAAGGGGAGGGGTTATATAGGGGGTTGAACTTCCTGATTAGGGTGTGACCAGTGTCCAATACCTAGTGATACCCTATAACCCATCAGTAATTACTGTGGCTCTGTGTCCCGTGATGTCCGAGAAAAGAAAATTGGATATTTATTATCGCAAAAGATAAAAATTATTGTGTTTTTTTTAAAACCTCTCACTCTTCTTTTGTTTATAGCACAAAAAATAAAAACCGCAGAGGTGATCAAATACCACTAAAAGAAAGTTCTATTTGTGGGGAAAAAATTATAACAATTTCATTTGGGTACAGTGTTGTATGACCGCGCAATTGTCATTCAAAGTGCGACAGCGCTGAAAGCTGAAAAATGGCTTGGGCAGGAAGGGGGCGAAAATGCACTGTATTGAGGTGGTTAAGGAGAACCCCACGCCAAAATAAAAAAAATGGCGTGGGGTCCCCCTAAAAATCCATACCAGACCCTTATCCGAGCACGCAACCTGGCAGGCCGCAGGAAAAGAGGGGGGACGAGAGAGCGCCCCCCCTCCTGAACCATACCAGGCCACATGCCCTCAACATTGGGAGGGTGCTTTGGGGTAGCCCCCCAAAACACCTTGTCCCCATGTTGATGAGGACAAGGGCCTCATCCCCACAACCCTTGGCCGGTGGTTGTGGGGGTCTACGGCAGGGGGATTATCGGAATCTGGAAGCCCCCTTTAACAAGGGGACCCCCAGATCCCGGCCCTCCCCCCTCTGTGAAATGGTAAGGGGGTACAAAAGCACTCCTACCATTTCACAAAAAAACTGTCAAAAATGTTAAAAATGACAAGAGACAGTTTTTGACAATTCCTTTATTTAACTGCTTCTTCTTTCTTCTATCTTCTTTCTTCTATCTTCCTTCGGTTTCTTCCTTCATCTTCTTCTGGTTCTTCTGGTTCTTCTGGTTCTTCCTCCGGTGTTCTCTTCCGGCATCTTCCTCCGCTGCGTCGGCGTCTTCTTCCCTTCTTCTCCTCGGGCCACTCTGCATCCATGATGGCATGGAGGGAGGCTCCCACTGTGTGACGCTTCTCCTTTTCTGACGGTTCTTAAATAATGGGGGCGGGGCCACCTGGTGACCCCACCCCCCTCTGACGCACGGGGACTTGACGAGGACTTCCCTGTGACATTCCCCATGACATCAGAGGGGGCGGGGTCACCCGTTACGTAACCCTGCCCCCTTCTGACGTCACGGGGAATGCCACAGTGAAGTCCCCATCAAGTCCCCATGCGCCCCCCGTTATTTAAGAACCATCAGAAGAGGAGAAGTGTCACACAGCCGGAGCCTCCCTCCATGCCATCATGGATGCGGAGCGGCCCGAGGAGAAGAAGATAAGAAGACGCCGCGGAGGAAGATGCTGGACGAGAACACCAGAGGAAGAACCAGAAGAACCAGTAGAAGAAGAAGATGGAGGAAGAAACCGAAGAAAGATAGAAGATAGAGGATATAAGAAAGAAGATAGAAGATAGAAGAAAGAAGAAGCATTTAAATAAAGGAATTGTCAAAAACTGTCTCTTGTCATTTTTAACATTTTTGACAGTTTTTTTTGTGAAATGGTAGGGGTACTTTTGTACCCCCTTACCATTTCACACGGGGGGAGGGCCAGGATCTGGGGGTCCCCTTCTTAAAGGGGGCTTCCAGATTCCAATAAGCCCCCCGCCTGCAGACCCCCACAACCACCGGGCAAGGGTTGTGGGGATGAGGCCCTTGTCCCCATCAACATTGGGGCAAGGTGTTTTGGGGGGCTACCCCAAAGCACCCTCCCAATGTTGAGAGCATGTGGCCTGGTACGGTTCAGGAGGGGGGGCCACACTCTCGTCCCCCCCTCTTTTCCTGCAGCCTGCCAGGTTGCGTGCTCAGATAAGGGTCTGGTATGGATTTTTGGGGGACCCCACGCCATTTTTTTAAAATTTTAGCACAGGGTTCCCCTTAAAATCAATACCAGACCTGGAGGGCCTGGTATAGATTTTGAGGGGGACCCCACGCCATTTTTTTGAAAAAATTTTGGTTCAGGGTTCCCCTGTGGAACCCTTCATTAATAGCAGTGAGTAGTTTTAAATAACTTTTTTTCCATTGAAATGTCATTTTGCTGTCAGACTGTTCTAAACACGGGAAACATGCGCCCCTTTACAGGCATACTATAGACACCCCCCAGGTGCAAAATTTAAAGAGATATTACACTTTTATTGTTTCACTTTAAGCATTATTAAAATCACTGCTTCCGAAAAAACGGCCGTTTTTAAAACTTTTTTTTGCATTGATCCATGTCCCCTGGGGCAGGACCCAGGTCCTCAAACACTTTTAATGACAATAACTTGCATATAAGCCTTTAAAATTAGCACTTTTCTCAAAAATTGGAACAAACCGACTTTCTCATGGTTTGGTAGAGCGGCCATACTGAAGATGAACACTTTGCCAAGAATCCTTTACCTCTTACAGACAATCCCGATACAGATCCCCCTTCTTTCTTCAAAACATACAGACAGATATGTTCCAACTTCCTATGGGGAAAACACAGACATAGAATTGGTCACGACCAACTTACTCGCCCAAAAAATCTAGGAGGCATAGGCCTTCCGAACATCCTTCACTATCACACAGCCACTCACCTTGCCAGGATAGTGGACTGGAATGTCCATACCCAACAGAAAGACTGGGTCTCTTTAGAAGCCTCCTTCACGAAATTAACCCTGAGCTCACTCCCTTGGATTTCCCCAAACCAACTCCCACCAAAAATTTGCTCACACCCGACGATTGGCCCCACCATACAATGCTTTCCCCAAACATGTAAGAAGACCTCCATTTCCTCCACCCCCAGTCCATTGACCCCGATAAAGTTAAACCCCAAATTCCCTCCAGGAATGCACCACCAATACCTCTCAGACAACTGGCCACAGGAACAAATCAGAGCCCACCAATTTTACCACAACAGCAAATTACTCACAGCAGGTCAAATTGCCGCCCGCTTAGAAAAGGCACCTATCTCTCCATGGGCATACATAATAATAGCCCATTACCTCAAAATCCTAGACAAAAGTGGTCAATGCTCCAGACCGCTCACACCTTTTGAATTACTATGTATCAAGACAACATCCCAATCTCATCTTATCTCCTACATACATAACCTAATCTTCGCTGATCTTAAAGCAAATGAAAGTCAGTCCTGCAGAAAATGGGAGGCTGACTTATCCATCCAACTAACGGAAGAAAGATGGGAACAAATATTTCTAAACATACACAAGGGTTCAACCAATGTCACCACTAGGGATGAGCCGAACACCCCCCTGTTCGGTTCGCACCAGAACATGCGAACAGGAAAAAAGTTTGCTCGAACACGCGAACACCGTTAAAGTCTATGGGACACGGACATTAATATTTAAAAGTGCTAATTTTAAAGGCTTATATGCAAGTTATTGTCATAAAAAGTGTTTGGGGACCTGGGTCCTGCCCCAGGGGACAAGGATCAATGCAAAAAAAGTTTTAAAAATGGCCGTTTTTTCAGGAGCAGTGATTTTAATAATGCTTAAAGTCAAACAATAAAAGTGTAATATACCTTTAAATTTCGTACCTGGGGGGTGTCTATAGTATGCCTGTAAAGGGGCGCATGTTTCCTGTGTTTAGAACAGTCTGACAGCAAAATGACATTTCGAAGGAAAAAAAGCCATTTAAAACTACCCGCGGCTATTGCATTGCCGACAATACACATAGAAGTTCATTGATAAAAACGGCATGGAAATTCCCCACAGGGCAACCCCGAACCAAAATTAAAAAAAAAAAATGACGTGGGAGACCCCCTAAATTCCATACCAGGCCCTTCAGGTCTGGTATGAATATTAAGGGGAACCCCGGCCAAAATTTAAAAAAAAAATGACGTGGGGTTCCCCCTAAATTCCATACCAGACCCTTCAGGTCTGGTATGGATTTTAAGGGGAACCCCGCGCCAAAAAAAAAAAAAAAAACGGCATGGGGTCCCCCCAAAAATCCATACCAGACCCTTATCTGAGCACACAACCTGGCAGGCCGCAGGAAAAGAGGGGGGGACGAGAGTGCGGCCCCCCCCTCCTGAACTGTACCAGGCCACATGCCCTCAACATTGGGAGGGTGCTTTGGGGTAGCCCCCCAAAACACCTTGTCCCCATGTTGATGGGGACAAGGGCCTCATCCCCACAACCCTTGCCCGGTGGTTGTGGGGGTCTGCAGGCGGGGGGCTTATTGGAATCTGGAAGCCCCCTTTAACAAGGGGACCCCCAGATCCCGGCCCCCCTGTGTGAAATGGTAGGGGGGTACTTACCCCTACCATTTCACAAAAAAACTGTCAAAAATGTTAAAAATGACAAGAGACAGTTTTTGACAATTCCTTTATTTAAATGCTTCTTCTTTCTTCTTTCTTCCTTCATCTTCTTGGTTCTTCTGGCTCTTCTGGTTCTTCCTCCCGCGTTCCCGTCCAGCATCTCCTCCGCGGCGTCTTCTATCTTCTTCTCCTCGGGCCGCTTCGCACCCATGGCATGAGGGGAGGCTCCCGCTCTTCTCTTCATCTTCTTCTTCATCCTCTTCTCTTCTTTCTTCTTCTCTTCTTCATTTTCTTCTCCGGGCCGCTCCTCACCCATGCTGGCATGGAGGGAGGCTCCCGCTGTGTGACGGCGTCTCTTCGTCTGACGGCTCTTAAATAACGGTGACTTGACAGGGACTTCCCTGTGATGTCATGGGGAATGCCACAGGGAAGTCCCGTCATGTCCCGTGCGTCAGAGGCGGCGGGGTCACCGGGTGGCCCTGGCCCCGTTATTTAAGAACCGTCAGATGAGGAGACGCCGTCACACAGCGGGAGCCTCCCTCCATGCCAGCATGGGTGAGGAGCGGCCCGGAGAAGAAAATGAAGAAGAGAAGAAGAAAGAAGAGACGAGGATGAAGAAGAAGATGAAGAGAAGAGCGGGAGCCTCCCCTCATGCCATGGGTGCGGAGCGGCCCAAGGAGAAGAAGATAGAAGACGCCGCGGAGGAGATGCTGGACGAGAACGCCGGAGGAAGAACCAGAAGAGCCAGAAGAACCAGAAGAAGATGAAGGAAGAAAGAAGAAGCATTTAAATAAAGGAAGTGTCAAAAACTGTCTCTTGTCATTTTTAACATTTTTGACAGTTTTTTTGTGAAATGGTAGGGGTAAGTACCCCCTTACCATTTCACACAGGGGGGGGCCGGGATCTGGGGGTCCCCTTGTTAAAGGGGGCTTCCAGATTCCGATAAGCCCCCCGCCCGCAGACCCCCACAACCACCGGCCAGGGTTGTGGGGATGAGGCCCTTGTCCTCATCAACATGGGGACAAGGTGTTTTGGGGGGCTACCCCAAAGCACCCTCCCAATGTTGAGGGCATGTGGCCTGGTATGGTTCAGGAGGGGGGGCTGCACTCTCGTCCCCCCCTCTTTTCCTGCGGCCTGACAGGTTGCGTGCTCGGATAAGGGTCTGGTATGGATTGTTGGCTGGACCCCACGCCGTTTTTTTTTTGGCGCGGGGTTCCCCTTAAATCCATACCAGACCTGAAGGGCCTGGTATGGAATTTAGGGGGTCTCCCACGTCATTTTTTTTTTTTTTTAATTTTGGTTCGGGGTTGCCCTGTGGGGAATTCCCATGCCGTTTTTATCAATGAACTTCTATGTGTATTGTCGGCAATGCAATAGCCGCGGGTAGTTTTAAATGGCTTTTTTTCCTTCGAAATGTCATTTTGCTGTCAGACTGTTTTAAACACGGGAAACATGCGCCCCTTTACAGGAATACTATAGACACCCCCAGGTACAAAATTTAAAGGGATATTACACTTTTATTGTTTGACTTTAAGCATTATTAAATTCACTGTTCCTGAAAAAACGGCCATTTTTAAAACTTTTTTTTGCATTGATCCTTGTCCCCTGGGGCAGGACCCAGGTCCCCAAACACTTTTTATGACAATAACTTGCATATAAGCCTTTAAAATTAGCACTTTTGATTTCTCCCATAGACTTTTAAAGGGTGTTCCGCGGCATTCGAATTTGCCGCGAACACCCCAAATTGTTCGCTGTTCGGCGAACTTGCGAACAGCCAATGTTCGAGTCGAACATGAGTTTGACTCGAACTCGAAGCTCATCCCTAGTCACCACCCAGGAAAATGGGTTCAAAATTCAGGCTAGATGGTACCATACCCCAGTACTGTTACATAAATTTAAAGCTGTCATCCCTGAAACGTGCTGGAGGTGCCATCAAGAAAAGGGTACCCTTCTTCACATCTGGTGGTCCTGCACCCCACTGCGAGCCTTTTGGTCAGAGGTCCAGCGCATAATCACGCAAGTTACCACTTACAAACTTGAGTTCACCCCTGCCCAATTTCTTCGACACCTCTCATCATTACCACACGCCACCTATCACAAGTCGCTAATGTGTGTGTGTGTGTGTGTGTGTGTGTGTGTGTGTGTGTGTGTATTTACACTGCGAAAGGGTCAAACCTCAAACATATTCTGTTAGTGTCTCAAATTAACATACATGTGTGTATTTTGCTTTCCTTGCTTCTTTTCCAAGTCCTGTTTTTTTTTTGACCAATAAAATTGTTTCAAATTCTTTGTTGTATGTGTGTTTTTTTCATGCAACGGATTTCCCAGCTGCAGCTTAACTAGGATGATCGGCATGTCTTGGACAAATCCCCTTTTTTCATTTTTTTTTTTTTCTTTTTTTTTTTTTAGTTTTAACCACCCGACCGGCGCACACCAATGTACGTTGGTAGCATGGCACGGCTAGGCAAATGGACTTACAGGTACGTCCATTTGAATTCCCTGCCGTGCCATTGCGTGTGTGCGCGCTCCGGCCGGGAGCTCCGTGAGTCGGGTCGTGGGTCCCGCGGACTCGATCGCCACAGGGATACCCGCGATCGCCTCACGGAGAGGACGAACGGGGAGATGCTGATGTAAACAGTATCTCCCCGTTCTGCCTAGTGACCAGTGTCACTGATCACAGCTCCCTGTCATCGGGAGTAGTGATCAGCGTAGTGACACTGCTAGCCCATCCCCCCTACAGTTAGAATCACTCCCCTAGGACACACTTAACCCCTCCCCGCCCCCTAGTGGTTAAGCCCTTCACTGCCAGTGTCATTTACACAGTAATCAGTGCATTTTTAATTGCACTGGTCGCTGTATAAATGACAATGGTCCCAAAAATGTCCGACATGTCCGCCATAATGTGGCAGTCAATAAAAATCGCTGATCGCCGCCATTACTAGTAAAAAAAAAATATTAATAAAAATGCCATAAAATTATCCCCTATTTTGTAAACGCTATAACTTTTGCGCAAACCAATCAATAAATGCTTATTGCGATTTTTTTTTTTTTTACCAAAAATATGTAGAAGAAAATGATCGGCCTAAACTGAGGAAAAAAAAAGTTTTTTTATATATTTTTGGGGGATATTTATTATAGCAAAATGTAAAAAATAATGCGTTTTTTTCAAAATTCTCGCTCTTATTTTGTTTATAGCGCAAAAAATAAAAATCGCAGAGGTGATCAACTACCACCAAAAGAAAGCTCTATTTGTGGGAAAAAAAGGACGTCAATTTTGTTTGAGAGCCACATCGCACGACTGTGCAATTGTCAGTTAAAGCGAAGCAGTGCCGAATCGCAAAAAGTGCTCTGGTCAGGAAGGGGGTAAAATCTTCCGGGGCTGAAGCGGTTAAGTTACTTTCCTGGTGCCTTCATGGTAGCACATGCATGGATTGTGCATATGCTGCCATGGATAGTGACCAGGAAAGTAACATTTCAGAGTGGTAAGTATTCAATTTTCTTTTTGAGCAGTGGTTTTCAGCCTCAGTCCTCAAGTACCCCCTCAACAGGACATGTTTAGGAAATTTTATCTTATCTAAAATAGTTGTCCAAAATACAAAGCCATTGACTTTGATTTAAAGCACCTGTGCAAGATGAAGGAAAACCTGCAAATATGGCCTGTTGGGGGGTACTTGAGGACAGAGTTGAGAAGCACTGATTTAGAGCACTGAACTAAAATCAAGCTGAAGACAATCCTATTCTAATTGTGGACATTTGAGGAAAATCAAGATTTGTATTTATTTCTTTATTTTTTTTTTTAAAGGTTGGGCTTTGTGTCCCTTTTCTTAAAATTGGCTTCACTTCCTGTCACATAGCCGAACAGGAAGTGAGAGTAAAACCCTAATAATATTTTTCCTTGGGGACACACAGGTCAATCTAACTAGTGCCCCCATTATGCAAATTGCACTCTAGCACTTTGTTGTGTACACCCCAAATTATTAGGTATTTTGGGGTTTATTAAAGGCAAATCCTTTCTGCAATACAAGTGTAGTTGATGAAAATCAGAGGGGTAGCATTGGTGATTTTATCATCCAATCATGTAGAGGCAAATATGCTGTTTTTTTCTTTTCCTTGCATGTCCCCCTCGGATCTCCAGCAACTGCACTTCTAAGTGCACTTGTAGTGCAAAGTGGATTTACCTTTTAGTAAATAAACCCCAAGATACATAATAATTTGGGATGTACATGGCAAAATGCTAGAGTGCAATTTCCTGAATGGGGAAACTATTTGGATTGACCTGTGTGTCCCAAGGACATACATTGGTAGGAATAATTTTGAATGAGAAATTGGCAAAATTTGGGAGGTGTCTTCACCCTATCAGGGGTGTAGACATCCCCCAAAACCTATAATCCCTCTGCAGTCTATCCCCAAGCAAAAATAAGAAAGGATTTTAATGAGTTTAACTTTGCAAAGACACATTCCTAAGTTCAATTGTGATGCATGTTAATGGCCAATTTAGACCTTTAATAGAAAATCATCAGTTGTCTTTGACTCTAAACATTATTTTTGGCCAGTCCTAGAAATCTGCATATGTTTTTCTATTAACCACTTGGTGTCTGTGCTATAGCCAAACAATGGCCACAGCGTGGACCTGAATTTCTGGGAGGCTGTCATAGGACGGGCTCCCCGTATGCTCCCTGCTGCGTGCGCACTGAGTCACTGAGACTCGGGTGATCACAGATCAAAGTAAGGGCTGATCTGTTTATTTTTTCTCCTCACGCTGACAGCATGAGGATAAAAATAAAATCTGATCGCCAGCTTAGGTGCAAGGGACATTGGTCCCGAAGAGGAAATTCTGCCTCATCTGTGCCCACCAGTACTACCTTCCAGTGCTACCTATCAATGCCCACCAGTGATCCCAAGCGGTGCTGCCTATCAGTGTAACCAATCAGTGCCGCCTCATCAGCGTACATCAATGAAGGAGAAAAATTACCTGTTTGCAAAATTTAATATCAAAATATACAAAATTATTTATAAAAATCTGTATTTTCTTTTGTTTGCACAAAAGATAAAAAAACACACAGGTGATCAAATACCACCAATAGAAGGCTCTATTTGTGGGAACTTAAAAAAAAAACAAAAAACATTTGGCTAAGTATGACCACGCAATTGTCATTCAAAGTGGATCAGCGCTGAAAATTGGTCAGGACAGCAGGGGGGTTTAAGTGCCCAGTAAGCAAGTGGTTAATTTCCATGCCAAATATGGATTTCTGTAATAAAGATGTGTGCCCGCTGTGTATACGGCATGTGCGTAAGCAAGTCGCACACATATGAATGGTACTCTTTGTAAATCATGGGGTACAACTTGTGATGCAACTTTTCAGTCCCAAGTGGCCTTAGGCTCTCTTTCCACTACTGGGAGTTGTGCAACTTGACACATGTGAAGTCGCAGGACAAGTCAAAACACATGTATTTCAATGTTCCCCCGTTCTAATTGGTGCAACTCCAAAAAAAGTTCTTGCACTACTTTGTTCCAACTTCACTGCGACTTTTTCTCAGATGTTTTGAATTAGTCGCATGACACGGCATTAAGGCTTGGTTTCCACTATTGCAAGCCCAAAGTTGCGTGTTTTTTGCCGCGAGTTTCCCACAACTTTTTGCCAAAACTTGAAGCAATGCCTGTGTATTTTTGAGGTCTATGGACCTCAAGTCGCATCAAAGTGGGACCAAAGTAGTGCAGGGACTACTTTGAAGTTGCTGCGACTTGAAGTCAAACACATATGAACGGTACTTATTGTAAATCATGGGGTAGAACTTGTGATGCAACTTTTCAGTCCCTGGTGGCATGACAAGTTGCAATAGTGGAAAACAAGCCGAAAAAGCAAATTGTAAATCATGCAACTTTGGGGTTGAAATAGTGGAAAGAGAGCATTAGGCTAAAGCAGTAATAGGAAGATGCACTGTAAGAATTACTTCTAATTGTAGAAAATCAAACAGGCTCTTGCACTGAATCTAATTTATGGAAGATCTAACTGATTGGCCAGTGTATGGTGACCTTTAAAGATATGAAAACTTGAATTTTTGGTGTTTAAGCCTCATACACACGATGGGACTTTGTACCCCGTGTCGGAGCCCGCTCTGCTCAGTGGGCGATCGCTCCCTTGATCCCCGCTGGGCAGGCAGATGACAGGTCTCTCTCTGCACACTGTGCAGGGACAGACCTGTCAAAGTGCCGCTCTCCTCTATGGGGGATCGGATGATGACGGACCGTAAAGTCCGTCGTCACCTGATCCGATCCGCAGATGGATCCTCCGTTACACTTTTTAGGATTGGAGTGGGTCGGATGTCAGCGGACATGTCACCACTGACATCCGACCCTCCATAGAGGTCTATGGAGTGTCTGTTCAGGTCCGAGGTGGACCTGAAGGGTCCGTCCGTGCGAGGGGAGCCTTAGGCCCCTTTCACACTGGGGCGGTGCGGGCGGTGCTATCTTTTGCGCTGCTTTACCGGCAGTATTCGGCCGCTAGCGGGGGGTTAAAATCGCTAGCGGCCGAATACCGCCGCTTAAATCCGCACGCAAAACACCACCGCAGCGGCGTTTTGCCAGTGGTATAGCCGCGCTGTCCTATTGATTTCAATGGGCAGGAGCGGTTTATACACTGCTCCAAAGATGCTGCTAGCAGGACTTTTTTTAGGCCCCTTTCACACTGGGGCGTTTTTAGGCGATACGGCACTAAAAATAGCGCCTGAAAAACCCCCTAAAGAAGCGGCTCCATTCACTCCAGTGAGGGCTTTCACACTGGAGCGGTGCGCTGACAGGGTGTCACAAAAAGTCCTGCCAGCAGCTTCTTTGGAGCGGTGAACTCACTGCTCCTCCCCATTAAAATCAATGGGGCAAAGGAAAGTATTATATCATCGGCGAATAATCCTAATTTGTGTTCAATATTGCCCACTTTAATACCTGTAATTGATTCATTAGAACGGAATAGTTCTGCCAAAGGTTCTATTGCCAATGAAAATATTATAGGCGAAAGAGGGCAGCCCTGTCTTGTGCCATTAGAAAGATCAAAGCTTTTGGACAAGTTTCCTGAAGAGAATACTTTAGCAGAGGGCTTCGTATAGAGGGACATTATGGCTGAATGAATGAAACCTGTAAATCCGAATTTTATAAGTGTTGCCGATAGATAGCCCCAATGAACTCTATCAAATGCCTTCTCTGCATCTAAGGCAAGAAGCAGAGAAGGCACTCCACTATTCTCCACTTGTTGAATCAAATTAATCATACGCCTTGTTCCATCAGGGGCCTGCCGACCTTTAACATAGCCCACTTGATCCAATCCGATAAGATAGGGAGTAATTTCCAACAGTCTACTAGCTAGTATTTTAGCATAAATTTTAATGTCGGAGTTTAACAATGATATTGGCCTATAACTGGCCGGTGAAGTAGTATCTTTCCCAGGTTTCGGTATTGTTACTATAATAGCTTCCAACATTTCCTTTGGGAAATTATTACTACTGGAGGCTGTAAAATTGTACAATTTAGTCAGGTGGGGTACTAAAGTAGTGGCAAATGTTTTATAATATTCCCTAGAGAGGCCGTCGACACCTGGTGCCTTATTAATTGGGATGTCTTTAATGGCCTTTGATATTTCCTGTTCTGTAATCGGCTTATTTAGATTATCAAGGGTAGCAGCATCAATCTTTGGAAGCTTGATATTATCTAGAAATTTTGTTATGTCCTCCGGTGAAGGTTGGGGAGTATTCTTATCCTCCTTTAGATTATAGAGGAGTCCATAATAATCTGAGAAATTGTCCGCTATATCTTGGGGATTGTAAATGACCCTTCCATTGTCATGATGGACCATTTTGTGAATTCTACCTTTGATTTGTTGTTTTCGAAGTTGGGAGGCTAATAACTTCCCTGCTCTGTTACCTTGTGAATAAAAGTTAAGTTTTAGTTTCTTAAAATATTTATCGTGGTTAGTTACTAGAGTATCTCTTAATTCGTTTCTACAGTTATTAAGTTGGTGTAACAACTGTGGGTCATTAGGTCGCTTTTTATGATCTTTTTCTAGGGTTTTAATATCCCTCATTAGTTTATCTATAGTGGTAGATTTCCTCTTTTTCTCCCTAGAGGCTAGTTGAATTAGCAAACCTCTAATGTAGGCTTTGTGGGCACACCAAAGAGTAGTGCTCGACACAGAATCATTATCATTTACCATAAAGAACTCCTGTAGCTTTTCTTTCATCACAGACATGTGCTTCTCTTGTGATAAAATATAAGTATTATTTCTCCATAGAAATGTGTTGTTGCATTGCTGGTCCACCTGTTTTTCTAATGTAATTGGTGCATGGTCTGACCAGGTAATGTTATGAATTTTGGCGTCTATTGTTTTTTGTAAGAGAGTTTTGTCTGTGATGAAAAAATCTATTCTTGAGTAGGTTTTATGTGCATTGGAAAAGAATGTATAATCCCTTTCGGTGGAGTGAAGACACCTCCAGGGGTCATACAGGTCTTCTTGAAAAAAAAGATCACTTAGTCCCAATCTGATGGTGTGGTTCTTCTTGGTCATATCAATATTTGGTTCCATAGGGGCATTAAAGTCACCACAAATGATAATGTTACCTTTTTGGATTTTACGTATTGTTTTCAATATTTTCCGCAAGAATCGGTGAGGATGTGTGTTGGGTGCATAGACATTGGCAATTGTATATGTTATGTTGTCTATGGTAGCCACTAATATAATAAATCTTCCGTGGTCGTCTGTTTGTAAATCCAGCATCTTAAATGTTACGGTGTCTCTTACTGCAATAATTACTCCTTGTTTCTTTTTGTGATTGTCTGAGTGGAAAATATGTGGATATCTGTTGTGAGTGAACTTTGGTGAATTGTTTTTAGCAAAATGTGATTCCTGGACGCATACTATGTCACTTCCAAACTTTAAGGCGTCAGTCCATAGAGCTTTCCGTTTGTGGGGACTGTTGAGTCCTTTTGCGTTTAATGATAGTAGTTTAAGTCCCATTAATGCGAAACCAATAGATAGCGAAGTGTCGCGTTGCTATTCTTAGAATAAACTTGATTATTCCAGTGAGGTTATGCATTATATAGCGGAATGTTGGAGAGAGCCATATAGCTAAGTCCATGAAGGTAAAGCAAAACCAACTTCTTAACATAACTGAAGAAATACTGTAGAAAACTGTAAAAAACAAAAAACTGTAAAAAAAAGGAGGAGTTGTGAACAACTCCTGTGTACTATTATGTTAGTACTTGCAGTTGGGGGAAAAGTAAATCTTTGGGATACAATTATAACGAGTTCCCTGAAGAAATGATATACCTGAGGACATAACGGTAATGTACTCCATATTGGCTATGAAGTTAGTCAGGTTAGGAGCAGGAGAGAATGCCAGTATAGGTGCCCTTTATCCATGGCTAGTTTGCCATTGTGGTGCTATTTTCCCCAGAGGGGGTTTCTCAAAATTAAGATCACCTTCTTTTGGTAATAATTCCCATGATTTGAGGTACTTCAGCCCGTCTTCTAGCGTGTAAATAGAGTAGGAGATGCTATCCCTCTCTATGAGCAATTTAGTGGGAAACCCCCATTTATACACTATGTTATGGTTGCGGAGGATTTTGGTTATTGGATTCAAATTTTTTCTGGCCAAAATGGTTGCTTGTGACAAATCTGGTAGTGGAGAACGTTGTCTCGCAAGTTGCATCAAATGGTCTTTCACATGGTAAAAATGTATTTTCGCAATTACATCCCTGGGCAACTTTTCTGGTATGTGAGAGGGCTTAGGCAGCCTGTGCGCTCTATCTATTACCAGCTCTTGAGGAGATATTGTAGGTATCAGATCAGACATCATTCGGCATAAAAATTGTTTCAAATCTGAATTTTTTATATTTTCAGGGATTCCTCTAAATTTTATATTGTTCCGTCTGGATCTGTCCTCTAAATCCGAAACCTTCAACTTTAGATGTTTAATTTCATCCTCCAGATCTACGTGTGAATCCACTAAGTCATTCAGTAAAATCATTCATTTTGTGCTCAATATAGTCTACCCTTTCTCCCAAAGCATCCATTTCCATCTTGGATTTTTGCATAAAGGATAGCATATCTTGCTGAAGAGCTCCCCTTAAGGATAGTAGCATTTCCTTAAGATCTGTGTCAACTATGGGCTGGCCAGAAGTGGGGAATGCATTAAGCTTTTCATTAGAAGGGTTGTTTGTGAATGTAGCATTTACATTAGGGTGAGAGTCACTTACATAACTTTCAGCATCAGAAATTCTTCTTTTTTGCCTCAATGGGCTGTTGATATCTGCATTAGCTGGGTCAGAGCTGTTATGCTGGAGGTTAGAGTGTGCTCTCCCCCCTCCCTCCTCCTTCACACTGATCAGCCTGCATTCCTATGCTGTGCTGTGAATGGGAGGGGCTGGCACCATGCTGCTTCTCTGGAGTCCCAGCCAGGTTGTTAAATGTGCTTAACTTACGGGGCTTATCTTTGTTTTTTCTTTTCCCTGACATCACCAGCTGCTTCCTCGGTATCTCCCCTGCTCTGCTGTGTTATCAGGTAGGCTATAAATAGCGTTGGGCTGCTTCAGGGAGACTCGGTTCTCAGAGCTCTCCTATAGTGCGACCATCCACTTCCTATGCTGGCCGCGCGCGCCCTGCAGGGAGCACGCAGGCCGCTCGTGCATGGGACGACGTCAATAGACGTAGTCCCGGCAATTTAGATCCGCGCTGTTGCCGTCATTTGGCAACATTTAATTGTTTACACTAGTGGTTGAGGGGCAGGAAAACTCTGCAGCTGAGCCATTCTTTTACCACCTTTTAACCGCTACACAAGAGTCAACTGTTACATTTTATATCACAGTTCCCCCCTTACATCAGAGTCCCCAGAGTTCCCCTTTACACTGGGAAACCTGATGTAAAGAATGCTGTTGACTCTGGTGTAAAGGGAACTTTCATATAAGGGGGTCTTTGGTCACTAGAGTCCCCAGCATTTACTCTTATATAAGGGGGTTTCCAGAGTCCCCACTTTTATCAAAGTCCCCCTTTATATATACACTGTAAGGGGGGCTCTGACACAAAGGGGATCTCTTCAGACTGTGATGTAAAGGGGGCCTCTGGTGTGAGGGGGTCTCTGGTTACCACAGAGTCCACTGAGATCCCACTTACATCAGAGTTACCTTTACCCCAGAGTCTGCAGAGTTCCCCTTTAAACCAGACAATAAGTATTTCTAAAAGGGGGGTCAGGTCAGCCATAGCAGCCCCCCTCACAACACAGATTATTTCACCTTATATGACCAGCCCCCTTTCCCAGTATGTGTGAGTATTGCCCCCCCTCCATGGGACTAGAAATCCCAGCATAGCAGGCCGGACTCCCATTCTCAGCTTCTCCCTGGTACTACACATACAGTGTGACTTGCACTGCAGGAGAGGACACCCTCTCTCCCTGCCTGCTGTAGTGCCGCACACACACTGCCAGAGTCTGTGCCCCCCACTGTCTCCTTACCAGTCAGTGACACGTCCTGAGTCCCAAGTCCCAGCGGGTTTCCTTCACCTCAGTTTCTTCCATTGTCGGCACTCACTGCAGGGCGGAAGCCGGGAGGCGGGGCACTCAGAGGCGGAGCAGGGAGGAGAAAGTTACATCCTCCTCCTCTGCCTGGGACAGTCCTGGCAACCCTGTGGTTTTCTTGGCGGCGGACAAAGGGCAGTGTTGGGCTGCGGAAGCCCCGGAGTGGCAGCGAGCAGGACCCGATAACCAAATCAGTGGGGTTAATCCAGCCCCGATGTTACTTCCTTATTTCCGGCAACAGCATCACTGAAAGCAGGCAGCGGAGTGATATTCAGCTGTCAGGGATGCTGTAGCCGGAACTATAGAAGTAGCATCGGAAAATGCGGCCGCTTGCCTGCTCACTCCGCGATCAGTGGCTGTACTCACAAGAGTTACACAGCCAACTAAATAATAGTCCCACCACTCGCAGAGTAGCAGCGCTACCATTGTTTATTACCAAAGGCGCCGAAAAAGAGATCCTGCACATTCTGCTGGCAAAAAAGTCCTGGGATGTGTTGGATGTGCCTGGGCATTAGGGTGTGCCCAGGCACATCCGCCACACCCCGTGCGCACGCCTATGTTTCAACCTGATAGTTCCAACAGGGACTCATGCAGCATTAAAAATGGAGGAAAGCAGAGGAAAGGTTTGAGCCCTTCCACTATCCAAACCTAAAAAATTAAACATTTTTTTTTCAATAAGTTTTCATTGAGCATTTATATGTTTTACAAAACAAAGTAAAAAGAACAAGATTAAATGGTAGGGATAAGAGACATTACGAAAGAGGCCACACATCATATAAGGAAGGTACAATACATCATGCGGACAGTACAAAATATGTTTACAGTATGAGGATTTTTTTTAAAGTATGGTATAGTACATGTGGGCACTGACAGAAAAGGGCGAAAAGAACATTGTTAAATATAACAAACAACTCATTGCGGCATCACTGAGAAGTGAAGGGGGGGGAAAGCGGGGAGAGGGGGAGAGGATAGGAGGGAATACCTACGAGGACATACTAGACTGAATGGTGTGGTTTACTTAACCAGGAGATCCAGGGATTCTAGGTTTTGGCAAAAAGAGGGTATTTATCTTTCCGAATGGCTAGGAGCTTTTCATTAGTAAAATTAGTCTTTACCATATTAATTGTTTCTGTAGGATTAGGTGCTGTTTGGTGTTTCCAGTATCTAGTTATTGTTGCCCTAGCAGCCAAAAAAATATGGGACACAACAGTGTGGTAATGAGGAGGGTATAAACCTGTTTAACAGGGCCAGTGCTGGAGAAGGGGGGGCAAATAATACTAGTTACTTCAGATATAATTCTGAAGGGTTTTTTTCCAGTAGCTACCTATGTGTTTGCAGTACCATAGGATGTGTATTAGGGTACCAGAGTTGGGACTGTGATGTGTTAAACCTAGATAACCGATAGGGCGTGTAGTACCAGCATAGGGTTATCCTGGTCATAAGTTCCCAATGATTAATACAATTAGAAGCTCTATGTATACAGTAGTTGAGAAAGCCTTGTGCCACTGTTGAAGAGAGAAATGTTCTAATAAATCTGATTCCCATTGGATAACATTTTTAACATTTTGACTGGAGGTGGGCTTCAACTTTTAGCAAATTATTAGGAACTCCGACGCTTGAATGTAATGGTTCATGGTTTGATTACCTGAGAATAATCGGCCCTGGAGGCAGACAGTATGCATTCAGAGCTAATCATTCCCAGCTATTCACTCCATAAGCATTTACAGGCGAGCACTTGCAAAAAGCTGCAGGAGCTGTCAGCCTCCCTTTTCAGTGGGCCTTACCACCCATAGCTAATTATAGGGAACCACCCCTGGATCTCCTGCATCTAATTGCAAATGGCTCAGTTTCGCAAGTGTGAATAGGGCATAAATTCCCACCAAATGAAATTTCAGTGCTAGCTTCTTTTTTTTATTTATTTTTGTTTTTAAAGGCACACAGACCCCTTCTAAGGTGTGCTCCTCATTTGCTGGCAATTTAAAACCATTTTACCTTTGTAAATGTCAATGCTTTATAAAAAAAACCCTGCTCCCAGCAAATAACCCTTTTCCTATTAGCCCAGAAAATGGTTAATTTTGACTTGATAAATTCAGTTCTCCTTAATTTCAATGGGGTTTGACATGTGAACTTTTTTAAAATTTTGCCGAACCCTGCTTGAACTGAATGATCCAACTATGGAACCAGTGAAGGAAATATAACAACTGGGTCATCCAGAAGCACTGTGGAACTTAAAGTATATGTAAACACAAGAACAAAAATTTAACATGTTGCAGCTGCATTAACCGCTTACCGACTGCCTCATGTATGGGTACGGCAGCAGAGCAGCTCTCCTGGGCTGGATCATGTATCTAGTACATGATTCAGCACTTCCGAGTTGGTGAATAGCCACAGCACAAGCAGATCAATGATTGATCGTCAGCACACTTGATTGGTGAAGAAGGAGACAGGACAGAGCTCTGTCAATGTAAGCAAAGCATCCCATAGTAAAAGCCCCTCACAGTAAACACACCAAGCACTGTTAGGCACACATTTAACCCTTTGATCGCCCTAGATGTTAACTTCTTCCCAGCCAGTGTCATTAGTATACTGACAATGCATATTTTTTGCACTGATCACTGTATTGATGTCACTGGTTCCCACAAAGTATCAGTTAGTGTCAGACTGCCCACCATACTATCGCAGTCCCGCTATAAGTCGCCGATCGCCGGCATTACTAGTACAAAAAAGAATTAAAAAAATAAAAATTTCAGTATATACAGTATACCATAGATTGTAGACATTTTAATGTTTGCATAAACCAATCAATATACACTTATTGGGATTTTTCTTTAGCAGAATACACATTGGCCTATTTTTATGAAGAAATTTGATTTTTCATTTTTTTAATTTATATTTATACACAGTATGTTTTTATAGCAGGAAGTAAGAAATATTGCTTTATTTTAAAGATTTCAAATGTTTGTTTGCTCAAAGCGCAAAAAATAAAAAACCTAGTGGTGATCAAATACCACAAAAAAAAAAGCTCTATTTGTGGGAAAAATATATATACATTTAATCTGTGCACATCATTGCATAACAGCACAATTAACAGGTAAAGTAACGCAGTGCCAAAAAGCAAAAAATGGTCTGGTCACGAAGGGGGTAAATCTACCAGAGGTCAAGTGGGTAATGTTCTTTTTTTAGGCTAAGTACATTTACTGCAAGCACAGAAAGTGCATGTTGGTCATGCAAAAATGTGTCTTTGTAACTTCCTATGAGCTGAGCTGAGATCTCAAACAAGTTTATCAGTTCTCCCAGCTATCTTCTGTAAAAAAAAAAAAAAAAAACACACACACGCACACACACTAAACACATATTCCCTATGGAGCTGATGAAAGTGGGAGGTGTTTGAAGTCCAAATCAAGGTAGCATCCTAGGGTAATGCTTTCCTGACAGATTCCATGGCAGCAACGTGTGGGTTAGCCCAGCCTCTATAACTACCCAATAGGACCCCTCTCCCATAAATCTTTGCTGTAGGCTGCTATCCATGTTCCTTTTTTGTCCTCCTCCGTAGGACCAGGTTGGTTCTCTTACCTGAAGATGACTTCCCTACGATCAAAATCAGCCGAGTGCCATGTTTTTCCTCTGATAGGCCCTGACTGTTAAGCAGGGTATGGAGTGTACAGCAGAGTAGCGCTGAAGGATTGGAATATGTTCATCTAAGTGCGCACGGCCTATCTGCCTATTGCTATTAGGTGGCCCTTATCTGCTATGAGTTCGGTGTGTGTGTATGGCGGCTCCCTCGGCTCAGGTGATCGTAGGTGGAGGGGTACGTTTTTATACATATATGCATGGCAGCAGTGTTTGTGTGTTGTTTGTACCTACATTTTCATTGTTTTCAGCATCACTGGTGTCCTATGCCTGGCGCTGACACTTCTTTCATCCCAGCAGCCGCTCTCTCACTTACTTCCGGGTATTGGCGTGCGCTCTGCGCATGCGCAGACCCGATATGAAGACGAGGCTTGGTTCGCACATGCGCGCGAGCGTTTCAAGTCTGATGCCATCATGACGTCACGGGCGCCACTTTTAAAAGCTGTAGGAAGCCTACAGAGCCACGGGAATGATCTTGGGCTCTACGGCAACTTCCGGGGGCTACTAATTTGGCGGTTCAAGGTAAGAGCAAGCTCTATTGTCTGGGGTATGATTTCTTTGTCAGACAGCTGATGTTTAAATCTGTCTCTGCAGTTCCCTATTGTGTTGACACCATGGATTCCTCACTGCCCCTAGTGGCCATCCCGCTTGTAGATGGTATGTTTGCAGTTATGCTTTTCTGCCTGTGCAAGGGAAGAGAGTAGGATTTTAGGACACTAGCTGATTTCTGTCTCTATCTTTTCTGTTTTCTTTCCTCACAGCCCTTCTAGGTCTGATTCACAGCATAGTTCCCAAAGAAAAAACAGAAGAGAGAGGCGCCTCTGGGTGTAGACTAAAAAACAGAAAATTGTATCATACTTACCGTAATTTTCCTTTCCTGGTGCCTATCCATGGCAGCATACTAGTGATAGAGCTCCGCCTCGACTCCTCCCTCAGGACCAGTGAATAGCATAAATTAAAGACGTAGTCCCTCCCCCAACATTCTCCGTTAAATAGAATACCGAGGGTGGGAGCGTATGCTGCCATGGATAGGCACCAGGAAAGGAAAATTACGGTAAGTATGATACAATTTTCCGTTTTCCTGGTGCCTCCATGGCAGCATACTAGTAATAAATAACTAGCTGACACGGGTGGGATAATGCTTAACAATAAATGTTTTAATTAGAATGGGACATTGCAGCCTGAACTGCCGTTCTCCCGAACTCAACCGTTGTGAGAGCTCCTGGGTCGATATGGTAGTGTCTGAAGAAAGTATTGCGAGAAGACCAGGTGGCGGCCCTGCACACCGTCTCTAGTGACACGTTAGCCCTTGCTGCCCAGGAGGTTGAGACTGCCCTTGTAGAATGAGCATTCACTCGGGATGGAGGTTCCATATTCTTCATCCTGTAGACCTTCTGGATTAGTTTTACCACCCAAGATGCCAGGGTTCTGATGGAAGCTTCCTTGCCCCTGTATTTACCGAATGGAACAATAAAAAGTCTTTCCGAGCTCCTGAAGGATCTAGTGGCCTCTAGGTAGGCTCTGAGCACTCTGGAAACGTCCAGCTCATGACATGATTCCGAATCCGCTTCAGCAAATACTGGTAGTGCCCAAGGCTCCAAAAGGTGACTTGGAGTAGCGACTTTGGGTGTGAACCCCCGAAGGGGACGAAGCTCCACTCTATCGTGGAAGAAAGAGATGTGGTCATCACCTATCCCTAACGAGTGGAGTTCTGAGATCCTTCTACCAGATGTAATGGCTAGCAGGAAAACCGTTTTTAGTGTTATGTTCCATATTGTCAGTTGTTCCACTGGGGCAAATGGATGGTCAGAGAGAACTTCAAGGACCAGGGATAAATCCCACTTGTGAAAAGAGCGTCTGACAGGTGGACGAATCTTTAACACCCCTCTGAGGAAAGTGACTACTAAGGGCTCTTCTGCCCATCTTTTATTTGTTGCGGCAGAAATTGCTGCTACTTGGACTTTGAGGGAACTTAGGCCCAGACCCAGATCAAGTCCTGATTGGAGGAAGCCGAGAACACCTGATGTAGAAGGAGAGATTGGATTAAACTCATTTGAGGCAGCAAATGACAAGAACTTGTCCCATATTCTTGAATATATAGCATTGGTTGCTGGCTTCCTGGCTCCTAGGAGGGTTGTTATGACCCCTGGGGAGCATCCTAGGGACTCGAACCTTCGCCTCTCAACCTCCAGATTCGAAGGTTCTGCTTCCGAGGGTCTGGATGAACTAAACTGCCCTGCATCAGAAGTTGAGGGAAAGGATGGATCCTGATTGGAGAGCTCACACTGAGGCGCATAGCTAGAGGAAACCAGGGTCTCTTTGGCCAATATGGGAGTACTGCCAGTACCTGGACTGTTTCTCTGAGAATTCTCAGGAGGAACTTGAATATTAATGGCCGGGGGGGGGGCAATGTGCGGTGGTGAACCTCCAGGGGCATGACAGGGCATCTACTTCCTCTGCTTGCGTATACGGAAGGCGAGAGACGAATCTGGTCAGTTTGGCATTCCCCGGAGTGGCAAATAGGTCTACTTGAGGAGGATCCCAGAGGTTGGCAATCTGATGGAAGACCTGGGGATGAAGAGCCCACTCGTTGTTGTCCAAGAATTTCCTCGACAACGTGTCTGCTTCCGTGTTCAACCTTCCCGAGAGATACATCGCCCTGAGGTCTAGGCTGTTCTTCTCTGCCCAGAGCATAATCGGCTCTACTTCCCTGAGGAGTGATTTGCTGCGAGTGCCCCCCTGCCTTTGCAGGTACGCGACAGCTGCCCTTTTGTCCAGGCGTAAAAGTACTCTCTGGCCCCTGATCTGAGAAGCCAATGAAGTTAGTGCCAAGAACGCTGCTCTCATCTCTAGTATGTTGGATACTACTCCCTGGGTGGAACAGGACCATCTCCCCTGTATCCTGGTTTCCCCGCAATGGGCTCCCCAGCCCTGACCACTTGCGTCGGACGTAACTGTGATCCAGAAGAGGGAACCCAGATGACGAGGTTTGGAGAGGTTTTCCGGAAGAGTCCACCAATGAAGGCTCCTGCGCATTGCTCCCATCAGCAGAATTGTCTGAGAGAGTCGCTGTTTCTTCCACTGCGCCAAGAAACCCATCTGAAAATACCTCAAATGCCAATGGGCCCAAGGAATCATTGTTATACAAGCAGACATTGTGCCAATGAGGCTCAGGCATTGCGATGCTGTTAGATACCGGCTCGCGATGGTTTTGACCATCTTCTGGATAATAATCCTCATCTTCAGGGATGGTAATGACACTGTCCCCTCCCGGGTGTCGAACATCGCACCTAGATAGATCATCCGCTGTGTAGGTGCAAGCTGACTCTTCTCTGAGTTTATCAACCATTCTGGTTCTCTCAGGGACTGGAGAAGAATGTCTCGGTGATACACCAACTGACCCGGACTGCTTGCTAGGAGGAGGATGTCGTCCAAATAGTGGTATATCCTGAAACCCCTCTCCCGCAGGGGAACCAGAGCAGATATTAGAATCTTGGTTAACACCCTGGGGGAGGTGCACAGACCGAAGGGCAGGGCTTGGAACTGCAGGTGGATCCGACCTACTGCAAATCTGAGATACTTCTGAAAGGCAGGTAGAATTGGCACGTGTAAGTACGCATCCTGCAGATCGATCAAGATCATCCAATCTGTTGGCTGTACTGCCTGAATAATTGTTTGTAGAGACTCCATCTTAAAGCTTTCTGGGTGTATGTGCCTGTTGAGTCTTTTTAGATCGATCACAGGCCTCCATCCACCCGTTCTCTTTGGGACCAGAAATAGAGTGGAATAGAAGCCTGCGAAGCGCTCCGCCAAAGTAACCGGCACAGCTGCTCCCTGAAGTTGGAGTGACAATACGAATTGTCTTAGGGCTTGAGCCTTCAGCGGAGAGGATGGAATTTCCGTTCTCGTGAACGAATTTTGAGGTGGAGGATGAGAAAAACTCCAAAAGTGTCCGCATTGGATTGTTGACAGAACCCAGGGATCCTGGCATTTGCTGGCCCAGACTGGAAGAAAGAATTTTAGCCTGGCTCCCACCGGGAGTGTCTGGGCTAATCTGGCGTCAAAAGGATTGCTTTTGCTCATGTGGAGTCGGAGGGGCCTTCGACTTTCTGCCCAAAAAGGATGCCCGAGTGCCCCTCCAGGGTCTTCTGCCGTCTCTGAACTGCCTTGATTGTCTGAAATCCCTAGGGTTTGACTGGCGGAACCTGGAAGAACCCCCTCTGGATCTTCGTATCCTTCTGTCTTGGGGAAGCATACCTGACTTTCCTCCTGACAACCTAGATATGGCTTTATCCATCCTGTCTCCGAATAATGCCTTCCCGTCGAACGGGATTTTGAACCAATTTTGGAAGCCAAATCTGCCATCCAGGGTTTTAACCACAAGGCCCTTTTCGCCATTACTGAGTGCAGCATAGATCTTGCTGAACACCTAATCGTGTCTATAGCTGCTACTCCAACAAAGTCTGCTGACAATCTAATTTCTACCAAGGCTTTAATTATGTCTTCCTTGGGGACATTCTGGCGCAGAGCTGTTTCAATGTTATCCATCCAAGCTCTAATGGCATTAGACACGGAGGTGAGTGCGATCGCTGGCTTACATACCGCTCCTGCAGCTAAATAGCTCCTCTTGAGATCCAGGTCGATTCGTCTGTAAAGAGGATCCTTGAAGGAAGCGGAATCTTCCATAGGCAGGGTAATATTCTTTGCTAGTCGCACCACTGATGCGTCTACCACAGGTATGGAGTTTAGAGACTTTGTTCCCGCCTCCGGCAAGGGATACAATTTATTGAAACGGCCCAACGACAGCTTTTTATCCGTCCTAGACCATTCATTTTGAATGATTTGCGTAATTTCTCCCATCAAAGGGAAGAAAGCCTGTTTCCTTTAAAGGAATGGGAAGTAGCTTTTTGCTTCCTGGGGAGGTTCTTCAGTATCCTCCCAAGCTATTGCGGCTCTTACTGCCTGGATGAATGGCTTTACCAATGAATGGCTGAAGCCGGAAGGATCTGACTCATCTGACGAATCGCCCGAGAGGTCTTCAGGTGGGGAATCTCTGGCCAGTCGGCCTGATGGAGGTAGAGGCGTACTGGCTGCAGAAGGACCAGGAAGGACAAGCTCAACATCCTGCGCCTGGGACGTCTGCGGGACTGGCTGGGCAGGAACCAAGGCCGCAAGCTCAGAGAAGGAGTCCTTCATAGTTCTTTTGAGCAGGTCCACCACCTGCTGGTTTTCTAACTCGCGGCTGGACGCATAGTCCGCAAAACAGTCCTTGCAGACTACTTTATTCGGCAGCGGACTAGTCCCACAGGTCCAGCACTTCTTCTTCTTGTAGGATCTAGGAGAGGGGGACCGGTCCCGTCTTCTGGATCTTGACGCGAAGAATGGGACTCACGTCTTGACGAGCGCAACCGGTGGCGTGAAGAATGAGATCTGCGACTTGGGCTGTCATCATCGTGGTGCCTTGAGGATTTTTCGGTCCTCTTGGAGTGGGCAGGGCTATGATTTTAAGAAAAATCATGTCAGGCCAGCGAGCGCACTTCTTTTTTTTTTTTTTTATACTCACGTATAGGTGGTCCTATACCTAACGGAGGTGTGAGGATCTTTGTTGCGAGATGAATGGCTCATTTCGGAGTTGGGCATAAGGATCAGCTGCGGAAAAAAATAGCAAGAAAGATAAGGAAAGAAAAGAATGATATATATATATTTTTTTTTAAGAGGCACATAATTCACTTTTTTTTTTTTTTTGAATGCTTACCACAGAGCAGCTTAGAGAGACCTTAGCAGGGCACAGCTGAGGCAACTCTGACCACCAGCCCCCAAGGCCGATCCTAAATAGCCTGAGGGTGGGTGGGGTAGAACCCATGAACCCCCAGTCACTCTGCCCCTTTTTTTTTTTTTTTAGTTTTTTGAGGAAAAGGGGCCAAAATTGGCCCTTTTTCCAGAAACAAAGATGGCCGCCGCGGCTTCGAGAGACCGCGCATGCGCAGTAGAGCCGACGCCTGGAAGCCGAGAAAAACACTCGTCAAGCGACGGCTGTTAGCTTCCCGGATCGCGCATGCGCAGTAGGACGAAGGGGACGCCGAGCCATGCTACCTACAAGGGAAGGCAAAGAAAACACAACACAGCCCCACAGTAACAGGGCGATGGATGTCTCTCCTGATACAGCAGCCTGTAAACCTCACAGGTATTTAACAAATGTCTTACAGCCTCTTATATTTATACTTTGTTTGAAAGGGAGGAAAAAGGAATGATGCAGAAGGGAAAGAGGGGGGGGGATACAAATGCAACTTTCTTTCTCTTTTTTTTTTTTTTTTTAAATGGAAACAAAAAAATGTAAAATCACAAGCCTGGCAGAATGGAGCTGATCCTTTTGCAACTCCTTTGCCTTCATCATAGGATATGGTGGCAGACTGCGTTCCAGTGAGGAAACTCTGCAAGAAGACCCCAACAGATCCACAGAGGGGTTCCCAGTCTTATCAGCGCTGTGAGCGGCCCAAGAACAGGGACTGCACACGGGAAAGGCTAAACCCGGCGGATGCTGCCGAGTGCAGAGGTATGGACATACTGCTACTCTTCACCAGCACAAGAGGTATGAGGAAAAAAAGGAGAATGTTGGGGGAGGGACTACGTCTTTAATTTATGCTATTCACTGGTCCTGAGGGAGGAGTTGAGGCGGAGCTCTATCACTAGTATGCTGCCATGGAGGCACCAGGAAACTGTTTTTATTCATAAAAAACTAGTAATCAAACTCACATTTTAGAAGTCATCATAAAAGCATGTAAATGTGAGCAGGTTCTGAAGAGATCATCATCCATCAAGAGGTGTATATCTCAGGTCAGTCAAACAAATCCGTGCAGAGAGCATGGAAGGAAAAAAACATCCGGCAAAGAGTGATGACGTCACTGGTCGAGCGACGCGTTGCAGGGCGTACGAGCTGCGGTGACAGGACAGCCGCGCCCCTTCATCAGGCTATGGATGGATGGATGGGATTGGGTGCTTAAAAAATAGGAGGTGGAAGGAAGGGCCAGGACAAGGAATGTGGTGATTGGTCTGGATGAAAGGAAAGGGAGGGACAAAACCGGAACTGAGGGGAATGGCCAAAAACAATAACAATCGCAAGTGTCAGCAATGAGGTATAAAGCAGGATGATTATCAGAGACACAAGCGAACTGGAAAGCATAACAATGGTCAAAAAGACTAATGTGTAAAAATGGTCAAGAGAGCTATGTATGAAAAAAAGGGGGACAAATGTTAAGGATAATAATAAATGTAAGGGTATAATACCTGAAAAAGCCAATAGAGAAATTAATTGATATATGGGTGCATAGTTAAGATGGGCCGGGGGAGGGGAGGAAAAGCAAAGGTATATAAATATATATACCGTATAATGGGTAATTATGATGGGAAGGGGGGAAAAAAAAGGGGGAAAAGGGGCAGGAGGGGAAAAAAAGAGAAGAAAGAAGGAAAGGGAAGGGGGGAGGGGGGAAAAGAAGGGGAGGGAAAAAAAGGGAGAGAAAAAGGAGGGGGGGAAGAGAGGGAAGGGGGGAATAAGGGAAGGGGGATGGGGGGGGGAAAGAAAAATAAAGGAAAAAAAAAAAGGGGGGGAGGCGGGAGGGGGAAAGGAGAAGCGTGTATCTCTCCACCACGCACAAAGCAGGTCTCGTCTAGACATAATCATGTAAGAAAGAGATTGACAATAATGATAAAAGAAATGGATAAAAATTAAACATAATAATAAATAATAATTAATAAAAATCATTATTATATATGCATGTGTGTGTGTATGCGCGCGCAAATGCGCACGCACACACGCACAAAACCCACACACACGCAAATACAAAACCCAATACAGGACCTAAATTGGTCGTACAGGTCCTATATGGGTAGGGCTAAAAGGTAATGAACAATACTGTTAAAACCAATAGTAAAATAAAAATAAAATGATAGGAGTAGGGGGTATTTTTAAAGAATAGTGGAAATCTCAATACTTTCATTAATTCCTCCTGGCGACAGGGCATCTAAAGTGTATATCCAGAAGGTTTCCCGGGAACAGAGCTTCTTAAATCTCTCAGCAGGGGAAAGAGACCTGGGGATCTGTTCGATCACCCATACCTTGAGCCCTGCTGTCGAGCTCTGATGGGCCACCGCAAAGTGTCTGGGGACACTATGCGGGTCAGTGCCACCTTCAATCAGCCTTCTGTGCTCACTGAACCTCTGTCTAAGAGCCCTAATGGTACGACCTACATAGATCAGCCCACAAGGGCAACTGAGGCCATAGACAACGAAGTCTGATGAGCAGTTAAAGAAGTCCTTCAACATGTAGGTTTTGCCTTTGATGGTAAAGGACTTTTGTCCATGAAGGACAAAATGGCAAGTTTTACACAAGGCCTTACGGCACTGATACATACCCACCAGAGGTATTAATATAGGTGCAACAGGAGAAGGTACGGTGGATTTTAACTTACTCTGGGCAATTTTGCTCTTTAGGTTAGGGGCCCTATGATATGTGACTTTGGGATGTGGAGGTAGTATAGCTGAAAGGTGGGGATCCTGTTGTAAAATGTCCCAATGTTTGGACAGGATTTTCTCCATATGTTTATATTTATGATGAAAAGTAGTTGCAAACCTACTAGAACAGTCCTTTGGAGATAGATTGCTTCTGGGAGGTTTGCCATAAAGGTAATGATTGTAAGCTTCATCAACCAAAGGTTCTGGATATTGTTTATCCAGAAATTTCCTTTTTAGATTAACACTGAGTTCAGTATAATCCGAATCTTTTGTGCAATTTTGTCGAAGACGACAAAACTGCCCTTTTGGGATGTTGGTGATCCATATCGGAAAATGGCAACTCTTATAATGCAAATACGAGTTGCCTGCGGTAGGCTTAGTGTAGTTCTTAGAAGTAATGACTGGACCATCGTGTCCCAATTCTAGATCCAAGAAGGCTATGGTGGCACAATCTGTAACTGATGTAAATGAGAGTCCATAAGGACTATCATTACAATGTTTAACAAAGGGATTGATGAGCTCAGAATCACCATCCCAGATGATAATCAGGTCATCAATGTACCTACCAAAAAAGACTATGTTGGCTGCAAAAGGATTATGGTTATGAATATATTCATTTTCCCAAAAGCCCATAGCCAAATTGGCGTAGGAAGGAGCGAAATTGGCTCCCATCGCCGTACCTTGTATTTGTTGATAAAATTCTCAGTTGAAAGTAAAATAATTATGCGCCAGGCAGAACTCTGTGGACTCTAGTAGGGATGAGCTTTGAGTTCGAGTCGAACTCATGTTCGACTCGAACATTGGCTGTTCGCAAGTTCGCCGAACAGCGAACAATTTGGGGTGTTCGCGGCAAATTCGAATGCCGCGGAACACCCTTTAAAAGTCTATGGGAGAAATCAAAAGTGCTAATTTTAAAGGCTTATATGCAAGTTATTGTCATAAAAAGTGTTTGGGGACCCGGGTCCTGCCCCAGGGGACATGGATCAATGCAAAAAAAAGTTTTAAAAACTGCCATTTTTTCAGGAGCAGTGATTTTAATTATGCTTAAAGTCAAACAATAAAAGTGTAATATCCCTTTAAATTTCGTACCTGGGGGGGTATCTATAGTATGCCTGTAAAGGGGCGCATGTTTCCCGTGTTTAGAACAGTCTGACAGCAAAATGACATTTCGAAGGAAAAAACCCATTTAAAACTACCCGCGGCTATTGTATTGCCGACAATACACATAGAAGTTCATTGATAAAAACGGCATGGGAATTCCCCACAGGGGAACCCCGAACCAAGATTAAAAAATAAAATGACGTGGGAGTCCCCCTAAATTCCATACCAGGCCCTTCAGGTCTGATATGGATATTAAGGGGAACCCCGGCCAAAATTTTTTAAAAAAATGACGTGGGGTTCCCCCTAAATTCCATACCAGACCCTTCAGGTCTGGTATGGATTTTAAGGGGAACCCTGCGCCAAAAAAAAAAAAACGGCGTGGGGTCCCCCCAAAAATCCATACCAGACCCTTATCTGAGCATGCAACCTGGCAGGCCGCAGGAAAAGAGGGGGGACGAGAGTGCACCCCCCCTCCTGAACTGTACCAGGCCCCATGCCCTCAACATTGGGAGGGTGCTTTGGGGTAGCCCCCCAAAACACCTTGTCCCCATGTTGATGAGGACAAGGGCCTCATCCCCACAACCCTGGCCGGTGGTTGTGGGGGTCTGTGGGCGGGGTGCTTATCGGAATCTGGAAGCCCCCTTTAACAAGGGGACCCCCAGATCCCCCCCCTGTGTGAAATGGTAAGGGGGTACTTACCCCTACCATTTCACTAAAAAACTGTCAAAAATGTTAAAAATGACAAGAGACAGTTTTTGACAATTCCTTTATTTAAATGCTTCTTCTTTCTTCTATCTTCCTTCATCTTCTGGTTCTTCCACCGGCGTTCTCGTCCAGCATCTCCTCCGCGGCGTCTTCTATCTTCTTCTCCTCTGGCCGCTCCGCACCCATGGCATGGGGGAAGGCTCCCGCTCTTCTCTTCATCTTCTTCTTCATCTTATTCTCTTCTTCCTTCTTCTCTTTTTCTCTTCTTCTCTTCTTCATTTTCTTCTCCGGGCCGCTCCGCATCCATGCTGGCATGGAGGGAGGCTCCCGCTGTGTGACGGCGTCTCCTCGTCTGACGGTTCTTAAATAACGCCCCGTCATGTCCCGTTTGTCAGAGGGGGCGGGGTCACCGGGTGGCCCCGCCCTCCGTTATTTAGGAACCGTCAGACGAGGAGACGCCGTCACACAGCGGGAGCCTCCCTCCATGCCAGCATGGGTGCGGAGCGGCCCGGAGAAGAAAATGAAGAAGAGAAGAAGAGAAGAAAAGAAGAAGAGAAGAGCGGGAGCCCCCCCCATGCCATGGGTGCGGAGCGGCCCGAGGAGAAGAAGATAGAAGATGCCGCAGAGGAGATGCTAGACGAGAACGCCAGAGGAAGAACCAGAAGAGCCAGAAGAACCAGAAGAAGAAGATGAAGGAAGATAGAAGAAAGAAGAAGCATTTAAATAAAGGAATTGTCAAAAACTGTCTCTTGTCATTTTTGACAGTTTTTTAGTGAAATGGTAGGGGTAAGTACCCCCTTACCATTTCACACAGGGGGGGGCCGGGATCTGGGGGTCCCCTTGTTAAAGGGGGCTTCCAGATTCCGATAAGCCCCCCACCCGCAGACCCCCACAACCACCGGCCAGGGTTGTGGGGATGAGGCCCTTGTCCTCATCAACATGGGGACAAGGTGTTTTGGGGGGCTACCCCAAAGCACCCTCCCAATTTTGAGGGCATGTGGCCTGGTACGCTTCAGGAGGGGGGGCGCACTCTCGTCCCCCCTCTTTTTTCTTGCGGCCTGCCAGGTTGCGTGCTCAGATAAGGGTCTGGTATGGATTTTTGGGGGGACCCCACGCCGTTTTTTTTTTCTTTTTTGGCGCGGGGTTCCCCTTAAAATCCATTCCAGACCTGAAGGGTCTGGTATGGAATTTAGGGGGAACCCCACGTCATTTTTTTTCAAATTTTGGCCGGGGTTCCCCTTAATATCCATACCAGACCTGACCTGAACCATACCAGACCTGAAGGGCCCCCCTGTCGGGGTTCCCCTGTGGGGAATTCCCATGCCGCTTTTATCAATGAACTTCTATGTGTATTGTCAGCAATGCAATAGCCGCGGGTAGTTTTAAATGGGTTTTTTCCTTCGAAATGTCATTTTGCTGTCAGACTGTTCTAAACACGGGAAACATGCGCCCCTTTACAGGCATACTATAGACACCCCCCAGGTATGAAATTTAAAGGGATATTACACTTTTATTGTTTGACTTTAAGCATTATTAAAATCACTGCTCCTGAAAAAACAGCCGTTTTTAAAACTTTTTTTTGCATTAATCCATGTCCCCTGGGGCAGGACCCAGGTCCCCAAACACTTTATATGACAATAACTTGCCTATAAGCCTTTAAAATTAGCACTTTTGATTATTCATGTTCGTGTCCCATAGTTTTTAACGGTGTTCGCGTGTTCAGACAAACTTTTTTCCTGTTTGCATGTTCTGGTGCGAACCGAACAGGGGGGTGTTCGGCTCATCCCTAGCCTCTAGGATAAATCTGGCCTGACGCATATTCATCAGAGGGTCCGTGGATAAGAATTGCTCCAAAGCCATCAATCCAAACTGATGTGGGATAGAGGTATATAAGGAACATACATCGAGTGAGAGCCACACATAGGAGGACTCCCATCTATAAGAAGACAGGAGTTCTAACAGATGTGTTCCATCACGTATGTATGACCGTAAGGATGAGACTATAGGTTGTAGGAACTGGTCTATGTAAAACCCGTAGTGACGCTGTCCATAGCTGCCACGATAGGTCTGCCGGGAGGATCTATTAAACTTTTGTGGATCTTGGGTAGATAATAAACATAAGGGATTTGGTAGAAAGATTTACGCAAAAATAGGCTTTCTGTTTTCGTGATGATATCTTCTTTCTGAGCAGTGTTTATAGGGATTAGGGATGAGCCGAACACCCCCCTGTTCGGTTCGCACCAGAACACGAACATGAATAATCAAAAGTGCTAATTTTAAAGGCTAATATGCAAGTTATTGTCAATAAAAGTGTTTGGGGACCTGGGTCCTGCCCCAGGGGACATGAATCAATGCAAAAAAAAGTTTTAAAAACGGCCGTTTTTTCAGGAGCAGTGATTTTATTAATGCTTAAAGTCAAACAATAAAAGTGTAATATCCCTTTAAATTTCGTACCTGGGGGGTGTCTATAGTATGCCTGTAAAGGGGCGCATGTTTCCCGTGTTTAGAACAGTCTGACAGCAAAATGACATTTTGAAGGAAAAAACACATTTAAAACTACCGCGGCTATTGCATTGCCGACAATACACATAGAAGTTCATTGATAAAAACGGCATGGGAATTCCCCACAGGGCAACCCCGAACCAAAATTAAAAAAAAAAAATGATGTGGGAGTCCCCCTAAATTCCATACAAGGCCCTTCAGGTCTGGTATGGATATTAAGGGGAACCCCAGCCAAAATTTTTTAAAAAAATTGACGTGGGGTTCCCCCTAAATTCCATACCAGACCCTTCAGGTCTGGTATGGATTTTAAGGGGAACCCCGCGCCAAAAAAAAAAAAAAAAACGGCGTGGGGTCCCCCTAAAAATCCATACCAGACCCTTATCCGAGCACGCAACCTGGCAGGCCGCAGGAAAAGAGGGGGGACGAGAGTGCGCCCCCCCCCTCCTGAACCGTACCAGGCCACATGCCCTCAACATTGGGAGGGTGCTTTGGGGTAGCCCCCCAAAACACCTTGTCCCCATGTTGATGAAGACAAGGGCCTCATCCCCACAACCCTGGCCGGTGGTTGTGGGGGTCTGCGGGCGGGGGGCTTATCGGAATCTGGAAGCCCCCTTTAACAAGGGGACCCCCAGATCCCGGCCCCCCCCTGTGTGAAATGGTAAGGGGGTACTTACCCCTACCATTTCACAAAAAAACTGTCAAAAATGTTAAAAATGACAAGAGACAGTTTTTGACAATTCCTTTATTTAAATGCTTCTTCTTTCTTCCTTCATCTTCTTCTGGTTCTTCTGGCTCTTCTGGTTCTTCCCCCGGCGTTCTCGTCCAGCATCTCCTCCGCGGCATCTTCTATCTTCTTCTCCTCGGGCCGCTCCGCACCCATGGCATGGGGGGAGGCTCCCGCTCTTCTCTTCATCTTCTTCTCTTCTTCATCTTCTTCTTCATCTTCTTCTTCTTCTTCTCTTCTTCCTTCTTCTCTTCTTCATTTCTTCTCCGGGCCGCTCCGCAGCCATGCTGGCATGGTGGGAGGCTCCCGCTGTGTGACGGCGTCTCTTCGTCTGACGGTTCTTAAATAACGGGGGGCGGGGCCACCCGGTGACCCCGCCCCCCCTCTGACGCACGGGACATGACGGGACTTCCCTGTGGCATTCCCCGTGACGTCACAGGGAAGTCCCGTCAAGTCACCGTGCGTCAGAGGGGGGCGGGGTCACCGGGTGGCCCCACCCCCCGTTATTTAAGAACCGTCAGACGAAGAGACGCTGTCACACAGCGGGAGCCTCCCACCATGCCAGCATGGCTGCGGAGCGGCCCGGAGAAGAAATGAAGAAGAGAAGAAGGAAGAAGAAGATGAAGAAGAAGATGAAGAAGAGAAGAAGATGAAGAGAAGAGCGGGAGCCTCCCCCCATGCCATGGGTGCGGAGCGGCCCGAGGAGAAGAAGATAGAAGACGCCGCGGAGGAGATGCTGGACGAGAACGCCGGAGGAAGAACCAGAAGAGCC
Source organism: Lithobates septentrionalis (assembly GCA_037952835.1). Taxonomy (NCBI): domain Eukaryota; kingdom Metazoa; phylum Chordata; class Amphibia; order Anura; family Ranidae; genus Lithobates; species Lithobates septentrionalis. The sequence goes on along the minus strand of JBBDGP010000572.1, from coordinate 1,350,518 downwards.
AGAAGAACCAGAAGAAGAAGAAGATGAAGGAAGAAAGAAGAAGCATTTAAATAAAGGAATTGTCAAAAACTGTCTCTTGTCATTTTTAACATTTTTGACAGTTTTTTTGTGAAATGGTAGGGGTAAGTACCCCCTTACCATTTCACACAGGGGGGGGCCGGGATCTGGGGGTCCCCTTGTTAAAGGGGGCTTCCAGATTCCGATAAGCCCCCCGCCCGCAGACCCCCACAACCACCGGCCAGGGTTGTGGGGATGAGGCCCTTGTCTTCATCAACATGGGGACAAGGTGTTTTGGGGGGCTACCCCAAAGCACCCTCCCAATGTTGAGGGCATGTGGCCTGGTACGGTTCAGGAGGGGGGGGGCGCACTCTCGTCCCCCCCTCTTTTCCTGCGGCCTGCCAGGTTGCGTGCTCGGATAAGGGTCTGGTATGGATTTTTAGGGGGACCCCACGCCGTTTTTTTTTTTTTTTTTGGCGCGGGGTTCCCCTTAAAATCCATACCAGACCTGAAGGGTCTGGTATGGAATTTAGGGGGAACCCCACGTCAATTTTTTTTAAAAATTTTGGCTGGGGTTCCCCTTAATATCCATACCAGACCTGAAGGGCCTTGTATGGAATTTAGGGGGACCCCCACATCATTTTTTTTTTTTTTATTTTGGTTCGGGGTTGCCCTGTGGGGAATTCCCATGCCGTTTTTATCAATGAACTTCTATGTGTATTGTCGGCAATGCAATAGCCGCGGGTAGTTTTAAATGAGTTTTTTCCTTCCAAATGTCATTTTGCTGTCAGACTGTTCTAAACACAGGAAACATGCGCCCCTTTACAGGCATACTATAGACACCCCCCAGGTACGAAATTTAAAGGGATATTACACTTTTATTGTTTGACTTTAAGCATTATTAAAATCACTGTTCCTGAAAAAACGTCCGTTTTTAAAACTTTTTTTTGCATTGATCCATGTCCCCTGGGGCAGGACCCGGGTCCCCAAACACTTTTTATGACAATAACTTGCATATAAGCCTTTAAAATTAGCACTTTTGATTTCTCCCATAGACTTTTAAAGGGTGTTCCGCGGCATTCGAATTTGCCGCGAACACCCCAAATTGTTCGCTGTTCGGCGAACTTGCGAACAGCCAATGTTCGAGTAGAACATGAGTTCGACTCGAACTCGAAGCTCATCCCTAATAGGGATGTTGGCTTCCAGTGCAAATTCTGCAGTGGGGTCCTTCTTAAGCTTGGCGTAAGTAGCTCTATCAGAAAGAAGTTGATGGGATTCCCTCAGATAGTCAGACCTATTAAGCAACACTATTCCACCCCCCTTGTCAGCTGACTTGATCACCAAGTCCTCGGCAAGAGTAAGGTGGTTCAGCGCTTTGATTTCAGAGGGTGAAAGATTATTAACTTTGGATGTGTGATTGCACATTTTTAATAAGTCTGCATAGACCACTCTATAGAAACTCTCTATATATGGACCTTTGGATTGAGTTGGAAAAAAGATGGACTTGGGTTTCAATGTAGAACGTGTGATTGGCGGAGATGAAGCTAGATGTTGTGTGAGCATTAGTGATTTAAATTCATCATAATCAAACATACCCAAATCGTCAATATTGGGGTCAAGAAGCTCTGTACTGGAATCTAATGGAACTGTGGGGGATATGGTCGAAGTCTGAGTGGTAGATACACCATCTGTATTTTGATCTTTAAGTTGTTTTATCTGAAAATGTCTCTTCAAGGTCAGTTTGCGTATTTAACTGTTAAGGTCCTTGAAGAGAACAAAAGGGTTGGGTTTGTTGACCGGAGCGAAATTCAATCCATGATTAAGGAGAGAAATATCTGCAGGGGACAAGGTATAGGAGGATAAATTAAAAATCTTTACCGTTTTGGGTGTTTCAGTATGTTGACATGTTTTTCTAGTTCGTCCTCCTCTGCACCCTCTTCTGTGAGCTTTCTTTTTCTTGAGGTGGAGGTCGGAGGAGGACCGAACACTAAAAAAGGGGAAGTGGAGCTATTCACTGTGGGAGCATTGTGGGTATTGAGTAAAGGGGTGTCCAAAGATAATGGATTTTCCCTCAAGGGTTCTGCTGATACCATAGACCTGAGATCTAAGGTAGCTGGATGATCAATATTTTTAGAACTGGTAGAAATGGTGGAGGAAATCTCACCAACATTATTTGAGGTAGAGGGACCGTCTCTAGGGACATGAGGTATTGGAATAGGTGATGAACTATGGGAAGTGCTGGATCTATTGTAAAATTGATTGAGAGCATTGATCAGTTCAAGATTCTTATTTTTATTATTATTGGTGGGTTGTCTTTTTGACGTATTAGACGAGTGCCTGGAAATATTGGGTGATCTAGAAACACGTGAGACACGTGAAGAAGATGAACGAGAGGAAAAATGGGTAGAGGAGTTCTTAGGCTGTCTAACAGGAGTAATAGCATCATATGGTTTTATATCTAGCAGAGAAGGAATAGGAGGATTGTAAAGCACCTGATCACATCCATTCTGTTGGGATGAATGTGAGGTGGTCACGCTGGGGGATAGAGAAGAACTAGGTTTTAATTTGTTCTTTTTATTCCATGAGAAAACCTTATTAGAGTTGTAGTCCTCCAAATCACGTTTAAATTTACCCATCTTAACACCAATTAAATCATCCTCATCTTTTTTGTTTTTCTCTTTCAATATCTCAAGCCATGGCTGTGGAATATGAACTTGAAAATTAACAATATCTTTAATAATAGCTTGGACTTGCTGGGTAAAATTGTTGAGCCTATTGGCTCTATGGGAAATGAGTATTCCCATCCACTTAGTCGTGCAGAATTCTGCAATGTTGGCCCATTCTCTAGTGCTGTCTTTGCTCAGACCGCTAGGACAGTCTTTGATGACTCGTAATCCTCTAGGGGAGATTTTCACATCAATATATTGTTGTAGAAAGAATTTATCCCACCACTGAAAATTAGTGGTGTGGATTATTCTTTCAAGTTGTTTAAACTTGCCACAAAGACTGTGGCGTATTTTACCTGGGAGTTTCACAGTGTCTGAAAAGGTAATGGGGGACCTGTACGACCACTTTAGGTCCTGTATTGGGTTTTGTATTTGCGTGTGTGTGGGTTTTGTGCGTGTGTGCGTGCGCATTTGCGCACGCATACACACACGCATGCATATATAATAATGATTTTTCAGAATTATTATTTATTATTATGTTTAATTTTTATCCATTTCTTTTATCATTATTGTCAATCTCTTTCTTACATGATTATGTCTAGACGAGACCTGCTTTGTGCGTGGTGGAGAGATACACGCTTCTCCTTTCCCCCTCCCCCCCTTCCCCCCCCTTTTTTTTTCCTTTCTTTTTCTTTTTTCTCCCCCCCATCCCCCTTCCCTTATTCAACCCTTCCCTCTCCCCCCCCTCCTTTTTCTCTCCCTTTTTTCCCTCCCCTTCTTTTCCCCCTCCCCCCTTCCCTTTCCTTCTTTCTTCTCTTTTTTTTCCCTCCTGCCCCTTTTTCCCCCTTTTTTTTTTTTCCCCCTTCCCATCATAACTACCCATTATACGGTATATATATTTATATACCTTTGCTTTTCCTCCCCTCCCCCGGCCCATCTTAACTATGCACCCATGTATCAATTAATTTCTCTATTGGCTTTTTCAGGTATTATACCCTTACATTTATTATTATCCTTAACATTTGTCCCCCTTTTTTTCATACATAGCTCTCTTGACCATTTTTACACATTAGTCTTTTTGACCATTGTTATGCTTTCCAGTTCGCTTGTGTCTCTGATAATCATCCTGCTTTATACCTCATTGCTGACACTTGCGATTGTTATTGTTTTTGGCCATTCCCCTCAGTTCCGGTTTTGTCCCTCCCTTTCCTTTCATCCAGACCAATCACCACATTCCTTGTCCTGGCCCTTCCTCCCACCTCCTATTTTTTAAGCACCCAATCCCATCCATCCATAGCCTGATGAAGGGGCGCGGCTGTCCTGTCACCGCAGCTCGTACGCCCTGCAACGCGTCGCTCGACCAGTGACGTCATCACTCCTCGCCGGATGTTTTTTTCCTTCCATGCTCTCTGCACAGATTTGCGATCTGTCACCGATGCAGCTGGCCCTACATCTCAGCGGTACCTCTCCCCACACACAGGCAGAGCCTCCAGCCAGGATTTGTTTGACTGACCTGAGATATACACCTCTTGATGGATGATGATCTCTTCAGAACCCGCTCACATTTACATGCTTTTATGATGACTTCTAAAATGTGAGTTTGATTACTAGTTTTTTATGAATAAAAACAGTTTTTAGTCTACACCCAGAGGCGCCTCTCTCTTCTGTTTCTCCTTAGGATTTGGAATTTGGTTTTGCTTCTTGATGAAGGCAGCCCTGTTTGTGGACTCAGGATCCCTGGATCTTTTTATCCTATTATGACTGTGACATAATGCTCCACATGTGATACTTCTTTTCCCTTAATCATTTATGGATGTATACATGTATATATAGTTTTTTTTCAGACAGGGAGGATTTCAGTTTCCCCTTTTTTGTTGTTTTTATTGCTATTTCCAGCTCTCTGCGCCCACACTTGTATATAGTTCCCAAAGAGTAAGTGGATCATCAAAATCACACCACCGGCAATCTTCCTCCATGTCTAGCCATCATAGGTCTTCTTCCAGATCTGAACAACGCAGTAAAGATCTTCCGTACCCCCCTTCATCTCACTCCAGCAAGAGACCAGAAAAATCATGCTGGGGGTGTAGGATGCCTGTTCCAGTAGACAAATCTCTCTGTGATCACTGCTTCTCTAAAGCCGCAGATGAGAGGGATGGTGCAGACCAGCGTCTAGAATCTATGGTGAGGTGGGTTGTGAAAGAATCTCTACAGGAAAGAGAAGCTCAACAGCCCAGTGATTCCCCATCAGACCCATTATGCCCTCCAGTGGGTGAAGGTTTAGTACACAAAATGTGGGAATCTTCCCAGCCAAGTCGCCACTCAGACAGCGAATCCTTTGGAAGATACTGTATCTTTTAAAGATCCCTTGGAAAGACGGATTGATTCGGATTTAAAAAGGATTTACCTGACAACAGGAATGGCATGCAAGCCAGTTCTTGCGATAGCTGCAGTATCCAAAGCTATGGAATCTTGCTCTGACAACATTGATGAGTTCTTAAGAGGTACAGTATCTCTATTGAAACGGCTAAAGATTCTCCTATCCAGGAGATCAGGCTGGTGTCCGCCTTTTTTGGGGAGGCTTCTATTGATGTCATCCGCCTGATGTCCCGGGTTATGTTGGTGGCTGTTTCAGCACATCGTGTCTTAAGGCTCCGTCCATGGTTGGCGGATTCAGCTTTTTTCCTTTCCAACATTTCCTTTGTAAATGTCACTTTTGCTGCAGTACATGCTACATAAAGAATGAAAAATGCCCTCAGAACCTTTGGGTCTGGTATGGAGACTGCATACAAAATAAAGACAAAATAAAAATATGTGGGGTCCTCCTAAAAATAAATTTCAGACCCTAAATCTGAGCATGAAGCCTGACTGACCAGGAAAGAGGAAGACAAACATGCAGACCTCCCCCTGAACCATACCAGGCCAGATGCTCTCAATATGGGGGGTGAGGGGATTCATATACGATCATTGACATCACTGGGAGCCCCGTGCCTCATTGTACATAACAGCTGTCATTCACTGGATTTGTGAATTGGTGAGTGTCAAGAAAACATGTGAGATGTGTCTCGACTGTGACATTTTTCTTCTTTCGGTAGGTTGGCAGTCATCGGCCATTGTGATTGACGTGGGTCTGCATTATTGGACAAACGTGATTGAAAATAGATTTACAATGAAGGAATCTTTGGAGCTACAACTTTTTTGTGAATAAGAGAGGAAACTATTTAATCCATGCTCCTTTATGTGTGGGGATGGGGTATCTGGTTGCCCCATTATTTGGTAAAGGGAGCTTTTATATTCCAATAGGCCCTCACTCACAGACCTCCATGAGCACAATTAGTTGGGAAGAGGTCCTTGTCCTCATCAACAGGGGGACAAGGTGCTATGCTAGGGGGGTACCCTCCTCATGTTGAGGCCATGTGGCCTGGCATGGTTTAGGTGGGGAGGTATATTCTAAGATTAAGGGTCTGGCATAGATTTTTGAGGGGGACCTACACTTTTTTTTTTTGGCATACGGTACCCCTTCAAATCCATACCAGACTATGAAAAAGGGGGGTAACTCCATGAAGTTTTATGCTAAGCTATCTCTGCTCCATTGCTTACATGGCTGAGAATTCCTGGCTATGTAAGTGAATGTGGCTAGTGATATCACTGGCTGTTAAGGACTCAGCGGTGCCTGCACCTGCCCATGTCCTTAACAACTATTTAACTATGACTAGCCACCCTGCAATACCGTCTGTTTCTCCGGCATCTTTGGTTCCAGCCATAGACCTAAGAGTCACTGCTCGCTATTGCTGTTGCTTTGATATGCATGTTTACCACGTTTGTGTGTGAGTATAACTATTGCTGTTTTACCTTTATTAAAATTATTGTTGGTAATGCACAAGGTCAGTGCACCCTCCCTTCTTTTTATATAAATCATCTTAACTCTGATGATTTATATAAAATTTCTGGATTTCTGCACAAATTGGTCATAAAATGTGATCTGATCTTCATCTAAGTCACAACAATAGACAATCACAGTCTGCTTAAACTAATAACACACAAAGAATTAAATGTTACCATGTTTTTATTGAACACACCATGTAAACATTAACAGAGCAGGTGGAAAAAGTATGTGAACTCCTAGACTAATGAGATCTCCAAAAGCTAATTGAAGTGAGGTGTCAGCCAACTGGAGTCCAATCAATGAGATTGGAGGTGTTGGTTACAGCTGCTCTGCCCTATAAAAAACACACACCAGTTATGGGTTTGCTTTTCACAAGAAGCATTGCCTGATGTGAATGATGCCTCGCACAAAAGAGTTCTCAGAAGACCTACGATTAAGAATTGTTGACTTGCATTAAGCTGGAAAGGTTTATAAAAGTATTTTCAAAAGCCTTGCTATTCATCAGTCCATGGTAAGACAAATTGTCTATAAATAGAGAAAGTTCAGCACTACTGCTACTCTCCCTATGAGTGGGCGTGTCATGAAAGGCGTCCTGTTAGCACAACCGTTGGCGGAAGATCGGTTAGCAGAACCACTGTTGGTAGAGCCAGAGGACGCGTTCGGAGGTGCGTTGGCGCGAACGGACGCGGGCGGGTGCGCGTTCGTACGAACGGGGGTACGCGGGTGCACGATGGTATGAACGGGCACGTACGGTCGGTACACGGGCGTGCACGAGTGCACGCGGATGCGCACGAACGTGCTGTGTGACAGCGTTTGGCGCCATTAGGCCTATTTAAAGGAGTCTGTCAGCACGCTTCCTTGCTGTCCGGTCTACAGCATTCCCTGTGACCCTAAGCTACCTGAATACCTGCCTACCTGCTTCCTGTTACCCGGCCTGTTCCTGACTATTCCTGTTTGCTGCCCGTCCTTGACCCCGGCTCGTTTGACTACTCTCCTGCCTCCTCCTTCGGTTACCTGCTACCTGCCTGTTGCCAACCCGGACTGTATCTTGACTATTCTCCTGCCTCCGTTTGGTACCTGCCTGCCCGCCAGTGTTGACCCGGCCTGTCTGATTCCGCTTGTGCTCCAGCTGGACTACAGAACACCTCCCTGCTGCCTGCTGTTCCAGAGTTCCTGCCTGCTACAGTGCTTCTCCTCACGGCCAGTGGCTCCAGTGTTCCTGCCATAGTTCCAGTGCACCTTCCTACAGCCTGCTGTTCCAGTTCTTCAGCCAAACTACAGAACACCTCCCTGCTGCCTGCTGTTCCAGAGTTCCTGCCTGCTACAGTGCTTCTCCTCACGGCCAGTGGTTCCAGTGTTCCAGACAGTTATCCGGTGTCTCCTCTTACAGTCTGCTGTTCCGGTGTTCCAGATGAACTTCAGAGACCTCTGCCACTTGCCAGGCACTTGTGGCCCCCTGCGCTCTTGAGTCCCTGTTTCCTCTATCAGGGGTTCTTGAGCCAGAGGCACATGAGAGGCGATTCCCTGCATTCTGGGCTCCGCTACCAGGTACGTGACAGTACCGGACAGCCATGTCCGAGCCCACGCAGGGAGCCTCTCCCATGGACGAGCTTTGCCGCCACCTTGCTGGACTTACCCAAGCAGTAAAGAGCCTACAAGAGGGCTATACCCAACTGGAAGGCCGAGTTCAAGCTTTAGCAGCTTCTTCACCTCCTGCTTCCGTGACTCCTGCTGCACCCTCAGTGGTGATGATGCCGCCTGAACCCAGGGTCCCCACGCCTGAAAGATTTTCGGGCAACCGGAGTAAATTCAGGACTTTTCGTAATTCATGTGAACTCTTTTTTGCTCTTCAGCCAAGGACCTTCTCTCTGGAGGCTACTAAAGTGGGGTTCGTGATCTCGCTGTTGTCAGGCGAGCCCCAGTCCTGGGCCCATCGTCTTCTAGAAAAGAAGGATGTTTCACTTGACACCTTAAATGACTTCTTTCAGGCCATGTCATTGCTATATGAGGATCCTCAATTAACAGCCACTGCAGAGGCAGCCTTGCATACTCTACAACAAGGCCGCAGGCCTGTGGAGGACTACGTGTCGGAATTCAGACGTTGGAGCTCCGACATGAACTGGAATAATGCTGCCTTACGGTACCAGTTCCGTATGGGCCTTTCAGAATCTCTAAAAGATGAACTAGCCCGAGTGGGCATCCCAGAGACTCTAGAGGGGCTCATAGATCTCTCTATCCAGATAGACAGACGCCTGAGGGAACGGCGTACGGAGCGATCCTCTGGTCCTTCTCGTCCTGTCTGGATGTTCCCCCGTGTGCCTAGCTCTTCCCAATCTGCTTCACCAGCTTCAACCACCGTTACCTCAGACATTCCAGAACCGATGCAGTTGGGCCTCTTACGCCCTTCACTTACGCCTGAAGAGCGTCAACGCAGTCGGGCTGGTAACCTGTGCATGTACTGCGGGGAATCTGGACATTTTGTACGGACATGCCCGGCGAAGCCGTGTAAGTGCTTTTCTATTTCTCTCGCTCTTACCCCTGCTGTACTGAATGATGTTTCTCATCTGGCTGTTCCGATTCTCTTACAGCTCCCAGGAGGGAATTTACAAACCAGCGCTATCATTGATTCCGGGGCCTGCAGCGGTTTCATAGACTTGTCCTTTGCCTCCAGACATCACATTCCCCTTCGGCCCAGAGTGAAAGGACTTTCTGTATATTTGGCCGATGGCTCTAACCTCAAATCAGGGCCAGTAACACAGGAGACTGTACCTCTGCATACCACCATTGCCGGCACTCATCAAGAGCTACTCAGTCTAGATGTCATCGAGTCTCCTCTATTTCCCATCATATTAGGCATGCCATGGCTAAAGGCACATAATCCGCAAATTGATTGGACCTTAGGGAAGATTGAGTTTGTATCCTCTTACTGCCAGCAACACTGTCTACCAGAAGCCACCGATGCCCCTTCTTCCCTACTCTGCATGGAGACTAACACCGAAACCTGTCGAATTGTACCCGAAGCCTACCACAGTTTCTTGGACATTTTCAGTCAAAAGGGAGCTGAGATCCTTCCTCCCCATCGGCCATACGATTGCCCAATTGAACTTCTCCCAGGAGCAGAGATTCCTTTTGGGAGGATTTTCCCTTTGTCAGAACTAGAATTAGGGGCATTAAAGACTTATATTGATGACAATCTGGAGAAAGGGTTCATCCGACCTTCCACATCCCCGGCAGGAGCAGGAATCTTTTTTGTGGAGAAGAAAGACCATTCTCTACGCCCTTGTGTGGATTATCGGGCACTTAATAAAATCACAATTAAGAACTGATATCCTTTGCCCTTGGTGCCAGAACTTTTTCAAAGACTAGGGTCTGCAGCAGTGTTTTCCAAGCTGGATCTTCGTGGTGCCTACAACCTTGTCCGCATTCGTAGAGGAGACGAATGGAAGACGGCTTTCCGTACCCGATTTGGGCACTTTGAGTATTTAGTCATGCCCTTTGGACTGTGCAATGCTCCTGCTACATTTCAACACTTTGTGAATAACATTTTCAGAGACTATCTAGACCTGTTTGTTATTATCTATTTAGATGACATCCTGATTTTTTCTTCTTCTTTAGCTGAGCATCGTGAACATGTCAGAAATGTCTTGACCCGTCTACGGCTACATGGCCTCTACGCCAAACCTGAGAAGTGTGTCTTTGAACAAGAGAGTATCCAGTTCCTTGGTCTAATCATCTCTGTAGAAGGTATTAAGATGGACCCTCAGAAGGTCTCTGCTATTCTGGACTGGCCCGCTCCCACCGACAAGAAGGGAATCCAACGTTTTGTAGGATTTGCAAATTTCTACAGGAAATTCATCAAAGGATTCTCAACCATCATTTCTCCTATCACAAAGTTAACTAAGCAGGGCCTTAAGTTTCATTGGTCTACGGAAGCTCAGGCAGCCTTCACAACGCTAAAGGATCTGTTTGTTTCAGCCTCAGTCTTAAAGCACCCGGATCCCACATTACCATACACTTTGGAGGTGGATGCCTCAGAAATAGCGGTTGGTGCAGTGCTTTCCCAGAGACAGGGGCCTGGGGCTCTTTTGCATCCAGTTGCTTTCTTTTCTCGCAAATTATCCGAAGCAGAGAGAAACTATGACGTGGGTGATCGAGAATTGTTGGCAATCAAAACCGCACTTGAAGAGTGGCGATATCTCCTGGAGGGAGCAGCTCATCCAATTCTTGTTTATACACATCACAAGAATCTGGAATATTTAAAGACTGCCAAGAGATTAAGACCACGACAGGCCAGGTGGGCACTTTTCTTTACCAGATTTTCATTCCATATAACCTATCGCCCCGGATCAAAGAACACCAAGCCTGACGCACTGTCACGAATGTACAATGGATCTGAAGCATCTCCATCCCCAGACACCATCTTATCCTCAGGAAACTTTCTGCTGCTCCAAGGGGGCCTACTCTCTCAGCTCAAGCAAGCTTCTAGGAACGCCTCTGTTCCACCTGATTCAGCTCTACAGTCCAGAGGTGAGCTTCTTTGGTTCAAAGATAGGATCTTCGTACCCCAGGAGTTGCGAGCGGCAGTTCTTAGTTCCTGTCATGACCACATGTTGGCCGGCCATTTTGGGGTGCACAAGACATCTGAACTCCTTCAGCGCACATTCTGGTGGCTGCAGTTAAGGAAATATTGCAGGGACTATGTGGAAGCATGTGCCACTTGCATTCAAAACAAGGGCAGCAAGTGTAAGGCTTGGGGTCTGTTGAAGCCATTAACCGTTCCGGAGAAGCCATGGAGGATGATTTCCATGGATTTTATTGTCGAGCTGCCACCTTCTGAAGGCTACACTACAATCTTTGTAGTGGTGGATAGACTATCAAAAATGGCTCATTTCTTACCAATGAAGGGCACACCTACTGCTGCTGAGACTGCAAGGACATTTATCAAGGAAGTAGTGAGGCTTCATGGCATTCCTGCAAATATTACTTCAGATCGGGGGGTGCAATTTACTTCCAAGTTTTGGAGAGCACTTTGTGGAGCTTTGAAAATTGACCTTTCTTTCTCTTCTGCCTATCATCCCCAAACAAATGGCCAGACAGAAAGAACAAATCAGACGCTGGAGCAGTATCTGCGCTGCTTTTCTTCTTTCTCCCAGGATGATTGGGCTCCGCTCCTACCTCTTGCCGAATTTGCTTATAACAATTCTGTCCATTCCGCCACGAAGCAGTCACGGTTTTTTGCAAATTATGGTTTCCATCCTCTGTTCCTGTCCAGTAACATCCCGGAGTGTCCAGTACCAGCCGTTCAGGAGAATCTAGACTTCTTTGAGTCAAATAATAAACTTCTGCAGGAGACTATGGCTAGGACTTAGAATTACAACAAAGAGGTGTTTGACAAGAAGAGAAGGGGGGAACTTGACCTCAAACCCGGAGATCAGGTCTGGCTGTCCACTTTGAATTTAAAACTGGCATGTCCTTCCAAGAAATTGGGCCCTAAATTTGTGGGTCCCTTCCCAGTTCTAAGGAAGATTAATAACGTGGCCTATGAACTGAAGTTACCGGAGTCATTCCGGATCCACCCGGTCTTTCACGTGGCCCTACTCAAACCCACGGTTCCTGATCCTTTTGTCAACCGGAGGGTTGATCCCCCTGAACCTGTAATCATTGACGGAGAAACCGAATATGAGGTTGAGTCCATTCTGTATTGCAGGAAGAGACGTAACCAAGTCCAGTTTTTGGTAAAATGGAAGGGGTACGGGCCTGAGGAGAACTCTTGGGAGCCGGAGTCCAACATTCATGCGAGGAGGCTGATTCTTGCCTTTAAAAGGTCTCATCCAAGTAAGATGGCACAGTTGGGCATCCGGAGGCTGCCCCTTGGGGGGGGGCAATGTTATGAAAGGCGTCCTGTTAGCACAACCGTCGGCGGAAGATCACTGTTGGTAGAGCCAGAGGACGTGTTCGGAGGTGCGTTGGCGCGAACGGACGCGGGCGGGTGCGCGTTCGTACGAACGGGGGTACGCGGGTGCACGATGGTACGAACAGGCACGTACGGTCGGTACACGGGCGTGCACGAGTGCACGCGGATGTGCACGAACGTGCTGTGTGACAGCGTTGGCGCCATTAGGCCTATTTAAAGGAGTCTGTCAGCACGCTTCCTTGCTGTCCGGTCTACAGCGTTCCCTGTGACCCTAAGCTACCTGAATACCTGCCTACCTGCTTCCTGTTACCCGGCCTGTTCCTGACTATTCCTGTTTGCTGCCCGTCCTTGACCCCGGCTCGTTTGACTACTCTCCTGCCTCCTCCTTCGGTTACCTGCTACCTGCCTGTTGCCAACCCGGACTGTATCTTGACTATTCTCCTGCCTCCATTTGGTACCTGCCTGCCCGCCAGTGTTGACCCGGCCTGTCTGATTCCGCTTGTGCTCCAGCTGGACTACAGAACACCTCCCTGCTGCCTGCTGTTCCAGAGTTCCTGCCTGCTACAGTGCTTCTCCTCACGGCCAGTGGCTCCAGTGTTCCTGCCATAGTTCCAGTGCACCTTCCTACAGCCTGCTGTTCCAGTTCTTCAGCCAAACTACAGAACACCTCCCTGCTGCCTGCTGTTCCAGAGTTCCTGCCTGCTACAGTGCTTCTCCTCACGGCCAGTGGTTCCAGTGTTCCAGACAGTTATCCGGTGTCTCCTCTTACAGTCTGCTGTTCCGGTGTTCCAGTTGAACTTCAGAGACCTCTGCCACTTGCCAGGCACTTGTGGCCCCCTGCGCTCTTGAGTCCCTGTTTCCTCTATCAGGGGTTCTTGAGCCAGAGGCACACGAGAGGCCATTCCCTGCATTCTGGGCTCCGCTACCAGGTACGTGACAGTGCGTCCTGTAAAGATGACTGCAAGAGCACAGCACAGACTGCTCAATGAGGTGAAGAAGAATCCTAGAGTGTCAGCTAAAGACTTACAAAAGTCTCTGGCATATGCTAACATCCCTGTTAGCGCATCTACGATACATAAAACACTAAACTATAATGGATTTCATAGGAGGATACCACAGAGGAAGCCACTGCTGTCCAAAAAAAACATTGCTGAACGTTTACAGTTTGCACAAGAGCACCTGGATGTTCCACAGCAGTACTGACAAAATATTCTTTGGACAGATGAAACCAAAGTTGAGTTGTTTGGAAGAAACACACAACACTATGTGTGGAGAGAAAGAGGCACAGCACACCAACATCAAAACCTCATCCCAACTGTGAAGTATGGTGGTGGGGGCATCATGGTTTGGGGCTGCTTTGCTGCGTCAGGGCCTGGACGGATTGCTATCATCGAAGGAAAAATGAATTCCCAAGTTTATCATGACATTTTGCAGGAGAACTTAAGGCCATCTGTCCCCCAGCTGAAGCTCAACAGAAGATGGGTGTTGCAACAGGACAACGACCCAAAGCATAGAAGTAAATCAACAACAGAATGGCTTAAACAGAAGACAATACGCCTTCTGGAGTGGCCCAATCAGGGTCCTGACCTCAACCCAATTGAGATGTCGTGGCATGACCTCAAGAAAGTGATTCACACCAGACACCATAATATTGCTGAACTGAAACAGTTCTGTAAAGAGGAATGGTCAAGAATTACTCCTGACCATTGTGCACGTCTGATCTGCAACTACAGGAAACGTTTGGTTGAAGTTATTGCTGCCAAAAAAGGTTCAACCAGTTATTAAATCCAAGGGTTCACATACTTTTTCCACCTGCACTGTGAATGTTTACATGGTGTGTTCAATAAAAACATGGTAATATTTAATTCTTTGTGTGTTATTAGTTTAAGCAGACTGTGATTGTCTATTGTTGTGACTTAAATGAAGATCAGATCACATTTTATGACCAATTTGTGCAGAAATCCATATCATTCCATAAGGGGTCACATACTTTTTATTGCAACTGTATATTGCAAATTACTGGTCCTTTGATATGAGGGTTGCATTCATTTAATTTTTTTCAGGCCTTTTCCTCTCTATTTTTACCTTGCGATCCTTCCAGTAACAAACTTTCTGTCCTAGGGTAACATCGCTCACTTACTGTAACCATGAGGAAACCATGGAAAATTTATATCAAATACTTACCGTAATTTTCCTTTCCTGATAGACTCCATGGCAGCCAGGCCCGGATTTACTCCCTTTGCCGCCCCAAGGCCGGGCCCTTCAATGCCGCCCCCCCCCCCCCACACACACACACACACACCACCAGAAAGAGCCCCCAGACATAATACGGTCAAAGACTGCAGACATGATACAAGAGATGGTCAGAGACTGCAGACATGATACAGGAGACGGTCAGAGACTGCAGACATGATACAGGAGACGGTCAGAGACTGCAGACATGATACAGGAGACGTCAGAGACTGCAGACATGATACAGGAGACGGTCAGAGACTGCAGTTCCTATTGACATTAGTAGATAATGGCCGATCGGCCCTCTCACCTGACCCAGCGATACAGCAATGGTTCCTCTGATCAGGAGTCAGCTCACTCTGAATTGCCCGTGGCGATTCCGCTGAGTAGCACCCAGATCTGTATTCCTGCAATGACTCCATTCCTTTCTCTGCCAGGGATGGCACTAGGCTGTGTGGCTTTCCCTCTGGTGGCACAGGGCAGCGGGGTTCTCTCTCTAATGGTTTTCCCTCAGCAGTGTCCTCTCCCTCTGGAGTCCTGGGTGTACTTTCCTGGGTGTAGACCCCCCCAGGACAAACCACCCCCCTCCATTAGTACAGACCCCCCCAGGACAAACCCCCATCCATTAGTACAGACCCCCACCAGGACAAACCCCCCTCCCTTCATTAGTACAGACCCCCCCAGAACAAACCCCTCTCCATTAGTACGGACCCCCAAGGACAAACGCCCCTCTATTACTACAAACCCCCCCGGACAACTCCCCCTCCATTAGTACAACCCCCCCAGGACAACCCCTCTCCATTAGTACAAACCCCCCCCAGGTCAACCCCCTCCATTAGCACAGACCCCCCCCAGGACAAACCACCCCTCCCTTTATTAGTACAGACCCCCCCAGGACAAACCCCCCTCCATTAGTACAGACCCCCAGGACAACCCCCCCGTTCATTAGTACAAACCCCCCGGACAACCCCCCCCTTCATTAGTACAGACATCCCAGGACAAACCCCCCCTTCACTAGTACAGACCCCCAGGACAACCCCCCTCCATTAGTGCAGACATCCCAGGACAAACCCCCCCTTCACTAGTACAGACCCCCAGGACAACCCCCCCTCCATTAGTGCAGACATCCCAGGACAACCCCCCCTCCATTAGTGCAGACATCCCAGGACAAACCCCCCCTCCATTAGTACAGACCCCCAGGACAACCCCCCCTCCATTAGTGCAGACATCCCAGGACAAACCCCCCCTTCACTAGTACAGACCCCCAGGACAACCCCCCTCCATTAGTGCAGACATCCCAGGACAAACCCCCCCTTCACTAGTACAGACCCCCAGGACAACCCCCCTCCATTAGTACAGACATCCCAGGACAAACCCCCCCTTCACTAGTACAGACCCCCAAGGACAACCCCCCCTCCATTAGTGCAGACATCCCAGGACAAACCCCCCCCCCTTTCACTAGTACAGACCCCCAGGACAACCCCCCCTCCATTAGTGCAGACATCCCAGGAAACCCCCCCCCTTCACTAGTACAGACCCCCAGGACAACCCCCCCTCCATTAGTGTAGAGATGGAGACAGGCTTGGGCGGGAGTGAGAGACACAGGAGGACACAGGAGAACACGCCCCCCTCACAGAGACCAGCCGCTCCGATCTCCTTCGGCTGCTCTCCTTCTCTGACAGGAGGAGGGAGGGGGGACCGGCTTAAGCATCGAAAAACCAGCAGCGGCGGTGACCTGCGGAGGACGCCGCCTCAGTCTGGACACACACAGAGAGGAGGAGGAGGAGGGAGAGGAGCACTCTAGTGCTTCAGCGCCCCCACCTCTCTGGCGCCCGGGTGCGCTGCATCACATGCTGCTTAGTGTGGGGGGCGGCCGAGAATTTGTTGCAGGAGCGGCGCCGCCCCTGTACCACTGCCGCCCCGAGGCCTGGCCTCGGTGGCCTTGTGGGAAATCCGGCCCTGATGGCAGTAACGTGTGGGTTAGCCTTTATAACTACCCGATAGGACTCCTCTCCCATAAATCTTTGCTCTAGGCTGCTATCCATGTTCCCTAACTAGCCTACTCCAGACATTTGGGAGGGAACTCCTGCTGCCATGGAGTCTATCAGGAAAGGAAAATTACGGTAAGTATTTGATATAAAATTTTCCGTTTTCCTGACAGACTCCATGGCAGCAACATGTGGGAAATAACTCGCCATACAGACCCGTGTGGGCAAAATGTTGAGCAAAGAAACCAAAATTTATTTAACATTGTCAACCGACAATACTTGTAAACCAAAATTAATGGATGACAGAGCAGCTGGTTCAACACAGTGGTGAGAAACCAATGTGTTGATAGAAGACCAAGAGGCCGCTCTACAAATGATTGCAGGCGCGAAATGCCGAGAAGCTGCCCAAGAGGTCGAGATACTCCGGGTCGAATGAGCCATCACTGCCTCAGGAAGAGCCAAGCCCTTTGCCTGTATGCCCTCTAAATGGTCTGTACGATCCAGGAAGAAATTGATCTGACCGAAGCCCGCATTCCTTTATTTTTACCATGGAGAAGGACAAAGAGAAACTCTGTTTGTCTGAAAGGAGCCGAAACCTCCAGGTATTGTTTCAGAGTGTGGCCTCCAAACCTCCTGATTGTCTGTTGTCTTAAAAGTGGGAAGCAAAATCTCTTGGTTTTCATGGAAGACTGAGGTAACTTTAGAGTTTGACCCTAACATGGGAATCAACACTGCTCTGTCTGGGAAAAAAGTAAGAAAAGGCTCCTCTGAACCTAGATTTCTAATTTTGGACACTCTCTTGGCCACTTGACGCCCACTCCTAGGGAGAGTAGAAGCAGTGCTGAACTTTCTCCATTTATAGACAATTTGTCTTACCATGGACTGACATACAGCAAGGCTTTTGGAGATACTTTTATAACCCTTTCCAGCTTTATGCAAGTCAACAATTCTTAATTGTAGGTCTTCTGAGAACTCTTTTGTGTGAAAAGCAAACCCAGAACTAGTGTGTGTGTTTTTATAGGGCAGGGCAGCTGTAACCAACACTTCCAATCTCATTGATTGGACTCCAGTTGGCTGACACCTCACTCCAATTAGCTTTTGGAGATCTCATTAGTCTAGGAGTTCACATACTTTTTCCACCTGCACTGTTAATGTTTACATGGTGTGTTCAATATTAAAATAAAATAATAATATTAAAATTATGACCAATTTGTGCAGAAATCCATATCATTCCAAAAGGGTTCACATACTTTTTATTGCAACTGTATTACATTTTTGTTTTTGAGTTTAAATATGCTTTAAACTTCTCTTTTAAGAAGCAACTATACTTGACTGTTTCTCTTTGGTAAAGATAAGTTTGACAGAACAACTCTTTCATGAGTCTTCTTAATTTTAACATTATCCTGCCAGAGTAAAGATGATTTATATAAAAAGAAGGGAGGGCGCACTGACCTTGTGCATTACCAATAATAATTTTAATGAGGGTAAAACAGCAATAGTTATACTCACACACAAACGTGGTAAACATGCATATCAAAGCAACAGCAATAGCGAGCAGTGACTCTTATGCCGCGTACACACGGTCGGACTTTTCGTCTACAAAAGTTCAACGGACGCTGACGGACTAAAGCTGGCTGGTAATCCGATCGTGTGTGTGCTTCTCCGGACTTTCAACTGACTTTTTTAGCCTCAAATCCGACGTACTTTAGATTTGAAACATGCTTCAAATCTTTCCGACGGACTCGAGTCCGGTCGAAAAATCCGCTCGTCTGTATGCTAGTCCAACGGACAAAAACCCACGCTAGGGCAGCTATTGGCTACTGGCTATGAACTTCCTTATTTTAGTCCGGTGTACGTCATCACGTAAGAATTCGACGGACTTTTGTGTGATCGTGTGTAGGCAAGTCTGTTCGTTAGAAAGTCCGCCGCAAGTCCGTCGAAAGTCCGCCAAAAGTCCGTCGAAAGTCTGTCGGACAGGCTGTCGGACTTTTGTAGCTGAAAAGTCCGACCGTGTGTACGCGGCATTAGGTCTATGGCTAGAACCAAAGATGCCGGAGAACCAGACAGTATTGCAGGGTGGCTAGCCATAGTTAAATAGTTGTTAAGGACATGGGCAGATGCAGGCACCGCTGAGTCCTTAACAGCCAGTGATATCACTAGCCACATTCACTTACATAGCCAGGAATTTTCAGCCATGTAAGCAATGGAACAGAGATAGCTTAGCAAAAAACTTCATGGAGTTACCCCCCTTTTTCATAGTCTGGTATGGATTTGAAGGGGTACCGTACACAAAAAAAAAAGTGTAGGTCCCCCTCAAAAATCCATGGCAGACCCTCAATCTTAGAATATACCTCCCCATCTATTCCATGCCAGGCCACATGGCCTCAACATGAGGAGGGTATCCCCCTAGTGTAGCACCTTGTCCCCCTGTTGATGAGGACAATGACCTCTTACCCACAACTTGTGCTTATGGAGGTCTGTGAGTGGGGGCCTATTGGAATATAAAAGCTCCCTTTACCAAATAATGGGGCAACCAGATACCCCATCCCCACACATAAAGGAGCATGGATGAAATAGTTTCCTCTCTTATTCACAAAAAAAGTTGTAGGTCCAAAGATTCCTTCATTGTAAATCTACAATGTTGCTGCAGCACTATTTGTACATCACAGAGATGTGTCCCTTCAAATGAAGGATTAGGGCATCCCCCAGGAATGTTATTTAAAAGAATTGGGCATTTTTAATGTTTCACTGTATGCATTTAATAGATCACTGCTCCCGGCTAAACAGAATTTAAATATAAATTGTATTGGAACAAGTTCCCCAGGGCAGTGATCACCCATGTTTTTTTTAAGAATTCAAAATTTTAAATCTGTTAAAAAATAATGCACTTTACCCCTGGAATTTATATCAGCTCAGTAACTAAGCCTCAGTATGCAATAGTGAGATTTTTTAATAATTGATAACAGACTTGTTAGTTTAACCTTGAACAAGATAGGGCTGAGGGTGGGGGTTGGCAAAACAGTTTCATGCCATTTATTGCCATGCTTAAATTAGATGCTTCCATGGTATTTACAATAAAGAATTAATGCATTCATTTTCTTTGTTTTGACATCTATTTCTCTTATTCATACCAGTTTTTATACAACATAGGGGGCACAGAAAGGTTGCCAGCCCTGAGTACCACATTGGTTCTTAGCGTCTATTGAAGAACATCGCAGACAGCCTGTCTTTGTGCTGTAATTTGCTGAAATCATTACAAATCATTCAGCTAAATAGATATGTAATTATTAATGATTTTCATTTAACCACATGCCGACCAGCACACGACAATATACATCGGCACAATGGCACGGCTGGGCAAATGGGTGCACAGGTACATCCCCTTTAAATCACGGCATTGTGGGCGCGTGCGCGCTGCGTACTCCGTGACCGTGTCCGTGGGTCCCGCGGACTCGATGTCCACCAGGGGCCTGCGATCGTGTCTCAGAGCGGCAGAGCAGGGAGATGTAAACAAGTCATTTCCCTGTTCTGCCTAGCAACGTGACAGAGATCTACTGCTCCCTGTCATCGGGAGCAGTAATCTCTGTCATGTTCTAGTGAGGCAGTTCCCCACCGTTAGAATCACTCCCTAGGACACACTCAACCCCTTCATCACCCCTAGTGTTTAACCCCTTTCCTGCCAGTGTCATTTACACAGCAATCAGAGCATTTTTATAGCACTGCTCGCTGTATAAATGACAATGGTCAGAAAATAGTGTCAAAAGTGTCCGATGTGTCCGCCATAATGTCGCAGTCACGATAAAAATTGCAGAACTTTGTCCCTCCTCTACTGGAACTTCTTCCTATTGCTAGTGCACTGTCCCTAATCAACGAGGAAACTGTCCCTATAACATCCACTTTGCAACTGCATGCCAATTGCATTAAGCCAGTGTTTTTATAAGAATTCCTCTTTCTAAATATTGCCAAAGAGGTCATCTAGGGTTGCAGCATCCAATCAGACAGCTGTTTCAGTGGGGACATGTGTGAAAGCTTCAGAGGAACAAAGTACCTTTTATCCTTCAATCCCTTTTGTATCTTTGCTGTAACCCAGTGCCACCTATAGATGGGGGAAAAAACTGCACCTGGCTACAAAGCTTTTGGGGAAGCTTACTTTCAAGAACTTGGCAAATATGTAGACATGCAGCAGTTCACTAACTAGATACAGGCACATGTCTGACAGTGTCTAGATTAAAGCTAAAGTTCCTATTTCTTGCCATGAATTAGAAATCCAGCTTTGAACTCTTATGCTACAGCCGTTTATGCATGCATACAAAAGGGATAAACTCCAGGGATAAAACTATAATTCTGACACTTTATAAAACCCTGGTTAGGCCACATCTGTAGTATTCTGTCCAGTTCTGGTTACCGGCCATAAGAAGGGATGTGCTGGAGCTGGAGAGAGTCCAAAGAAGGGCAACAAAATTTATAAGAGGACTGGAGGACCTCAATTACTGGAGGACCGGCTGCAAACATGAAATTTATTCTTGCTGGAGATGCGACGCTTGAGGGGGGACATGATAGCGATCTACAAATACCTCAATGAGGATCCCAGCATAGGAAAAAAACTATTCAGTCGCAGGGGCACAGGGCCACACATTGAGACTGGAGGAGAAGCAGTTTAACCTTAAAGTGCACAGGAGGTTCTTCACTGTCAGGGCAATAAGGATGTGTAACTCTCTCCCCTCCCACAATTGGTGGTGGCTGCAGGGAGTATGGATATTTTTAAAAGAATCTTGGATGCATATCTTAAAAAACACAACATACAGGGATATAGGAAATTCTAGACACTGACACACGTACACCTACACAGGTTGAACTGGATGGACTATTGTCTTTTTTCAGCCTTATCCACTATGTAACAATGTAACTATGTAGCCTTGGCAACAATTTGCATGGTCTATATTTACTTGCTGCATTATGCATTAGGGATGAGCTTCGTGTTCGAGTCGAACCCATGTTCGACTCGAACATCGGCTGTTCGGTCGTTCGCCGAATTGCGAACGATATGGGCCGTTCGCGCCAAATTCGTGTGGGGCGTCAGGGCCCATAATTCACTGCGGCATCGCAGTGCATTGCTGGCTGATGATTGGCCAAGCATGCACTATGACCCGCATGCTTGGCCAATCACAGCGCCGTCAGTAGAGAGAGCTGTAATTGGCCAAAGCCAGGGTGGCTTTGGCCAATTATGGCTCAGGGGATTTAGTACACGCCCCACACTATATAAGGCCGCCTGCACGGCGGCCCTGTGTAGTGTGTGTTCCGGCGTTGAAAGAGATAGAGAGAGAGAGAGACAGTGTCATTTGATTTGAGTTAGATAGATTAGGCAGAACAGTCAGTCAGTTAGCTGCACTTACAGTGTATTGTGTATATATATGCATCCCAGGTGTTGCATATATATATATACACTGTATTCAGTTTAGCTAGATCCGTTCCTGTTATCTTCTAGACTATTTACATTTAGTGCAGTGCGTCCTGCTCACAGTGTTCAGCTAGATCCGTTCCTGTTATCTTCTAGACTATTTACATTTAGTGCAGTGCGTCCTGCTCACAGTGTTCAGCTAGATCCGTTCCTGTTATCTTCTAGACTATTTACATTTAGTGCAGTGCGTCCTGCTCACAGTGTTCAGCTAGATCCGTTTCTGTTATCTTCTAGACTATTTACATTTAGTGCAGTGCGTCCTGCTCACAGTGTTCAGCTAGATCCGTTCCTGTTATCTTCTAGACTATTTACATTTAGTGCAGTGCGTCCTGCTCACAGTGTTCAGCTAGATCCGTTCCTGTTATCTTCTAGACTATTTACATTTAGTGCAGTGCGTCCTGCTCACAGTGTTCAGCTAGATCCGTTCCTGTTATCTTCTAGACTATTTACATTTAGTGCAGTGCGTCCTGCTCACAGTGTTCAGCTAGATCCGTTCCTGTTATCTTCCTACTGACAGGCAGGCTTGTCTGGTTACAGTATATAAAGCTACCTGAAGAAAATTACAGGTGTTCTATTTGATCCTATTAGTACCACGGTCAGGCAGCTAGACTATTTACATTTAGTACAGTGCGTCCTGCTCACAGTGTTCAGCTAGATCCGTTCCTGTTATCTTCCTACTGACAGGCAGGCTTGTCTGGTTACAGTATATAAAGCTACCTGAAGAAAATTACAGATGTTCTATTTGATCCTATTAGTACCACGGTCAGGCAGCTAGACTATTTACATTTAGTACAGTGCGTCCTGCTCACAGTGTTCAGCTAGATCCGTTCCTGTTATCTTCCTACTGACAGGCAGGCTTGTCTGGTTACAGTATATAAAGCTACCTGAAGAAAATTACAGGTGTTCTATTTGATCCTATTAGTACCACGGTCAGGCAGCTAGACTATTTACATTTAGTACAGTGCGTCCTGCTCACAGTGTTCAGCTAGATCCGTTCCTGTTATCTTCCTACTGACAGGCAGGCTTGTCTGGTTACAGTATATAAAGCTACCTGAAGAAAA
This sequence comes from Lithobates septentrionalis, assembly GCA_037952835.1. Taxonomy (NCBI): domain Eukaryota; kingdom Metazoa; phylum Chordata; class Amphibia; order Anura; family Ranidae; genus Lithobates; species Lithobates septentrionalis. The sequence continues at coordinate 1,327,319 of JBBDGP010000572.1, read as the reverse complement.
TTACAGGTGTTCTATTTGATCCTATTAGTACCACGGTCAGGCAGCTAGACTATTTACATTTAGTACAGTGCGTCCTGCTCACAGTGTTCAGCTAGATCCGTTCCTGTTATCTTCCTACTGACAGGCAGGCTTGTCTGGTTACAGTATATAAAGCTACCTGAAGAAAATTACAGGTGTTCTATTTGATCCTATTAGTACCACGGTCAGGCAGCTAGACTATTTACATTTAGTACAGTGCGTCCTGCTCACAGTGTTCAGATAGATCCGTTCCTGTTATCTTCCTACTGACAGGCAGGCTTGTCTGGTTACAGTATATAAAGCTACCTGAAGAAAATTACAGGTGTTCTATCCCAGCTTAGTGCAGCTACAGGCCATTAGTATGTCTGGAAGGCCAAGAAGGAGAGGCAGACAGTCACAAGCCAATAAGAGAGGGCAAGCAGGCTCTGTGTCTAGTGCTGGTCATGGAGACGGTGCATCCTCATCAGCACGTGGCCATGGGACACGCTTGGCCTTTTTTTTCGGCAGCTGGCCGTGTTGAGCCGCAACATGCGGAAGACTTGGTCGAGTGGATGACCAAGCCGTCCTCATCCAACTCATCCTCTCTCACCCATGCCCAGGGTGCTTTGTCTGGCAAAGCAGCGGCCTCTTCCCTCAGCTCAATGTCATCAGTGACTCCTTCCCTAGCTCCACCATGTCCTCCTGAGGATTCCCTCGAACTGTTTGACCACAGTGTTGGGTATATGCTCCAGGAGGATGCCCAGCGTTTGGAAGGCTCTGATGATGATACTGAGCTCGATGAAGGCAGTAACATGAGCACGGACAGAGGGGGTGCCCAAGAAGGACAGCAATCTGGCAGTCATGCTCCCCCTGCTGCAGCATACTGCCAGGTTTGCTCCAGTGATGAGGAGGGAGGGGATGATGAGGTTACTGACTCAACGTGGGTGCCTGATAGGAGAGAGGAGGAGGAGGAGGAGGAGGAGGCGGCACATCACCAACGAGGCAGGATGCCCTCCAGGGGCCAGCCTAAGGGCAGCACATTGACTGCATCACACCCCAAAGCTCCACATGTGCAGGGCGCTGCAGTCTCTGCGCGTTATTCAAAAAGTTCTTTGGTGTGGGCCTTTTTTGAGACGAGTGCATCAGATCGCACCGCTGCTATTTGCAACATATGTCTCAAGCGTATCTCGCGTGGCCAAAACATCTCCCGCTTGGGTACCACATGCTTGACCAGACATATGTTGACCTGCCATGCAGTTCGTTGGCAAGCGTATCTAAAAGACCCACACCAAAGAACAAAGAGGATCTCTCCTTGCTCCTCATCAGCTGAGATTTCTAACCCCACTAGACCTCCAGTCCTCTCTGAGACCTGCAGTGAGAGGAATGAAGGTGTAGAATTAGGTGTGTCACAGCCAAGTACTTGTGGGCAATCTGCTTTTGGTACACCGACGTCAGATTGTACCAGGCAAATTTCCCTGCCCCAGCTGCTGCACCGCCGAAAGAAGTTTGCTCCCAGCCATCCACATGCCCAGCGGTTGAATGCTAGCTTGGCAAAATTGCTAGCACTTCAACTGCTGCCTTTTCAGTTGGTAGACTCTGCCCCCTTCCGTGAGTTTGTGGAATGTGCGGTTCCTCAGTGGCAGGTACCCAAACGCCACTTTTTCTCACGGAAGGCGATTCTCTACCGGCATGTGGAAGGCAATGTCCATGCCTCGCTGGACAGGGCGGTCAGCGGTAAGGTGCATATTACCGCTGACTCATGGTCCAGCAGGCATGGACAGGGACGTTACCTAAGTTTCACGGCGCATTGGGTGACTCTGCTGGCAGCTGGGAAGGATGCAGGACAAGGTGCAGTAGTGTTGGAGGTTGTTCCGCCACCACGCCTCCAAAATGCTGATTGTGACACACCTCTCTCCTCCACCCCCTCCTCTTCTTCTTCCTCCATGGCCTCTTCCTCGGAACCAGCGGTGCTCCGTAGGCGTTCAAGGGGCTACGCAAGTACGCAGGCCAAAAGATGCCATGCGGTGCTTGAGCTGGTGTGCTTGGGGGACAGGAGCCACACTGGGGCAGAGGTTCTGTCAGCTCTGCAGGGGCAGGTTCAGAGGTGGTTGACGCCACGCCAACTTAAGGCAGGAATGGTGGTTTGCGACAATGGCAACAACCTCCTCTCTGCCCTCCGACAGGGACAAATGACCCATGTGCCCTGTTTGGCTCACGTCCTTAACTTGGTGGTGCAGCGGTTCTTGGGCAGGTACCCGGGCTTACAGGATGTCCTGAGGCAGGCCAGGAAAGTCTGTGTGCATTTCCGCCGGTCATACAATGCCAGTGCTCGGCTGACGGACCTCCAAAAGGAGTTTAACCTGCCCAAGAACCGCCTAATCTGTGACATGCCCACCAGGTGGAACTCAACGTTGGCCATGCTGCAGCGGCTGCACACGCAGCAGAGGGCCATCAATGAGTACCTGTGCGACTATGGCACCAGGACAGGGTCAGGGGAGCTTGGTTTTTTTTCCCCACGCCAGTGGGCCATGATCAGGGATGCATGCACTGTCCTGTCACCATTCGAGGAGGCCACGAGGATGGTGAGCAGTGACAGTGCATGCATCAGTGACACTGTCCCCCTTGTCCACCTGTTGGAGCACACGCTGCGTGGAATAATGGACAGGGCACTTGAGGCAGAACAGAGGCAGGAAGAGGAGGACTTCCTTAGCTCTCAAGGCCCCCTTTATCCAGACAGTGTTCCTGCGTGCCCGCCGATCACACAGGAAGAGGACGAGGAGGAGGAGGAGGAGGAGGAAGATTGTGTCAGTATGGAGGTGGAGCCTGGCACTCAGCATCAGCAGCAGTCTTTAAGGGATCAGTCCCAAGGAACACATGGACTTGTACGTGGCTGGGAGGAGGTGGCTGCGGACGTTGTCGTCCTTAGTGACCCAGAGGACTCCGGACCGAATGCCTCAGCAAACCTACGCTGCATGGCCTCCCTGATCCTGCAAAGCCTGCGTAAGGATCCTCGTATTCGTGGTATCAAGGAGAAGGACCAATACTGGCTGGCAACCCTCCTTGATCCACGTTACAAGGGTAAGGTTGCGGACCTTATCTTGCCATCACAGAGGGAGCAGAGGATGAAACATCTTCGGGAGGCCTTGCAGAAAGGTCTGTGCAACGCGTTCCCAGAGACTGGGAGGTTACAAACTCCTGTTTCTGGACAACGTGTTGCTGAGGCTTCGGTCAGTCAAAGAAGGAGCGGTGGAGAAGGTGGCCGTCTGACCGATGCGTTCAGACAATTTTTTGGTCCGCAGCCCCAAGGTATGATCGGTTCCAGCAACCATCGCCAGCGTCTGTTTTACATGGTGCAGGAATACCTAGGGGCAAGATCAGACTTGGACACCTTTCCCACCGAAAATCCTCTGGGTTACTGGGTCTTGAGGATGGATCACTGGCCAGAGCTTGCACAGTATGCAATTGAGCTACTGGCCTGTCCTGCATCCAGCGTTCTTTCGGAACGCACATTCAGTGCTGCTGGAGGCGTGGTAACCGATCACAGGGTGCGTCTGTCCACCGACTCGGTCGATCGGCTGACCTTCATAAAAATGAATCAGTCTTGGATCACCACCAGCTACCAAGCACCTGATGCTGATGTAACCGAATAATTTTTTTTGAAATCTCAGATCCCTTCAAAGACTGCCTATGCTGATGCTGAGTGACTATCCCTGAGTAATTATCCTCTTCCTCCTCAATCATCACGCTGATAGCTTGTAACAACATTTTTGGTTCTGGGCGCCACCACCAGTGCCTAAGGCACAATTTTTCAGCCCCTGTTTAACAGGGGCGTGTAATTACAATTTTTGATGTAATACTTTGCAGCAGGGCTCGTTCCTGCATTCCAACTAGAGTGTCTGTGAGGGGTTGCAGTGTTGTGGCACCAGCACCAGTGCCTAAGGCCCAATTTTTCTGCCCCTGTCTAACAGGGGCGTGTAATTACAATTTTTGATGCAATACTTTGCAGCAGGGCTCATTCCTGCGTTCCAACTAGAGTGTCTGTGAGGGGTTGCAGTGTTGTGGCACCAGCACCAGTGCCTAAGGCCCAATTTTTCTGCCCCTGTCTAACAGGGGCGTGTAATTACAATTTTTGATGCAATACTTTGCAGCAGGGCTCGTTCCTGCGTTCCAACTAGAGTGCCTGTGAGGGGTTGCAGTGTTGTGGCACCAGCACCAGTGCCTAAGGCCCAATTTTTCTGCCCCTGTCTAACAGGGGCGTGTAATTACAATTTTTGATGCAATACTTTGCAGCAGGGCTCGTTCCTGCGTTCCAACTAGAGTGTCTGTGAGGGGTTGCAGTGTTGTGGCACCAGCACCAGTGCCTAAGGCCCAATTTTTCTGCCCCTGTCTAACAGGGGCGTGTAATTACAATTTTTGATGCAATACTTTGCAGCAGGGCTCGTTCCTGCGTTCCAACTAGAGTGTTTGTGAGGGGTTGCAGTGTTGTGGCACTAGCACCAGTGCCTAAGGCCTAATTTTTCAGCTCCTGTTCAACAGGGGCATGTAATTACAATTCTTGATCTAATATTTCACAGCAGGGCCCTGTGAGGGCTTACAGTGTTGTGGCCACAGCAACACCTAAGGCCCAAATTTCTGCTGAGTATATAGGGCAGGACCCTACTTTCAAACATCTAACTTACAAACGACTCCTACTTGCAAACGGAAGGAGACAACAGGAAGTGAGATGAAATCTACCCCTAGGAAGGGAAATTCTCTCCTGTAAGAGTTAATATGGGAAAACAATTTCTCCTTTCCACTGATGCTTTCCAATCCTTGTTCCACAAAAAAACCCAAATTTTCAAAAAACATTTTTCATTGGGACAAAAAAGTGAGGTGAAATCTTCTGAAGAGGAGGAAAGACAGCAAAACAAATGTCACAGGGGTGATAACCCTTCCCTATGTTTTCCAAAAAGCTTAAAAAAGATTTTTTGGCTGGAGCTAAACACGTTAAAAATGTTCAAAATTACAAACAGATTCTACTTAACAACAAACCTACAGTCCCTGTCTTGTTTGCACCGCCTGTATACTGCTGTTCAGAGTATATAGGGCCTGGTGGCCACACACCTTTCCTTATTTTAATTTGGGTGCGGGGTTCCCCTTAATATCCATACAAGACCCAAAGGGCCTGGTAATGGACTGGGGGTTACCCATGCCGTTTGTCTCACTGATTTTCATCCATATTGCCATGACCCGACATGACATTAAACCCGCAAGCAGTTTTAAATGAGATTTTTTCCTTTAAAAATGACATTTGGTGCAGGGACTGTTCTAAACACGGGAAACACGCGTCACTTTACAGGCATACTATAGACACCCCCCAGGTACGATATTTAAAGGAATATTTCACTTTTTTTTTTTTACTTTAAGCATCATTAAAATCACTGCTCCCGAAAAAACGGCCGTTTTTAAAAGTTTTTTTTGCATTGATACATGTCCGCTGGGGTAGGACCCGGGTCCCCAAACCCTTTTTAGGACAACACCATGCAAATTAGCCTTTAAAATGAGCACTTTTGATTTCGAACGTTCGAGTCCCATAGACGTCAATGGGGTTCTAACGTTCGTGCAAACTTTCGGTCCGTTCCCGGGTTCTGGTGCGAACCGAACCGGGGGGTGTTCGGCTCATCCCTATTATGCATTGGCAGATATGGCTCCCCAATGTAAATCCTGCATATGACTACAAGTTATATTTACTTTTAGAAATAAGGTTTGTAATAGATTAATATTGATAACATTGCTTTAATTTAGCTGAACTTTTCCTGTGTATATCCAAAACATGTACTCTTTAATGCCTAGTTCACACTAGTGCCATTTCAGATGTGATTTCAGTCACACAGACTGACTGGCATGACAATGGACATAACATTTTTTTCATTAGTGCCCATTCACATCAATGCAACACAACTGCAATACCATGTTGAGGAAAGTACTTCTGCTACTTTGGTGTGATGCAACACAATTTTGTGCCCTTCAGTTCAATGGAGACAAACCAGAAAGACATGTACGTGTGTTTTTTTAGTGTATTTTTGCTCTTGATTTGTGCTGGTTGTCATGAGCCGGCACCCTACAACCAGTGACTCAGCCCCGCTCTGACAGCAGGGATTGATTGTTAAGGAGCTGGCTCCCAGCTTTACTGACAAATGAACATGTCAGTAAAAATTAAAAAAACAACGTGGGGGTCCTCCCACAGTTCATATCAGGCCCTTAAAGTGGATGTAAACCCTCTCCTATACCCAGTGAAGTGAACAGCCTCAGATTAAACACAGAGATGAAACAAATCTCCCTACATAAGTTTTACATGCATATCTGCTTTCTTCCACTTTATATATTCTTTAGAAAGTGCACATTGTGTTAGAAATTTTATCTTCCTGTTCAGCACTGGGAGTGGATTCCTGGCATACAGCCAAGACAGCTGATTGGAGGAAAGGCACACACTCCCCCATCCACATAGGCAGAGACTTGCAGAGCTGTGCTGTGACAAGTCAAGCTCTCTGATAATCTATTTATAGCAACCTCTCACAACAAAAACTTCAGGCTGGTTTTAACTTGGTTGACAGAGAACTTGTCAGAGGTTATCATGCTGATAACAGAGCAACAAAACAACATGTCAGAGAAGCAATAAGAAAAGAGCTTGCCAATAACGAAAGGTTCCTGTGCGTTTGCGCGGCGGAGCCCCGCTTCGGCGCATGCGCGTTAGCAAAGTAGCGGCACACACGGGTTCACTACACGGCGTAATGGCGTAATGGCGTACGAACGTTCGTTCGTCAGCGTTACACCCCCTTTCTGGCATATATAAGGACTGATCTGTTCTCTGTTTAATTGCTGGTTTGTCTTTCAGCTTCCTGTGTATGACCCCGGCTTGTTTAACGGACTCCTCTGCTGACATCTCCAGTGCACTACCTCTGGCTTGCCTTCAGGACTTCTCTGTTTACAGTCTGCTGTGTTTGACCCTCGGCCTGTTTAAAGGACTTCCTTATCTACCAGTTTCCAGTATATGTTCCCGGCCTGCACCACAGACTTTCCATTACTGGGTTCTCCATGCCTGATCTCCTGCACCTCACTCAGCTCCCGTTGTGTTTACGGGTTAGAACCCCAGCCGGGTCTTCTTCTCCAGTTCCAGGGGCAGAGTCACTGCTGCTCTCATCTCCACGCTACAGAAGTCCTCCTCTCAAGAGCTATCTGCCTGCTGGCGACCTGTGCCTCTCTGTGCCCTATACCCTCTGTACCATCACCAGGGGTATAGTACGCTTAGCTGCAAGGGAAGCCACTCCCAGCATCTCGGCTTCGGTGAGTTCCCCGTGATAGTACAAACCAGCCTGATGTCTGAGGCTGACAGAGCGGGTTCCCCTCTCGAGGCTCTATGCCAGCAGGTAACAGCCCTTACGCAAGCAGTCCAGAGGTTACAAGATGGCTATTTCCAACTAGAAGGTCATCTCCAGCACCTAACTTTATCTCCCGGGGATGCAGCCTCCGCATCCCCCAGTGGGGCCAGCTCTTCGCAAGATCACTCCAGCTCAGCTCCTGCGGTTGTTATGACTCTTCCAGAACCTAGGGTGCCCACACCCGAACGATTTTCCGGAAATCGGAAGAGGTTTAGAGCATTTAAGAACGCCTGCTTGTTATACCTGGCTCTTCAACCTAAGACTTTCAGTTCTGAGACAGTAAAAGTAGGGTTCATTATTTCCTTATTGTCCGAAGAACCCCAAGCCTGGGCTCACAACCTCCTGGAACAGAAAAGCCCTTTACTAAACTCTGTGGAAACCTTCTTTGAATCCATGGGAAGATTATATGATGATCCCCAACGCACAGCCACGGCCGAGTCCATCTTACATACCTTAGTCCAGGGGAAGAGACCAGTGGAGGACTATACGGTCGAATTTCGAAAATGGTCTGGGGACACTGGATGGAATGAGGCGGCTCTCAAATACCAGTACCGCCAGGGACTCTCAGAGACTCTCAAAGATGAATTAGCACGCATTGATTCTCCTTCTACCCTGGAGGAGTTGATCCAGCTAGCCATAAAACTAGATAGACATCTACGGGAACGATGTTCTGAACGTTTTCAATCTCCCCGGCCTACATGGATGCTACCCAGGGTCCCTACAGGTCACCCTCCTCCTGCAGTCCCTTCTTTCTCTACTCTGGAAAGTGAGCCAATGCAACTGGGCCTGATCCGGGCTCCACTCACGCCTGATGAGAAACAACGCCGGCAGGAAGCCAACCTCTGCCTGTACTGTAGAGGGTCAGGCCACTTCTTGCGCAATTGTCCTATAAGACCCAGTAAGTCCCATCCACAAACAGCTATGAACTTTCAAGTTAATGGTCCAAGTTCAACTCACCTTGTCCTTCCTGTCTCCCTACAGGTGGCAGGCGAGGAGATCCGGCTACTAGCCATTATTGATTCTGGCGCCTGCAGCTGCTTCCTGGATACATCTCTAGCCCAAAGCTTACGCATCCCTCTGCAAAATAAAAGACAAAGTCTCCGAATCCACCTGGCCGATGGATCACCCCCCTGTTCCGGACCTGTTACCCAAGAAACTAAACCCACTCTCACCATCACAGATTCAGGACATCAAGAATTTCTTTGCTTTGACATCATATGCTCTCCCATGTTCCCTATCAGCCTGGGACTTCCATGGTTGCAAGCTCACGACCCCCATATTAATTGGAGTGAGAAGAAGATCTCCTTCTCTTCAGCCTACTGCTCCCAGCACTGCTTCACCTCTGGTTCCGTCTGCACAGCTTCCTGTCTGACCATCCAGCCAGTTCCTGATCATCTTCAGCACGTCCCTGCAGCCTACCGTGAATTCATGGACATTTTTGACAAAAAGAGAGCCGACAGTTTGCCTCCTCACCGACCACATGACTGTCCCATTGATCTCTTACCTGGCTCCGAGATTCCTTTTGGTCGTATATTTCCTCTATCAGAAAAGGAGTTGGAGGCTCTTCGGTCCTACATCAACGAAAACCTTGAAAAGGGATTCATTCGTCCATCTTCCTCTCCGGCTGGAGCAGGGATTTTCTTCGTTGAAAAAAAAGATGGTACTCTAAGGCCTTGTGTGGACTACAGGGAACTCAACAAGATCAAACTTGACCTAAGGGGCGCCTACAACTTGGTTCGGATACGCCCAGGGGATGAGTGGAAAACGGCTTTTAGGTCTAGATTCGGACATTTCGAGTATCTAGTGATGCCATTCGGCCTATGCAATGCCCCAGCTACATTCCAACATCTAGTGAATGATATTTTTCGTGAATACTTAGACAACTTTGTGATCGTTTACCTTGACGATATTCTGATTTTCTCTACTACCATTGAGCTGCATCAAGTTCATGTGAAGAAGGTACTCACGATCCTCAGGAAGCACGGACTTTATCTAAAGGGAGAGAAATGTGAATTTTGAAAGAACGGTAGTCCAATTCCTAGGTTTCATTATCTCCACTGAAGGGGTCGCAATGGACCCTTCAGAAAGTGAAGTCTATCCAAGAATGGCCAGCCCCTACAGATAAAAAGGGGGTCCAACGATTTGTGGGCTTTGCCAACTTTTATCTCAGGTTTATAAAAGGATTCTCATCGATCATTTCACCCATAACCCAATTGACACGCCAGCAAAGCCGATTCCAGTGGTCTCCAGAAACTCAGGAAGCATTTGATAAACTGAAGGATCTATTTACTTCTGCCCCGGTACTACTGCATCCAGACCCCGCTTTTCCCTATGTGTTGGAAGTAGACGCCTCAGAGTCAGCTTTAGAAGCAATTCTATCTCAAAGGCGAGGCCAGAAGGCCCTTCTTCACCCTGTGGCATTTGCCTCCCGGAAACTGTCCCCGCCAGAAAGGAACTATGACGTTGGGGAGCGTGAACTACTGGCCATCAAATTTGCTCTTGAGGAGTGGAGATATCTTTTGGAGGGTGCTTCTCACCCCATTATGATCTTCACAGATCACAAGAACCTGGAGTACCTTAGAACAGCAAAACGCCTCAGACCGCTGGGCTTTGTTCTTCTCCAGGTTCAACTTTCACATTTCCTATCGGCCAGGTTCCAAGAATGGGAAAGCGGACGCTCTATCTCGGATGTTCCCAGAAACCTCTCAAACAGCAGAACCTGGTACTATTCTGTCCTCACAGAATTCTCTTTGTTTAATCCAGCCAGATCTAAGAACTGCCATTGAACAGGCCTCCAGCCAATGCTTAAACCCTGAAGTACCCACACTGAGGAAACAGGATGGTTTGCTATGGGCCCAAAACAAAATATTTGTCCCAGCACAAGTAAGACCCTTGGTACTAAGAACATTTCATGATAACAAGTTTGCAGGACATTTTGGGGTACAAAAGACCTCTGAACTAATACATCGTTCCTTCTGGTGGCCAGGGTGGAGTCAGGATTGTAAAAACTACGTAAAATCTTGTATTGTTTGCCAACGCAGCAAGGGATACAATGCGAAAGCTTGGGGTCTGTTAAGACCATTACCCATACCAGAACAACCCTGGAAGGAAGTGGCTATGGACTTTATCGTCGACCTACCACCTGCTGAGGGGTTCTCCACCATTCTGGTAGTGGTCGACCGCCTTTCGAAGATGGCCCACTTCTTACCTATGAAGGGCACACCCTCTGCTTCAGATACTGTGGATATATTCATTAAGGAAGTGGTTAGGCTCCATGGAGTACCCGTTAGCATTGTGTCTGACAGAGGAGTCCAGTTCACCTCAAAATTTTGGAGAGACCTTTGCAAATCCTTAGAAATCAAGGTATGCCTGTCCTCGGCGTATCATCCCCAAAGTAATGGCCAAACAGAGAGGACGAACCAAACGCTGGAACAATATCTGCGCTGCTTTTGCTCATGCTCTCAAGACAACTGGGTTTCGCTCCTCCCCTGTGCAGAATTTGCCTACAATAATTCCATACACACAGCAACCAACCAAAATCTTTTCTGGGCCAATTATGGATTTCACCCTTCTTTTCTGCCTAACTCTTTTTCAGAGGTATCAGTTCCTGCGGTGCAAGACCGAATAAATTTCATTCAAACCAATTTCCAATTAATTCAGGAAGCTATGAAGAAAGCTCAGGACAGCTACAAGAAATACTATGACAGGGGGAGGAGGAGCAACCCAACTTTTAAGATTGGGGATGAAGTCTGGCTATCTGCAACAAACCTTAAACTTTCTTGTCCCTCACGCAAATTGGGCCCAAAATGTATTGGTCCCTTCAAAGTAAAAAGAGTAGTGAACCCCGTGACCTTTGAACTCTCTTTACCTAGCTCTTACAGAATTCATCCTGTTTTCCATACTTCTCTTTTGAAACCAGTAACTCCCAGTTCTCTCCCAGGAAGGGAAGAGTTGCCACCTCCCCCAATTAATATTGAAGGCGAAGATGAATTTGAGGTGGAGGCTATAATGGACTGTAGAAAGAGGGGGGGTCATGTCCAGTATTTGGTCAAGTGGAAAGGGTACCCCCCAGAAGATAATTCTTGGGAACCTTCCTCCAATATACACGCCCCACGGTTAATACAAATGTTTCACAAGAAATATCCGGGAGTACTGGCCAGATTGGGCATCCGGAGGCTGCCCCTTGGGGGGGGGGGGGGCACTGTCAGAGAAGCAATAAGAAAAGAGCTTGCCAATATCGGAAGGTTCCTGTGCGTTTGCACGGCAAAGTAGCGGCACACACGGGTTCACTACACGGCGTACGAAGGTTCGTTCGTCAGCGTTACACCCCCTTTCTGGCCTATATAAGGACTGATCTGTTCTCTGTTTAATTGCTGGTTTGTCTTTCAGCTTCCTGTGTATGACCCCGGCTTGTTTAACGGACTCCTCTGCTGACATCTCCAGTGCACTACCTCTGGCTTGCCTTCAGGACTTCTCTGTTTACAGTCTGCTGTGTTTGACCCTCGGCCTGTTTAAAGGACTTCCTTATCTACCAGTTTCCAGTATATGTTCCCGGCCTGCACCACAGACTTTCCATTACTGGGTTCTCCGTGCCTGATCTCCTGCACCTCACTTAGCTCCCGTTGTGTTTACGGGTTAGAACCCCAGCCGGGTCTTCTTCTCCAGTTCCAGGGGCAGAGTCACCGCTGCTCTCATCTCCACGCTACAGAAGTCCTCCTCTGAAGAGCTATCTGCCTGCTGGCGATCCGTGCCTCTCTGTGCCCAATACCCTCTTTACCATCACCAGGGGTATAGTACGCTTAGCTGCAAGGGAAGCCACTCCCAGCATCTCGGTTTCGGTGAGTACCCGTGATACAACAGAAACACACGGGACTCAGGGCTTTGGAGAGAGATAAGAAAACACTACAGATATATGTGCTTAGGTCCAATTTCATGAACCAGGTTTACATCCACTTTAACTGAGCATGTAACCCAGCAGGCCTGAAAAAGATAGGGGGGACAAGCCTGCACATCACCTTCCAGAAGCATATCAGACCAGATGCCATCAACATGGGGGGCAGGGGGAGAGGCTCCACACAGAAGGTTTTTTAAAACCTCAATGTGGTAAAAAAGTGCAATGCTAAAAAAAACATTACATAGTTTTATACAAATGTGAAATAAAAAAAAAAATTATATGTATATATATATATATATATATATATATATATATATATATATATATATATATATATATATATATATACATACAGTATCTCACAAAAGTGAGTACACCCCTCACATTTTGGAAATATTTTATTCTATCTTTTCATGTGACAACACTGAAGAAATGACACTTTGCTACAATGTAAAGTAGTGAGTGTACAGCTTGTATAACAGTGTAATTAATTTCTAAACCACACAAAAGTGAGTACACCCCTAAGTGAAAATGTCCAAATTGGGCCCAAAGTGTCAATATTTTGTGTGGCCACCATTATTTTCCAGCACTGCCTTAACCCTCTTGGGCATGAAGTTCACCGGAGCTTCACAGGTTGCCACTGGAGTACTCTTCCACTCCTCCATGATGACACCACGGAGCTGGTGGATGTTAGAGACCTTGCGCTCCTCCACCTTCCATTTAAGGATGCCCCACAGATGCTCAATAGGGTTTAGGTCTGGAGACATGCTTGGCCAGTCCATCACCTTTACCCTCAGCTTCCTTAACAAGGCAGTGGTCATCTTGGAGGTGTGTTTGGGGTCGTTATAATGTTGAAATACTGCCCTGCGGCCCAGTCTATAAAGGGAGGGGATCATGCTCTGCTTCCATATGTCACAGTACATGTTGGCATTCATGGTTCCCTCAATGAACTGTAGCTCCCCAGTGCTGGCAGCACTCATGCAGCCCCAGACTATGACACTGCCACCACCATGATTGACTGTAGACACACTTGTCTTTGTACTCCTCACCTGGTTACCCCCACACACGCTTGACACCATCTGAACCAAATACGTTTATCTTGGTCTCCAGTAATCCATGTACTTAGTCTGCTTGTCTTCAGAAAACTGTTTGCAGGCTTTCTTGTGCATCATCTTTAGAAGAGGCTTCTTTCTGGGACAACAGCCACGTAGACCAATTTGATGCAGTGTGCTGCGTATGGTCTGAGCACTGACAGGCTGACCCCCCACCCCTTCAATCTCTGCAGCAATGCTGGCAGCACTCATAAGTCTATTTCCCAAAGACAACCTATGGATATGATGCTGAGCACGTGCACTCAACTTCTTTGATCGACCATGGCGAGGCCTGTTCTGAGTGGAATATGTTCTAGTAAACTGCTGTATGGTCTTGTCCACCGTGCTACAGCTCAGTTTCGGGGTCTTGGCAATCTTCTTACAGCCTAGACCATTTTTATGTAGAGCAACAATTCTTTTTTTCAGATCCTCAGAGAGTTCTTTGCCATGAGGTACCATGTTGACCTTCCAGTGACCAGTGTGAGAGAGTGAGGGCAATAACACCAAATTTAACAAACATGCTCCCCATTCACACATGAGACCTTGTAACATTAATGAGTCACATGACACCGGGAAAAATGGCTAATTGGGCTCAATTTGGACATTTTCACTTAAGGGTGTATTCACTTTTGTTGCCAGTGGTTTAGACATTAATGGCTGTGTGTTGAGTTATTTCTAGGGGACAGCAAATTTACACTGTTATTCAAGCTGTACACTCACTACTTTACATTGTAGCAAAGTGTAATTTCTTCAGTGTTGTCACATGAAAAGATATAATAAATTATTTACAAAAATGTGACGGGTGTACTCAATTTTGTGAGATACTGTATATTCAATTTTGTGAGATACTGTATATATATATATATATATATATATATATATATATATATATATATATACAGTTGGGACGGAAAGTACACATGTACAGACATTTTTATATGTTATATACTGGATGATGAGAACTTGTCCTTCCTACTTTTTCCTGATATACAATAAGAATCTCTTTTCTGATACTTATTAAACATATGTTTTCTTTCTTACATGATATACCAATATTGGAAATATTACTATAATTTATGTTTAACCTATGTACGCACATAGTAAAGGTTATATACGCATTCAACAGATCAATGTAAATTTTAAGTACGTATGTCTTATGCTCTGTTATACAGTGTGGATGGAAAGTATTCAGACCCCCTTAAATTTTTCACTCTTTGTTATATTGCAGCCATTTGCTAAAATCATTTAAGTTCATTTTTTTTCCTCAATAATGTACACACAGCACCCCATATTGACAGAAAAACACAGAATTGTTCACATTTTTGCAGATGTATTAAAATAAGAAAAACTGAAATATCACATGGTCCTAAGTATTCAGACCCTTTGCACAGTATTTAGTAGAAGCACACTTTTGATCTAATACAACCATGAGTCTTTTTGGGAAAGATGCAACAAGTTTTTCACACCTGGATTTGGGGATCCTCTGCCATTCTTCCTTGCAGATCCTCTCCAGTTCTGTCAGGTTGGATGGCAAACGTTGGTGGACAGCCATTTTTAGGTCTCTCCAGAGGTGTTCAATTTGGGTTTAAGTCAGGGCTCTGGCTGGGCCATTCAAGAACAGTAACAGAGTTGTTTTGAAGCCACTCCTTCGTTATTTTAGCTGTGTGCTTAGGGTCATTGTCTTGATGGAAGGTAAACCTTCGGAGAAGGTTTTCGTCCAGGATATCCCTGCACTTGGCCGCATTCATCTTTACCTCAATTGCAACCAGTCATCCTGTCCCTGCAGCTGAAAAACACCCCCACAGAATGATGCTGCCACTACCATGCTTCACTGTTGGGACTGTATTGGACAGGTGATGGGCAGTGCCTGGTTTTCTCCACACATACCGCATAGAATTAGGGCCAAAAAGTTCTATCTTGGTCTCATCAGACCAAAGAATCTTATTTCTCACCATCCTTCAGGTGTTTTTGGAAACACACCTCATTTAAAGTCCCAAACTCCTTTCTCTATTTTTGGCAGCGCCACAGGGATGGAGGTGCATATTTATTGTCACCTCATTTAAAGTCCCAACCCCTTTTTTCTTTTGTTTAGAAGTACGTATGTCTTATGCTCTGTTATACAGTGTGGATGGAAAGTATTCAGACCCCCTTAAATTTTTCACTCTTTGTTATATTGCAGCCATTTGCTAAAATCATTTAAGTTCATTTTTTTCCTCAATAATGTACACACAGCACCCCATATTGACAGAAAAACACATAATTGTTCACATTTTTGCAGATGTATTAAAATAAGAAAAACTGAAATATCACATGGTCCTAAGTATTCAGACCCTTTGCACAGTATTTAGTAGAAGCACACTTTTGATCTAATACAACCATGAGTCTTTTTGGGAAAGATGCAACAAGTTTTTCACACCTGGATTTGGGGATCCTCTGCCATTCTTCCTTGCAGATCCTCTCCAGTTCTGTCAGGTTGGATGGCAAACGTTGGTGGACAGCCATTTTTAGGTCTCTCCAGAGGTGTTCAATTTGGGTTTAAGTCAGGGCTCTGGCTGGGCCATTCAAGAACAGTAACAGAGTTGTTTTGAAGCCACTCCTTCGTTATTTTAGCTGTGTTCTTAGGGTCATTGTCTTGATGGAAGGTAAACCTTCGGAGAAGGTTTTCGTCCAGGATATCCCTGCACTTGGCCGCATTCATCTTTACCTCAATTGCAACCAGTCATCCTGTCCCTGCAGCTGAAAAACACCCCCACAGAATGATGCTGCCACTACCATGCTTCACTGTTGGGACTGTATTGGACAGGTGATGGGCAGTGCCTGGTTTTCTCCACACATACCGCATAGA
The DNA here is from genome assembly GCA_037952835.1 of Lithobates septentrionalis. NCBI lineage: Eukaryota > Metazoa > Chordata > Amphibia > Anura > Ranidae > Lithobates > Lithobates septentrionalis. The sequence continues at coordinate 1,311,074 of JBBDGP010000572.1, read as the reverse complement.
ATTAGGGCCAAAAAGTTCTATCTTGGTCTCATCAGACCAAAGAATCTTATTTCTCACCATCCTTCAGGTGTTTTTTAGCAAACTCCATGCGGGCTTTCATGTGTCTTGCACTGAGGAGAGGCTTCCGTCGGGCCACTCTGCCATAAAGCCCCGACTGGTGGAGGGCTGCAGTGATGGTGGACTTTCTATAACTTTCTCCCATCTCCCGACTGCATCTCTGAAGCTCAGCCATGGTGATCTTTCTTTACCTCTCTCACCAAGGCTCTTCTCCCTCGATAGCTCAGTTTGGCCGGACAGCCAGCTCTAGGAAGGGTTCTGGTCGTCCCAAACGTCTTCCATTTAAGAATTATGGAGGCCACTGTGCTCTTAGGAACCTTAAGTGCAGCAGAATTTTTTTGTAACCTTGGCCAGATCTGTGCCTTGCCACAATTCTGTCTCTGAGTTCCTTTGACCTCATGATCCTCATTTGCTCTGACATGCACTGTGAGCTGTAAGGTCTTAAATAGACAGGTGTGTGGCTTTCCTAATTAAGTCCAATCAGTATAATCAAACACATCTGGATTCAAATGAAGGTGTAGAACCATCTCAAGGATGATCAGAGGAATTGGACAGCATCTGAGTTAAATATAAATAAAGCAAATGGCTGCAATATAACAAAGAGTGAAAAATTTAAGGGGGTATGAATACTTTCCGTCCCCACTGTATATATATATATATATATATATATATATATATATAGTGATATTGGGGTGTTTAGCTCAAGTGATCGATGCTCTTTTGGTGCAGTGGTCTAAGGGCCTGGTAGCCCATGTTTATTATATGAAAAACAAAACAAAAGCAAAAGGTCCTTTCAGGATTCCTACACAGGGGTTTAACTTCATTTAGCACTCAAAAATAAGAAAAACATACCGAGCCACCTGGCTCTCTCTTGTCAGCAGTTCCTCTGCTTGCTCTCAACAGACTTGATTATTTCCAGCCCCCTAGACTCACTGGTTTCCATACCCTTCCCGACTCTCAAGGCTGGCCAGCCTTTCCCAGTCCCTGGGAAAAGAATACCCCTTACACGGGCTGCAGTCTCCCACAGGGCAGACCACTTTCCAGACACAGGTCTGTTTTCACACAGCACCAGCAGTAGCAAGCTGCTCACAATCCAACTTATTTATCGGCGTATAACACGCGCCGGCGTATAACACGCACCCCAAGTTTAGGAGGGAATTTTAAGGAAAAATAACTTTTGGGAGGGAAGTTTAAGGAAAATAAACTTACATTAAAATGCCCATCAATGCAGCCTTATCGTGTCCATCTGCAGCCTTTTCAGTGTCAGCGCAGCCTTGCCCCAGTGTCCATTGCAGCCTTGTCAGTGCAGCTTTGCCCCAGTGCAGCCTTGTCAGTGCAGCTTTGTCAGTGCAGCCTTGCCCCAGTGCAGCTTTGTCAGTGCAGCCTTGTCAGTGCAGCCTTGTCAGTGCAGGTTTGCCCCAGTGCAGCTTTGTCAGTGCAGGTTTGCCCCAGTGCAGCCTTGTCAGTGCGGCTTTGTGCCGCTCACAGTCACGCCCAGTCCCGCCATATGATGGACATAACACAGGTCCAATGGCGGGACTGGGCGTGACTGTGAGCGGCGCCGAAAAAAGCAGAGAACACTCGGGTATGTGTATCTCGGCTCCGACGAATCCCTGCAGTCTCGGTGCCATATTTGAATCTACACGCGGCTATGTATGTCGGCGGCGATCGCGGCAATTGCCGCAATCGCTCCGATCGCACAAAATCGGTGGGGATCGGCCTATAACACGCACCCACGATTTTCCCCTGATTTTAAGGGGGAAAAAAGTGCGTGTTACATGCCGATAAATACAGTATATATATATACACACATAAATTTATACACACATTCACTTACCTATTTACCTATTAGCCATCAATCTCAATTGCAGTCAGTCTCCTCAGTCTCCTGGCTATATCCAGTATAAGCATATAGTGTTATGGACGTCTCTCCGCCTGTCTCCCTGATAACATCATCTGTGATGAAAAGCATAGGGTGGGGCCTACGAGATTGACGTCATCAGGCACGCCAAACCATTTGTTGGCCAGGACTGTACCGTTTGCCCACATTAACAAGATTACATGAGACATGCTTGCATTTTTTTATTCTAGTAAGTGTGCACTTTACTTTTATAAACAAATGAGTTTATACAATATTATGCTATGGGATCGCCCTGTATTTTCTCTGTTTGAGAGTTACTTTTGGCATGCAACCCTGTTTTTTTGTCTGTGAAGGCAGTGTGCAAATTACTACTTTAACCCTTCATGCGCTGATCGACGATTTACATATACAGTATAATGGTCAATGACATCTGGTAAGAAGCTAAAGTGTGATTTCATTTTGGGTGCATGGATTCATTTTCTCAGCACATGGTGGTTTTGTTTGAAAGAATCTGAGCAACACTTTTTTCCACTTTGGATTTTATATCTACACTTCATGGCAATTAATAGGTTATAATTAGTTAGTGGACATTTAAATATTAAGTGTTTTTCATCTTGCTTCTTTTCACATATGTACAGTTATGCTCATAAGTTTACATACCCTGGAAGAATTTATGATTTCTTGGACATTTTTCAGAGAATATGAATGATAACAAAAAAACATTTTTCACTCATGGTTAGTGTTTGACTGAAACCATTTATTATCAATCAACTGTGTTTACTCTTTAAAATCATAATGACAACAGAAACTACTCAAATGACCGTGATCAAAAATGTACATACACTGGTGATTTTGGCCTGATATCATGCACACAAGTTGACACAAAGGGGTTTGTATGGCTATTAAAAGGTAACCAACCACCTGTGATCTGTTTGCTTGTAATTAGTGTGTGTGTGTGTGTATAACAGGTCAATGAGTTTCTGGACTTCTGACAGACCCTTGCATCTTTCATCCAATTCTGCACTGAGGTTTCTGGTTTCTGAGTTATGGGGAAAGCAAAAAATTGTCAAAGGATCTGTGGGAAAAGGTAGTTGAATTGTATAAAACGGGAAAGGGATATAAAGATATCCAAAGAATTGAGAATGCCAATCAGCAGTGTTCAAACTCTAATCAAGAAGTGGAAAATGAAGGGTTCTGTTGAAACCAAACTACGGTCACATAGACCAACTAGAATTTCAGCCACAACTGCCAGGAAAATCGTTCGGTATGCAAAGAAAAACCCACAAATAACTTCATTATAAGAAGGAAGAAGAAAGAGGGTGTGACTTTGAATGAAGCATGTGGTAGCAATTGAGTACAGTGGTGGGTATAAAATTATTTAATATCCTATAAACACATATTTACATACGTTAATAACCATAGATATAGAAATTCACACTTGCGTATTGTCAATTTCTAAAACAGTGGTAACTGATAATAACATGATTAAAAAATGAATCGCAGGGTTAAGGTTAAGGATTCCATCAAAATTCATGATTGGATATACATATATTGTGTCATGAACAGGTGTGACCAGAACCGTGTGATCTGCGACAGAGGACACCAAAACGTATATAAGTGAGTAATATAAAGTTTATTAAAGATAAGTGGTAAATAAGTAACACCCCAAATACAAATAGTGCTCAACCAACCAACAGAAACCCACAGACAACAGATAATTATATACAGCCAAGGGAAGCACCAAAATCAAACATGTAAGCCAGGCCAGGGTCATACATAGCAGATCAGCAGATAGACAAGGGATGTTCCAGAAACATAAACGTAAGCCCGGCCAAGGTCATACACAGGGAGTAAGCAGATGAGAAACAAAACAAGACAGGGAGAGTATAATTGGATAGACTGCAGGGCAGGGCAGGGATGCAAGGTAATAGGGGGGATCAGGACAGGGAGACAGGATCAGGTACACTGGTAACAGGTTCAGGTTACAGGAACAGGCTCAGGATCAGGCTCAGGATCAGATAACAGGCTAGCAGGTCAGGGTGCAAGGATGAAACCAAGGCAAACATGTGAGTGCTTGGCGGGTATTTATATGCCTGTAATTGGCCTCAAGTGACACCTGATTGTAGGAGATGCTGTCTGCTCCACACTGCCAGGATCCATCCGCTGCCAGAAGACACCTGCTGGTGGACCTCAGTACTGCACGCCAAATAAAAAGATTTTACCAGCGGATGGAACTTTTCCTGACATATTGTACAATAGCCTCTGCATGGTCTATGATCTTTACATCCTAGCTCTGGCTGGGATGGATCACTCAGGGCTCTCTTGTACACTTGACTCCATGTCTCCCTCTGGTATGGTCCTTCTCTCCCCCTATTCAAGCACCAGGTAACTACTCAAACCTTCCAGTCACCCCTCTTCCCTGTTCCCCCATTCACTTTAGATTTCAGGTGCCCTGGTGGTAACCTCTCACCATGGTTTTCCACTTTCACCCCTGTCTAGTCACACTACCACTAGTTTATATTTCTTGCACACTTTATCCCCATCTTTCAGTCTTCAATAATAACCACTTAATTATTCACATAGTCTTCACACTGGGTTACTTGGTTTATTTACTGTATATAGAAAAAGGGCCAAGGGGGTACCACATCCATAGAAATTTGCTAGAAAAAGGGAACGTTGTAGCGGACTTTATAGGTACCAAAAAAGTAATACAACATAATATTAGAAAATTATTTTATTGAACATAGATATAAAAATATTGACAATATAACATTAAAAACCACTGGTATTGGCTTCCAGTAGAATAAGCCACAAATAGTAAGTGTTATGGTCCCTTTACTGCTTGAATATGGCAGGTCGATGTTTCGCTTTAGCTTCCTCAGGACCTATATGCCTGACAACAAGCAAAGGGATTCTGTGTAAGAAAGGAGAAATCATATTTCAAATATGGACAGTGGGCAAAAACATACATATCAAAGGTGAAACGTCTGCTAACAGACATAAACAGGTGATGCATGGAGGTAATCACTCACATAGAACAACAAGGCTCTCATACGTATGACATGCCCCACGTCATCCCAGGGTGCCTGGATCGCGCCAAGAATCACATAAATACCCAAAGGGATTAGTCAAAAATCTACATAATATAAAGATGTATACATACTATAAAAAAAAACCCAAATACCTTTGAATAAAAATTGAATAAACAAAAAATATATATAGTAACCCTAAAATCAGCATATACTCACTTGGCTATGGAGATGTAAAGTTTCAAGGTCAAGCCTAGCGGGTATCAATATAGCAGACTGGTGGACTACAGTGATTGTGTGCTAAAATGAAGCAAAAAAGACCATACATCATTGTGGATAGCTAGAAAACCACTATGGAATATATCATGAGATACCTCAAAAAAGAAATGATGAGGCCTCAGGACATATGCTTTTCCCCATTCACTGAAGCCGACGTATGTTTTACCCATTAGATGAATTAATAACACTCCCAATATTCAGTTCCCTTTAGCTGGTTTATTTGGTAGGAACACTTCTGTTTCGATCTACTTCTTACGCAGAATCCCTTTGCTAGTTGTCAGGCATATAGGTCCTGAGGAAGCGAAAGCGAAACATCGACCTGCCATATTCAAGCAGTAATAGGGACCAATACACTTACTATGCGTGGCTTATTTTACTGGAAGCCAATACCAGTGGTTTTTAATGTTATATTGTCAATTTTTTTATCTCTATGTTCAATAAATTAATTTTCTAATATTATGTTGTATTCCTTTTCTGGTACCTATAAAGTCCGCTCCAATGTTCCCTTTTTATAGCAAATTTCTATGGATGTGATACCCCCTTGGCCCTTTCTCTATATATAGGTTTCTATAGGCGGATAACTTGCCATTTTCCTTTTGGGCAAAGGTTAAATCCCTCATCATTACTCTAGGTGAGGAAGAAAGGAATAACTTTTTCTATTTGTAACTTTGTTTCATGTACTATTGACCAATACCTGGGATACTATGATGGACTATACAGGTACAGAATGGGAAGGACTGATGTCCAAAATTCACAAAGAATGTGGAGGTGATCATGGGATAGAATTGGAAATTGAGGTTTTGATACACAAACTTAGACAGGCACTGGAAAGAAAATCAAATATTTTTTGGCAGGTTAAATTCCTGGAACGATATATTAAAGAAGACCTGAATCCACAAGGTTTGAGGATTCAGGTGTTGCCTAATCTGTGGGAGCTCAACCCAGAGTTCAAAAAACAATGGGAGACTAACTTACGGGAATGCACAGTAAAGATGATGAATGCACTGATTAGCCATTATAATGAAGTTATCAGAACTATTGATAGGGAAATTATTAAATAGGGACAAGATGGCATTCAACAGCAAATTTTCCTGTAGATGGCCCCAGCAGGGAGGGAAAAAGAATAGAGGCAATCAGAAGAGGGGTTCATTTAGCACTGAGATGGACATTATAGAGGGTACTGACTCTGACTCACCCTATGTCTCTAATATTTCACATTTATCTTGGTTTTCGCAGCCATCAGGAAGAGGAATAGGGATCCAGAAAAAGGCACAACACCAGTGATGTTTATATTGGTGGTGGTAAGGGAAAGAAAATTAAAGACCATACTCATGATAAATACTCAGATTCAGATGTGGGTTTTGAGACTAAAGTTGATGATGGGTCACGTGGTGATATGCAGACAATAGAAAGAGGAGCCAGTGGGTCAGATCTTCTGACAGGTCCAAACAGTACCACTATATCCCCCCAAACCTCTCTGCCGACACATACCCAGACACCTAGAAATACAGGAACTATCTAAAAAATCATGAAAGAAAAGGATTTTCAATTATTTCCTCCTGCGCAGGACCAGCCCAACAAACATCTGGTCCCACAAAGTCTGAATCGGTATGCATACAGAGGAAAATAGATACTGAACAGCTACAGATCATAAATAAGCATATGTACGTTAAAGAAAAAAAAAGGAAAACACAGGAAATGATTGATCCAGATCAATGGAAGGGCTCTCAAGGATCTCATGGACTTGTTGGATGAGAATGAGTCCACCCCTGGAGACTCTGGTGAGGCAGGTCAGATTCTAGTTCGGGGGTCCTCCCTGCATCACGGACTCCAGAGGTGGACTCTCAATTTCATAAAAAATCTACTCAATTCCCACCTTTAAAAATGAATCCCCATATATGGACATTTCTATCTCAGGTGACTGCAGACATTAAAAAATTAAACTTTAAACGCTGATTGCGCAAAAAATATTACTTTTAGTCAGCAGCAAGCCATTAATGACTTACAAAACAATAGAGACATAACCATAGAAATGACGGATAAAGGAGGGAACGTTATGGTAATGAACACTACTGATTACCACGAAATGTGTATGACCATCCTATCAAACAGGAATTGGTATGCTTTCATACCATTGGAGAAAGCACAAGAATTCAATCATGAATATGATGCATTGATACTTAATGCTTTTGCAATGGGAACAATAAATAAAGAAATATATGAGGCCCTAAAAAAATCCCTTCCCAAGAATGGCGTCCTTCTATTCCCTACCAAAGACACGTAAAAACATTACAAAACCACCAGAATGTCCAATAATATCTGGAATAGGGGCGAAAACTGCCCACATGTCCTTGAACTTCCATCATATATATAAAGGATACTGGGGATCTCTTTAAAAAACTCTTCAATGTTACTGTACCTGCGGATAGTATACTTGTATCCATTGATGTGGAGGCACTTTATTGTAGTATTCCACATACCATTGTAATTTCTGTAGTGAAAGAATTTCTTGACAAGATGGATAGGGTGACACACCCTCATAATATCTTTATATTACAACTATTACAACACATACTTGCCAGAAATATCTTCACTTTTGATGGGTCCCACTACCTCCAGATGCAGGAGGTTGCAATGGGGACTTGTTGTTCCTCATCGTATGCCAACCTGTACCTGGGGGGGGGGGGGGTGGAAGTGTACTCTGATGAGTTTTCAGGGATCTCCTGAAGGTAGCAAGAGTAGGGGATAGTCGGACAGGTTGAGGTAGCGAGTTCCAGAGGATGGGAGAGGCTCTGAAGAAATTGTGGAGACGAGCATGGGAGGAGGAGACGAGGGAGCTTGAGAGTAGGAGTTCTTGGGAGAAGGGAGTTGCAACAGTCAAGGCGAGAGATAACGAGGGAGTGAATAAGGAGCTTGGTGGTTTCATTAGTTAAAAAGGAGCAAATTTTAGAGCTGTTACAGAGGTAAAGTCTACAAACTTTTGACAATGATTGGATTTGAGGCTGAAAGAACAAGTCAGAGTCTAGGATTACACCTAGTGCCCTAGCTTTATTGGAGGGACTGATGCATTGTTGATTTTGATGGAAAAATCATGGAGGGGGGTACGGGTGGGGGGGAACATTAGTAGCTCAGTTTTAGAGAGATTTAGTTTAAGGATGTGGTGCAACATCCATGCTGATATGTCAGTTAGTAAGTTAGTAATGCGAGAGGAGACTAAAGGAGTGAGGGGAGGAGTAGACAGATATATTTGGGTGTCATTGGCGTATAAGTGGTATTGTAGGCCATGGGCAATTATCAAGTGACCAAGGGAGGAGGTGTAGATAGAGAAGAGAAGGGGTCCAAGAACAGAGGACCCCCACAGAAAGGGGCAGTGGAGAGGAGGAGACAGAGTTGTGGGTAACGCTGAAGGAGCGCTGTGATAGATAGGCAGAGAACCAGGATAGAGCAGAATCTTGGAGACCAAGGGAATGGAGTTTATAGAGAAGGAGCCGGTGGTCAACAGTATCAAAGACTGCAGAGGGGTCAAGCAGTACAAGTATGGAGTAGTGGCTGTTGGTTTTAGCAGTAAGTAAATCGTTGGTGAGTTTTAGTAAAGCAGTTTCCGTGGAGTGCCACGAGCGAAAGCCAGACTGTAAGGGGTCAAGAAGGTTAATTTCACTGAGGTAGGAGCTAAGACATTTATAGACTAAGCATTCTAGAAGTTTAGAGGTGAATGGGAGCAATGAGATGGGTCTTAAGTTGTTCAGGTTGGTGTGGTCCAGTGAGGGCTTTTTAAGTATGGGAGTGATCTGCGCATGTTTTAGAGGAGAGGGGAAGGTACCACTAGAGAGGGAGAGATTGAAGATGTGAGTGAGGGAGCATAGGATAGCAGTACATTTTTGCAGCAGTCAAAAATCCTGTAAATAACTAGCTAAAGATGAACTCCAGGCTTTCCCCACCCTTCCTTAGTTATTGCTGGCATTGAAAAATTAAACCCTACCTAAATGCCTCATCCACAAATACCAAAAAAAAAATTCAAGCTGTCATTGATGTTAAAGGGGCAATGCACAGTATTAAGAACTGGGGTATGTAAACTTTTGATCATGGTCATTTGGGTAGTTTATGTTGTGATTTAAAAAGAGTAAACACAGTTGATTGATAATAAATGGCTTCAGCAAAACACTAACCATAAGTGAAAAAAACATTTTTTAATTCATATTCTCTGAAAAATGGCCAAGAAATCATAAACTGTATTATTATGTAATGTTATTTAGCACTGCACTTTTTTCTCACATTGGTTTTCAATTTTTGTATCACAGATTGTGCTGGCAGCTTTTTTTCTTTGAATATTTTTCACCTAAGCACAATGACTACCGTACTTTGTTTTTATTTTTATTTTAATGCATAGAATGCATTAAGGGAAAAAAAGCTTCTACCTTTATATCCACTTTAAAAATAGTCTCTCAAACATTTTTCATGTGGTCACTGCATAAAGCTATTACAGCATATTATTATCAGTTCCAATTCATTTTACAGTAGTTTTCCATTTTACCCGCTGTTTTTGTTCTTTTTCATGATAAAAATATACTGTGAATAGCATATCAAAGAAAATAAACAGTCATTAAGCGCTAGACATAAAGCATTATCTTCTAGCTTGCACAGGCAAGGGTTGTTACACGCAAGATGTAGTACAAAACCAAGACCATTACCGTTATGATCCTGAATATCATAAATTTGCAAAACAAAATGGAAAAAGTGACCTTTTGACATAGCTGTGTACTTATTTTAGATCAATTTACTGCTCATTAAATGCAAATCAGTGACTGTAACAAGCTATGTATTTTAATCATTTAAAGTGAACCTGGCAATATTTACAAGCTAAAGAAAATGCTAATGCAAATAATTCCTGATTACATATTGCTATGTTTATTATGCTGTAGATATTTGTATATATATGAGATATAAGGCGCCAGGAGACAGTTCTTACAAATGAGCAAAGCTTCCAGGAAGCCTATGAAATGGTTTAAGTGCTTGGTTCCTCTGTGTACTGTTTGATATTCTATGATGCTCCCTAAGGTCTTTCTGTGCAGTATTCTGTGCCACGACCTCTCAGATATATTTGTTTTAATGAGAAATAATTAAAATGAAAGACACTTACGAAGGCAAGTGTTGATCCTGCCTGAGTGGATTTTGAGATGTATGAATATTTTGGAACACTGAACATCTAGTGAGTTGTTTGCACAAACCAAGACAAAAATATTATTTTGATGCAGGCTATTTTGCATTTGCAGCAGTCAAAAATCCTGCAAATAACTAGCTAAAGCTGAACTCCAGGCTTTCCCCACCATTCCGTAGTTATTGCTGGCATTGAAAAATTAAACCCTACCTAAATGCCTTTTACTCACCTGGTCATGTGATGTTCCAGTCCTGAGTGTGGTGTGTAAGTGGGAACCGTTTTTGTCCCTGTTACTGGCCGTGTGATGTGGACACTTCATATTGGCTGTCCAGTGGTGGGGTTCTCTCAGGATCCAGGCGAGGAGCCTCAATGTTAATGTTAGCAAAAGAGGACTGTTTGAGACTGGCCAGCAAGCACTTCTATGATTCTGTTACCAGTCCCATCTGGAACACCTGGAAAAAGTGCCAGCAAGGGACTTAGATGTTGGGTTTAGGTGAGTAAATTATAGCTTTAAAAGGCATGAAAAAAAATAAAGCTAGATAGGTGAGGGGGGTGGGAGGTCTTGAGATGAACTTTAAGTGTGTATGATTATTAGAGGAGCTAGAAAAGCATGTCTTGCCAAAGAAAATGTGTCGTTGCATATTCTACTATGGGCACAGGGGGCCAGCAAAACTGATCACTAACAATGTTACAGACCAGATCTTGATGCTGTGCAATCCTGGCACTGATAATTATGGTACATGTAAAGATGAGTGTGGACTGGCAGGGGTCAAATAGTCGTATGCCCTGTACACACGGTTGCATTTTCCGACGGAAAATGTGTGATAGGACCTTGTTGTCGGAAATTCCGACCGTGTGTAGGCTCCATCACATATTTCCAATTGGAATTTCCGACACACAAAGTTTGAGAGCTTGCTATAAAATTTTCCGACAACAAAATCCGTTGTCGGAAATTACGATCGTGTGTACACAAATCCGACACACAAAGTGCCACACATGCTCAGAATAAATTAAGAGACGAAAGCTATTGGCTACTGCCCCGTTTATAGTCCCGACGTACGTGTTGTACGTTACCGCATTCAGAACCATCGGATTTTCCGACAACTTTGTGTGACCATGTGTATGCAAGACAAGTTTGAGCCAACATCCGTCGGAAAAAATCCATGGATTTTGTTGTCGGAATGTCCAATCAATGTCCGACCGCGTGTACAGGGCATTAGGGATTAGGAAGCAGATTAATTAGTTTGGCTTTGTCATTAGAACAATAAACTAACAAATAAATGCAACCTGTAAAACAACATTACTAATGATTATCAATTCCACTGTCAGTGAAAGTGATCTTTACTCCCTTGCAGAGCTGTGACTGTAACTAGTATCAAAACATCCTGCAATTATAGTTGTTTTGGATGCCGGTGCCCACAGCTGCAGGCCAAGTGTGCCACAAGTCCTTTCAAAATGACAGCATAGTTGGCAAGAACAAATGAAGACTCCTGAAATTAAAACGTATGCTTTACACTTAAAGGGTAACTGCACTTTTGTGGGGAAAAACAAAAATAGCAAATAAGGAAAAAATAACATAGCATATACAATTGCGATACAAGTCATATTTTTAATTGAATGTTATTAAATATGACCTTTACTTTTCAATCTGCAGCTGCTGTAATTTTCTGAAAATGCAATGCAATATGGCTACCTGGAGGTGTTCTGTACACAACATGTGTACAGAACACCCCTCAGAAACATAATTTCCTGCTTGTGTGATTGGCTCACTGATTTTCCCAGACGTCTGCCCTAAGATAGAAGTCAGATTTCAGGCATCCCCTGCAACAAAAATGTAATTTTTGGTGAGATACTCCTAAAAGGAAATCACAGCTAAAGGGATGCAGACCCAGCCACTTTCCCCATTAGTGCCCCCAAGCTGCTGCAGCTGATTGATTAACATGTAGCTTTTCCCTACCCAAACAATTAAGTCCAATTCATACTAGTGTGCTGTGTTAGAGCATGCTCATTAATGGTACATTCACACTGAACGCTGGTTTGAAATTGTGCAAGTTCAGCTTCAGTACGAGTTTGGGGGCGACTTGAAAGACATCTGTGCTGGTTCATTGCCCCCGAAGTCGCCAAAAGTAATGCAGGAACTACTTTTTTTTAAATCGGTGCAGAGCCGCAAAGTCGATGTTGCACCGATTGGGACAGTGCCGTTGCCGGCAATAGGCTGCAATTTGGCATGTCACAAATCGCATGCAAAATCGTGACGATGTGAACAGGGGCTTATTCGCATTATACCGCATGTCAAAATGCCTTTTGATAAAACAGCCCCATTAGTTTGAAGTGGCCACCTAAAACATCAAAATGCACCAAAAAAAGTGCATGTAGCATTTTCCATAACACACCACAGTGCACAATCAGGACGAATAGTACATCATTATTTTTTATTATTATTATACAGTATTTATATAGCATCAACAGTTTGCGCAGTGCTTTACAACATGAGGGCAACACAGTACAGTTACAATACAATTTAATACAGGAGGAATGCTTGTTAGAGCTTACAATCTAGGAGGGAGGGTCAAGTGATACAAAAGGTAATAACTGTGGGGGATGATCTGACGGAGAGAATAAAAGTACAGTTGTTAGGTGTGGGCAGGATAGGCTTCTCTGAAGAGAAGGGTTTTCAGGGATCGTTTAAAAGCAAACAGAGTAGGATTACCCCAGTACCATAGTGTGAATGGGCTCTTAAGCCTTCCGCTGCTAGAGCTGCTTTTGCATTTTTGCACATATTTAAAAATCATTTTTAGACCCCTGAACATATTATATTTTCTGAAAGCCAAAACCTTAGAAAATAAAACAGAGAGAGTTCCAATTTTTACGTCACACATTTTTAGCGCAATATGGTGAGGGCGTGCATGGGGGGGGCAACCACTACTGGAGGATGCAGGGCTGCTGTTAGAAATCATGGAGCCTCATACAGCCTACTTGACAGCCCCCTCCCCCCATTAAACCCTGCCCCCACCTCCCCTGAACATACTGTATATCAGATGATATTTTTGCAAAAAATACATTAAAGTGGTGTACAGCCCAAAAAAAATAAAAAATAAAAGCCAGCAGCTACACATACTGCAGCTGCTGGCTTTTAACAATAAGACACTTACATGTCCTTGAGTCCAGAGATTTTGGCACCGCAGCTGATGTTTCCATCAGCTGTCGGGTGCTGCCGCCGCCATTGCAGGGAAGGGTGCCTGGCAGTGTAGCCTTATGGCTTCACGCCGGGAACCCTACTGTGCATGCACGAGGCCCCGCTCGTCTCTCCTACTGGCCTGGTGACAAGGAGAGGAGGGAGCCCCGCGGTGTTGTCACGGGCCGCAGCCCCGGACTCCCTGAAGTGGGAACAGGATACCTATCAAAGACTAACATCTTTAGTCTTTAAAATCATGAGATCCCCATGGTTTGAATAAGCATTTTACAAGGATACATGAGTCACCAGTACATGAGGTCCTATTGGAAACCGCATCGGCTTCTGGTATAGTACCCGTACCAATGTACCCAAGGATGCCATGCTAGTGTCATATATGCATTATTTCCCCTCCCATATGCCATCATTAGTTCATATGTGCAATGGGTACGAGTGCTGATACTTTTCCTCAAGTACTCGCCAATACCTATTACCGATACCTATTTTTATAATTTTTTTTGTTATTTTTTTATTATTAACATTTTTTTTTTAACACTGTACCTTTAACTTTTTTTGGGCCATGACAGGTCCCCTTTATGGACAGATCTGGGGACAGATATAGATGGGGAGGTATATACAGAGGTAACATATAGACAGGGGAGGTAAATATACAGAGGTGATGGTATATAGATGGGGGAGGTATATATACAGAGGTGATGGTATATAGATGGGGAGGTATATAAAGAGGTGATAGTATATAGATGGGGGAGAGAGAGGTGTATATATACAGAGGTAATGGCCCCTTACTGGCTCTAGCCCCCTGATGGAGGCCCTGTGGTGAGGGGAGGGGTAAAAGCAATTACAGCCAAAAGAAAACAGAGGGGAAAGAGCAGGAGGGAGACAGCTAAAAGGGCATCGGTTGTTAAGAATGCGGCGGCCCCGCTCCCTAACAACCGATAATTGCGGGAATTCCTTTGTATACATTTCAGATGAAAGAACCGAACCTGAAGGTATCAGTTCCTAGTATTGAGCCATTTGCACAAGTACCGATACTCGTGCAAATGCTAAGTATTGGCACAGATACTAGTATCGGTATCGGTGCAACCCTAGTTTGTACCAGGTCAATGGTTTCAGTAATTACTGAAGTGTGTTCATATTTCCAGTGTCTTAATATGGTTAATCTTGCAAATTGTTTTTTTAATTCATTATTTTTAAGATTTGTAATGCTCTGTTGGGGGTGTTGGTGAAAGAGACAGCAGGGAGGTGCAGATAATAGAACAGATCCCCTGCAGCACAGCTGTAGGGAGGGAGAGGAAGAGAAGCCCGCAGCAGTGCAGGGGAGGTACAAGAGAATTGGTGTCAGCAGTACAGCTGGGACTCCTGCTTGGCAAGTGCCTGGACCCCCCTTTTGAACTGATGGGGTCCAGGCCCTGGTACAGGAGGGATGGCTATACTGCCTTATCAGTGGTCCTGGGAGGATGTTGAAGAAATCTGACAGCTGCTGGATCGCTTTCATCTGACAGCCAACATTTGGGATTGTGTGTAAACTCCCCCAGGGGTTAAAGCCCAACTGAGCTTTAAGTTTCATAGTTACATAGTTCCATATTAGGTGAGGTTGAAAAAAGACACAAGTCCATCAAGTCCAACCTATGTGTGTGATTATGTGTCAGTGTTTCATTACATATCCCTGTATGTTGCGGTCATTCAGGTGATTATCTAATAGTTTCTTGAAGCTATCAATGCTCCCCGCTGAGACCACCGCCTGTGGAAGGGAATTCCACATCCTTGCCGCTCTTACAGTAAAGAACCCTCTACGTAGTTTAAGGTTAAACCTCTTTTCTTCTAATTGTAATGAGTGGCCACGAGTCTTATTAAACTCTCTTCTGCGAAAAAGTTTTATCCCTATTGTGGGGTCACCAGTACAGTATTTGTAAATTGAAATCATATCCCCTCTCAAGCGTCTCTTCTCCAGAGAGAATAAGTTCAGAGCTCGCAACCTTTCCTCATAACTAAGATCCTCCAGACCCTTTATTAGCTTTGTTGCCCTTCTTTGTACTCGCTCCATTTCCAGTACATCCCTCCTGAGGACTGGTGCCCAGAACTGGACAGCATACTCTAGGTGCGGCCGGATCAGAGTCTTGTAGAGCGGGAGAATTATCGTTTTATCTCTGGAGTTTATCCTCCTTTTAATGCATGCCAATATTCTGTTTGCTTTATTAGCAGCAGCTTGGCATTGCATGCCATTGCTGAGCCTATCATCTACTAGGACCACCAGGTCCTTTTCCATCCTAGATTCCCCCAGAGGTTCGCCCCTCAGTGTATAGATTGCATTCATATTTTTGCCACCCAAATGCATTATTTTACATTTTTCTACATTGAACCTCATTTGCCATGTAGTCGCCCACCCCATTAATTTGTTCAGGTCTTTTTGCAAGATTTCCACATCCTGCGGAGAAGTTATTGCCCTGCTTAGCTTAGTATCGTCTGCAAATACAGAGATTGAACTGTTTATCCCATCCTCCAGATCGTTTATGAACAAATTAAATAGGATTGGTCCCAGCACAGAACCCTGGGGAACCCCACTACCCACCCCTGACCATTCTGAGTACTCCCCATTTATCACCACCCTCTGAGCACGCCCTTGTAGCCAGTTTTCAATCCATGTACTCACCCTATGGTCCATGCCAACGCACCTTATTTTGTACAGTAAACGTTTATGGGGAACTGTGTCAAATGCTTTTGGAAAATCCAGATACACCACGTCTACGGGCCTTCCTTTATCTAGATGGCAACTCACCTCCTCATAGAAGGTTAATAGATTGGTTTGGCAAGAACGATTCTTCATGAATCCATGCTGATTACTGCTAATGATATCATTCTTATTACTAAAATCTTGTATATAGTCCCTTATCATCCCCTCCAAGAGTTTACATACTATTGATGTTAGGCTAACTGGTCTGTAATTCCCAGGGATGTTTTTTGGGCCCTTTTTAAATATTGGTGCTACATTGGCTTTTCTCCAATCAGCTGTTACCATTCCAGTCAATAGACTGTCTGTAAAAATTAGGAACAACGGTCTGGCAATCACCTGACTGAGTTCCCTAAGTACCCTCGGATGCAAGCCATCTGGTCCCGGTGATTTATTAATGTTAAGTTTCTCAAGTCTAATTTTAATTCCGTCCTCTGTTAACCATGTAGGTGCTTCCTGTGTTGTGTCATGAGGATAAACACTGCAGTTTTGGTTACTGAAGCCCCCCGATTCACTCGTGAATACTGAGGAGAAGAATAAATTCAATACCTTTGCCATCTCCCCATCCTTTGTAACCAGATGTCCTTCCTCATTCTTTATGGGGCCAATATGGTCTGTCCTCCCTTTTTTACTGTTTACATACTTAAAGAATTTCTTGGGATTTTTTTTGCTCTCCTCCGCTATGTGTCTTTCATGTTCTATCTTAGCCGTCCTAATTGCACCCTTACATTTCTTATTGCATTCTTTATAAAGTCTGAATGCTGAGGATGATCCCTCAACCTTGTATTTTTTGAAGGCCTTCTCCTTTGCTTTTATATGCATTTTTACATTAGAGTTAAGCCATCCAGGATTTTTGTTCGCTCTTTTAAATTTATTACCCAATGGGATACATTGGCTACTGCCCTTATTTAATATGCTCTTAAAGCAAACCCATCTCTCCTCCGTATTCTTTGTTCCTAATATTTTATCCCAATTTATGCCTTTTAGCAAGGTTTGTAGTTTAGGGAAGTTGGCTCTTTTGAAATTCAGTGTCTTTGTGTTCCCTTCATGTTTCCTATTTGTGTGATTTATACTGAAACTAATTGACCTGTGATCGCTGTTACCTAAATTGCCCCGTATTTCCACATCTGTGATCAGGTCTGTATTGTTGGTAATCAGTAGATCCAGTAATGATTTATTTCTAGTTGGTGCGTCTACCATCTGACCCATAAAATTGTCCTGCAAGACATTAAGGAACTGGCGAGCCTTAAATGAATACGCGGTTCCCTCCGCCCAGTCTATGTCTGGATAATTAAAATCCCCCATTATAACACTTCCCATCCTTGCTGCTAATCCAATTTGTGATAGGAGATCCGTCTCCACTTCCTCCCTTGGGTTAGGGGGCCTATAGCATACTCCCAGTATTATTTTCCCCTTAGCTTCATCCCTTTGGAGCTCTACCCATAAGGATTCCACCTCCTCCCTAGCTCCCTCAGTGATGTCATCTCTCACATTCACTTGTACATTATTCTTGATATATAGGCATACCCCTCCCCCTTTTTTACCCTCTCTATCCTTGCGGTATAGGGTATACCCTTGAATGTTTGCCAGCCAATCATGAGAGCTGTTGAACCAGGTCTCTGAAATTCCCACAAAATCCAAATCCTCCTTGTACAACAGTATCTCTTGTTCACCCATCTTGTCCGCCATGCTCCTGGCATTGGTGAACATGCCACATAGTTTAGACCGGTCGCATATTGTCCTCGTATTGGGTGTTTCAAGATTGCAACTAGGACTTGCTACTATACTCACCTTGTGTTTTTGTGCTTTGGTTAACCTACCACTAATGCCCCCAATACTACTCTCTGGAATATCTTCCGCGCTGGCTATCACTGTCTCTGGACCCTCCCCCCCATCGCCTAGTTTAAAAACCCCTCTAACTTTTTGGCCATCTTCATTCCCAGCAGATCTGCACCCTCCTCATTTAGGCTCAGTCCGTCCCTTCTATAGTACCGGTTACCGACTGAGAAGTCGGCCCAGTCCTCCAGGAACCCAAACCCCTCCTTACTACACCAGCTCTTCAGCCACTTGTTTACTTCCCTAATCTCCCTCTGCCTTTCTGGTGTGGCTTGATGTACCGGTAGTATTCCTGAGAACACTACCTTGGAGGTCCTTTTCCTCAATTTAGCACCTAAGTCCCTAAAATCGTTCTTTAGGACACTCCATCTGCCTCTGACTTTGTCATTGGTGCCAACGTGCACCATGACAGCCGGGTCTTCCCCAGCCCCTCCCAGTAATCTGTCCACAAGATCCGTGATGTGCCGAACCCGAGCGCCCGGTAGACAACATACTGTTCGGCGCTTCAGGTCTTGCTTACAGATTGCCCTCTCTGTCCTTCTAAGAATTGAGTCCCCTACCACCAGAATCTGTCTTTCCTTTCCCTTTGCTGCCCCCCCACTCTCACTGGAGGAGTTCTTCCCCTGGCAGCTAGGAGAGTCCCTCATCTCCAGCAGTGCTGGTCCCTGACTGGTTTCACCAATGTCACTCAATGGAGCGTACTTATTGGGATGCTCCAGTCCTGGATCGGCCTCTCTGGCACTTCCCCCTCTACCCCTCCTGACTGTCACCCATCTACTCTTTGCTAGTGCCTGCACCTCTTTGTCTCCACCCGCCTCTGTGCTGGCCCCTGCCGGCACCTGTCGTGTACGTTCCTGGCTCACCTTTAGTATGGAGGGACTTCTCAGTGCATGAAAGTTGCTACCCCAGATTCAGAACCTGGGCTTCCAGGGAAACAATGTGCTTACATTTTGCACAGCAGTATTTGCCCTCGATCGGATGATCAAGGAACGCATACATGCGGCAAGATGTACAAAGAGTCGCCTCTCCACACCTAAATACAATCAGCTAAATACATTTTCAGTACATCAAAATAAAACATCTTCAAAGTCATACAGATATTTTTCTTTACAAAGCAGCTGCAGGCTGAGTAGTATAGCGTGTTCTCTGCCAGCATGCTGTAAAATACCGTATATACCCGAGTGTAAGTCGATCCGAGTATAAGTCAAGGCCCCTAATTTACCACAAAAAACTGTGAAAAACGTATTCACCCGAGTGTAAGACGAGGGTGAGAAATGCAGCAGCTACTGTAAGTGGAAAAAGAGGGTCAACAATGCCCATCTGCAGCTGCATGCCTCCCTGTGTCCTGTGCAGCCTACCTGTATCCTGTGCATGTGTCCTGTGTCCTGTACATGTGCATGTGTCCTGTATCCTGTGTCCTGTACATGTACATGTGTCCTGTGTCCTGCACATGTGCATGTGTCCTGTGTCCTGTACATGTGTCCTGTACATGTGTATGTTTCCTGTGCATGTGTCCTGTACATGTGTCCTGTACATGTGTCCCTGTGTCCTGTACATGTGTATGTGTCCCTGTGTCCTGTGCATACGTATGGGTCCCTGTGTCCTGTGCATGTGTCCTGTGTCCCTGTGTCCTGTGCATGTGTCCTGTGTCCTGTACATGTGCATGTGTCCTGTATCCTGTGTCCTGTACATGTGCATGTGTCCTGTGTCTTGTACATGTGCATGTGTCCTGTGTCCTGTACATGTGCATGTGTCCTGTGTCCTGTACATGTGTATGTGTCCTGTGCATGTGTCCTCTACATGTGTCCTGTACATGTGTATGTGTCCCTGTGTCCTGTACATGTGTATGTGTTCCTGTGTCCTGTGCATGTGTATGTGTCCCTGTGTCCTGTGCATGTGTCCTGTGTCCCTGTGTCCTGTGCATGTGTCCTGTGTCCTGTACATGTGTCCTGTGTTCTGTACATGTGTATGTGTCCTGTGTGCATGCATCCTATGTGCATGTGTCCTGTGTCCCTGTGCAGCCTACCTGTGTCCTGTGCAACCTCCCTGTGGCGATCTCCATCCTCCCTGTGGCGATCTCCATCCTCCCTGTGGCGATCTCCATCCTCTGATCAGCGTGTGATAATACACTTCGGCGGCCATTCCACTGTTCAAAAGCCGCACCTCCTCCTCGTCTGTGATAGGCAGAACACTCAGCAGTCAGCGGTCAGCCTATCACGGACACTCTCTCATTCTCATACCACGGACGAGGATGGGAGAATGTCCATGATAGGCTGTACACTGACTTCTGGGAAATGGAGTGTTCAGCCTATCACAGATGAGCAGGAGGCGCGGATTTCGAAAGCTGAAATAGCCTCCGAATGTTATTATCACACGCCGGCCGCCATCTGCCTGCATGACACGCTGATCATGCAGACAGATGGCGGTGACTCGAGTATAAGTCGAGGGGGGCACTTTCAGCCCAAAAAAAAGGCTGAAAATTTTGACTTATACTCGAGTATATACGGTATGCCCCTTTCCCTCTGTGTGAAAGTAAAGCTCTCTCTGCAAAGGTCTGACCTTGCTGAGTCAGAGCTAGAAGTCTCCTACAAGTAGGGAGCATCAGCTTTGCAGAGCTATAGGCTTAATTCAGCAAGAGGCATATCAGAACTCTGCAGAAAAACCACTGCTTTCACAGAGAGTGACCTTTCTGAAGCATGCTGGCAGGGGATACATTTTTCTACTGCTGCTTCCTAAAGAAAATAAAGACCAGCATCATTGTATCCTGAAGCCTCTTCACATATCATCCAATGCCCCTCGGGACATACTTTTACAGGTGCACTTTTATCTTTTAAAAAGAGTGCTGGAAGCCTTCCATAAGCTTGATCAACTCCCTGAAAATACTTCAAGCTACAAGTATTCTCTGATCTCTCACACCACCCCCTACGTCCTCCAAGGACTCCAAGCAGGACATGTGGATGGGGAGCTGTAATTATACTGTGTACAATCTGATCTATGAACCCAGTGTCATGTGCTGCATGGAGGAGTGCTGATATAACAGGAGGGGGAGTGCACAGCCCATCCCCACCCCCTGCAGTGATTTCCTGCCTGTAAGTTTGGAGGGGGTACTTACAGGTGAGGGAATTGTACTGAGAACACA
This sequence comes from Lithobates septentrionalis, assembly GCA_037952835.1. Taxonomy (NCBI): domain Eukaryota; kingdom Metazoa; phylum Chordata; class Amphibia; order Anura; family Ranidae; genus Lithobates; species Lithobates septentrionalis. The sequence continues at coordinate 1,289,797 of JBBDGP010000572.1, read as the reverse complement.
GTGGGAGAAGGGGAGCAAAAAAGAATCATTTGTACTTGGATTGAGATGAGAGGTTTGTGTAGGAGGGGGCTATTTGTGCTGGGAAGGGTAACTTGGGGGGTGGGAGAATTTTTGCTAGGAGGAGGAATGGGGAATGTTTGCTAGGATGGGGGATTGGGAGGATTTGTGCAAGGAGGGGGTGTGGGAATTTTGGTTAGTTGAGGGAATGGGAGATTTGACCCCCTGTATACTGCCCTACTGACTCCCTGTAGTATGTCCTGCTGACACCTGTATACTGCCCCACTGACTCCATGTGCTCCATCTTGCTGACCCCTATACATTACCCTACTGACCCTCTTTCCTCTGTCCTGCTGACCCCTGTACACTGCCCTACTGACCCCCTGTCCTCTGACCTGCTGACCCCTGTACATTGCCCTACTGATCCCCTGTCCTACGTCCTGCTGATCCCTGTCCTCTGCCCTACTGATCCCCTATTCTCCCTCCTGCTGATCCCCTGTCCTCTGCCCTTGTGACTCCTCTCCTCTGCCATACTGATCCCTGGGCTCTGCCCTGCTGACCCCTGTACACTGCACCCTTTGGACCCTTCTCCTCTGCCTTGCTGATCTCTGTCCTCCACCTTGCTGACCCCTGTATACTGCCCTGCTGACCCCTGTCTTCTGCCCTAATAACCCCTGCTCTCCACCTAGCTGACCTTGTCCTCTGCCCTGCTGACCCCCTTTACACTTGATAGGATATTGGCTCTCCTAGGTTATTGATAATCTGAATGTAATAATCATATATAACTATTTGAAAATGCTTTATGAAACTAAGTCTGAGCTATTGCTTTAAACTGAAATATTAAATGTTACACTGTTCACTTAGGAAATGTCTTAAAGTAGAGAAAGGAGAAGTGATTCTAGCTCTAGCTTAACTGCAAGAATGTATTTACACAATGATTTGTTTTGGAAGGGAACAAACAATTAAAGGAAAACATATACAAAAGTTCTGGTAATATGGTCACATATGGGAGGGTATCTTTGGGGGTCCATAAACAGCGGTGTATGAATTCTGATCTCTGTTGGGTCATTATACATTGCTCCCTGCGCAGGTCTGGGCTGGTGGAACGGAGAAATGCCGGCAATAAGGTAATGTAATTAGATAGTAGTAAAGGTGATAGCTAGTAATAGAGGTATACATGGGCGTCCGCAAATAGGGGCAAGGTGGGGCAATCCCCCCCCCCCCCCCGGAATCATCAGGTGCTGGCTTGCAGACTGTGTGTTGTGTTGAAATGTCCGCCGCGGCCGCCGCTGACTTTTTTCCTATGTCTGCTTCTCTGCTGGCTGCTCTGAGCTCTCTGCTCTGTCCTGACACTTACACTGTCCAGTGTCCTCCGCTCCGCAGCTCAGCCTTTCTGCCCTCCTCTTCAGTGATTGGCTGTCTATGTGTAGTGTAGGTGTGTCTCATCGTGTTGTGTGGATGGATCCGCCAACTCAAGTGCGAGCCGCAGAGTGATATGCTGGCAGTCTGCCATTATGTAGATCCGGGCCGACACTGCCACCGCCCACTCAACTGCGAGCCGCCCAGTGATATGCTACCTGTGCCTAGGCAACAAGAACAGTGAGGAACCACAGGTAACAGCAGTTAGTAGCAGCCAGAACTCCGTAGGTGGTGAGAGGAAGGATGATTGATGGGGAGCATGCAGGTGCAGGTGGGGGAGGTGTCACTTCTGCAGGCATGGCATGGAGTGATAAGTAATATGCTTTCCTCTACCTCCCTCTCTCTCAGTACTACTGCCTTCCTCTCAATCTTTTATGCCTTCCCTCTTTCTCTCTACTCCTGCTCCCATCCCTTCTCACTACTTCTGCCTCTGTCTTTCACTTTCTTGCTCTGCCTCTTCTGCTGCCTTCTATCGGTACTACCTTCTCTCTCTATACTCCTGTTTTCTCCACTTTCTTGTAGCTGCCTCCATTACTGAACTCCTTACTGTCTCCTTAGTTTCACTCATACCTCCATCTCTCACTGGTTCTGTTTCCACATATGTGGTAAATAGTAAACATTGAGAGCATGGGTGTCCATAAAATTATGCCCCCCCTGAAAAAAGTTCTGCGGATGCCCATGGAGGTATAGGAGGACAGAGGGTCCTTCAGTAATGGTGGCAGAATATATGCTGAGAGAGAATCTTGCTGGAGTATTTTGGGGTGGGGCATTGCCGCCCAAGGTGACTAAATTGTTTTACTACTAAATTGCATCTGGCTTGCCCCCCTGCTAGGATAGATGCCTCCAAAGAAGTTGCGTACTGTTTGTTGTGGCACCCTGGGACTTGCAAATTGTCATACCCAGGTTTCCCTGTTTTGTGAGCAGGAGCTGGCCATTGGGAGTTAGGCAGGAAGCTGTTTGCTCAAATTATCATCCCTGATTGCCCTCTCTTCTAGAATAGCCTCAAGCACTGAGTTAGCGCTATGAGAAGTGTACACACCAACTTTAAGCATAGGAGCTCATGGGGAAGTTAAGGAGCCTGGGCAGGTAGGGACTTAGACAGGAATAGGGACAAAAGTACGTTTAGAATCTCGCTTTCACACACCAAGATATTGTGAGAGTGGTTTTGGGTGTGCAACTTTAAGCCGTAATTGAAAAGTTTTTGACTGCGCTATTTCAGTGCCAGTTCTCCTGCACATAGAATAGTTGTACTCTCAAAGATACATAGATCTGCTCACATAATTTGCTTTGTGCTTAAAGTATGCATAAAGAGGAAGTGTTTTTCGCAATGAAAACTAGCCTTACAAGATACAGAGATTACAGATGAATATAATACATTTGGTTATAAAATATAAGCTTCAACCTATGGCTGTATGTTCTAAACCAGGGTTGAGAAAATTTTTTTTTTTTTTTTTAATTGTTTATTTATGTAGCGAAAAAGGTCCACATGGACCGCCAGTGAACATTATTACATCCAAACAAGAAAAGAAAAAACTTAACATGTATCAACAGGTATATATCATGTCACATGACAACATACAATCATTGTAACTTATCAGTTGTGTCGTATAGAAAAGGTGTGTTCTTTATTTCCTGTTGAAACTCGTATAGCATCATTTTGCAAAGTTAATCTTGTGGTAACTGTTTCTAACTTTATGGAGTCAGGGTTATTATAGCCCTACTGGGCACAATTGTGTTGTCAAGCAGTCCCTCAGGACCAATTCCACTTCTTTCCGTTATTTTGTATAGTTGAAAGAGATAAAGAATATCTAGGTGTTAGAGGAAGCGGGGAAGAAAAAGGACGGGAAGGGGAGGTGAAATGGGGGGGGGGGGGGAAGGGTCCCCACTTGTATGTAGAGATATTAGTTACCGTCTAGATTGTGTTTGAATATCAGGTGGGCAGCTTGTTAAGTCAGACCGTGGTTGTATTTGGTGGAGGTGAGGAAGTAATGCCTCTTAGTGATTGGCCTTCTGCTGAGTAAAAGAACATGTTCCACAGTTGCCATGTTTTGGAGAATGTCTCCTGTTTATTTTGGGCTGTGAGGATGAGATCCTCCATGTTTCTGATTTCCTCCACCTTTGTGAACCAAAGTTCAATTGAGGGGGGGTGTGGGGATTTCCAGTTTAGAGGAATGCAGGCTTTGGCTGCATCCAATAAGTGTCGGATCACAGATTTTTTGTATGTTCGTTCCGGTATATTTGACGCGTGTAGAAGGAAAAAAGCTGGATCGTCCGTTATTGTGCGTTCAGTGAATCTTTGGACTGTCTCTCTAATTGTTTGCCAGAAATGTGTTAGTTTGGGACAAGTCCAGAAAATGTGTAGAAGGGTTCCCTTATCTGATTGACATCTCCAACATTGGTCAGATGTTGTCGGGTATAACTTGTGTAGAACTACCGGGGTTCTATACCATCGTGATATGATTTTGTAGTTGGTTTCTTGGGTTTTTGCGCATATGGAGGATTTGTGTGTGAATCTAAGTATTTGGTTTCCTGTGGAAGTGTCAAACTGTCGGTTCAGTTCCCTTTCCCAATTGAGAAGTCCCTGGGGGGATGAGTATGTTGGGGGTGTAATCAGGAGTTGGTATGTCAATGAAAGAGTATGTGGTAGTACTCTGTTATCAGTACAGAGTTCCTCTAGTGTCGTGAGTGGTTGGTCATTTGCGGGCGGGGGTTCCATAGTATGGAGAAAGTGTTTCAGTTGGTGTGATCTCAGGAAGTCTAAGCGGAACGGCCCCGCAGGGTCAGTGAGTTCTGTAATCGACTTCCATTTTCCTCCGGAGCTGAAATGCGATGCCTGATACAAGCCCGCCTCGCTCAAACAACGAAAGATCCTGTCATTGAGACCTGGGGTAAATTGAGGGTTACCCAGTATAGGGCGTAGTGGGGAGTTTTGGGTAGAGAGAGATGCCTGAGACAGGAGGCGAGCGCTGATTCTGGCAGCGGTGCCGATCAGAGGATGCCGTGTAATCTGTGCAGGTAATGCGGTATAACACCATGGGGCTCTACCCAGGGGTACCTTGCTTTGCGCCTGTTCAATCTGTGTCCACAGTTTAGTCTTGTGATGTCGGCACCAATCCACTAATCTACTCAAATGAATTGCATAGTAATAGGTGCGGACATCCGGCAATGCTAAACCTCCGTGGGGTTTAGGGAGGATAAGTATTTTTTTCGCGAGTCTAGGTCGCTTCTGGGCCCAAATGAATTCTGTGAAGACTGATTGCACCTGCTTAAAATAAGTCGCAGGTATCTGGATAGGTAGAGCCTGCATGAGATACAGAAATTTGGGAAGTATAGTCATTTTTAGGATATTGCGGGTTGAGAAAATTTATGCATGTTTTTACTGATTTAAAAGAGTCAAAAGAGAAAATAAAAGTGTACAGTTTATAAAGAAGTTAAAAATTCAGGAAGTATTAAAAAAAAGGATAATGAGAATGACATAGGGAAATCCGCTTATTCCAGTGTACAGAATACTTTTATATACTCAACCCTTCAGCTGAGAATGCCAGAAGCTGTTCAAGGTAATAGTTTTTTTTAACCTACTTTAAGTCAACCCCAAATGTCAGTGCTCCAGTCCAGAGTATCATGGAACAATTAGCCACACCTCAAGGGTCTATGTTCCTTGATAAAGTGACACACCCTGAACCCCAAACCTTAGTGGATCTGGGTTACTTACATGTACAAGAGGATGTAGACATTTGCCCAGTACTAGATCCTATAGTAAGGGAGCTACCATTCCCCATCCGAGAATAGACTAATATAATGTAATGAAAGGTTTAAGTGTGTCAATTAAATCCCTGCCTCAGAGAAAAGATTTGACAAATATGGTTGAACAGCTCCTGGAGAGTTTTTGGGCAGACTGGAAATGTTTGTAAAGCAGGGCAGCATCTCTTAATCTTAATAGGAAAAAAAGCAACAAAGCCATTTTGTTAGAGATAATTTTGTTTCAAGACAAGTTGCCTGGAAATTAATTGATTTATATAGCAGAGCTTATGGTTTTAAAACAGGTTTGCATAATAAGGAAATGTTATATACATATATTATTGAAAAAACTTTATTGTGTTCATAAATTTAAAGTATGCTTTTATTACATGTTTATTTTGTTTGTTTGTGGAGAGGCTTCCAACAACTATTGGTAATACGTTTAGTGAATTTTGTTGGGCACATATTATTAAGCCCATTCCAAATGCACTGTTTAATTGGAATCATATGTGGGAAACGTAGCGTCACTACTAAATTGCATGTATTTAATGGTACCAAAATTTCCTTTCCTGAGGAATCTGATCCGATAGTCAAGTAGATTTAAAAGGTTAAGAATATTGCAATTACAAATACAAAGAGAAAAAGATAATGTTTTATTAATAAGAGGTTTTTATTTGTTTAAAAGATTTTGTTGAAATTACGGAAGTTAGCTTGCTTCAGCCAGTCTCAAACCACAAGTCAGAAGATGAGACATTTTGAGATATATATATAAAAAAGGTGTGAATAGTTGAAGTCTGCAAAAGTATCGTCAAGAAATAAAGGGAAGGTTAAGTAGAATGTTCTACTGTACTGAAATAATACAGTTTTAACTTATAGCTGGGATACTTTAATTATTTAGGTCTGATCTGCATTTAAGGTCCGACTATAAGCAATTTTATTTTGTTGGAATTGCCTATACTCACACTGTTGCAAGTTTGAAGGGCATTTTGTTCATCAGATTGATATAATTGCCCTGGACTAACACCAATGTGTACAATAAATGGCATTATAGTATTTTCTTTTTTTTTTATTTAAAGGAACCTAAGGTGGTGCATATAAGGGGAAAAAATAGTTGTTATGCAAGGTTAATTATGGAAAAAGAGATCACATGTTTGAAAAGTATTATGACAATAAGCCCATTTGTTAATATTGAAACTAAGAAAAAAAGGGACTTGGCATTGAACAAATATATTGTTTGTTATAAAACAGATGAAATGGTTTATTTGTGCAAATGTTTTTTTTTTTTTATTGTGTTTCAGCTGTTATACACAGTGCCAAAATCTGGGTATACCCCTGTCACATACAGGGGGTGCCACTATTGGAAGCATGAAGTGTTCAAATTGTGTTGCTAACCTATACTATTGTAAAGTTGATAGAGTTAATACAATTGGTGATAAAAAAAGAAAAAAAGGGGGGATTTGTCATATAAATATAGAGGAAAATATATGGAGGAATGCATTCTAAAATGAATGAATGAATGGAAGGGCCAATGAATGTCTGTGTGAGAGGGTGTTGGTGTTTTATTGTGTCAAGGCAAGACAGAATAAAAATACAACAGTGTTTGGTAATGTTTAATGAATGCACAAGATTTACCATTTAATCATTGAAATACATAAGGCGGGGGGCAGGAGGCGGAGCCTAGCGGAGCAGACATGCATTGTTAGAGCTCCACACCGCTGAGGAGAGAAGAGAAGGACAAAGCGGAGCCTGCAGGCTCAAAAGGTATCCATTTGAACCTTTTTGCCCCAGGGAACAAACTGAAAGTTTGGGCAGGAAATATGGTACTGGGAGGAAACCGTGGCAGAAATAAAAATCACCTCACAAAGAGCTCACAGGCACTCACTGCAGCTGAAGCAGCTCCAGTCACCTCACAAGATACAGCATCAGGGCGCTCTCACAGACAGAAAATGTCACAGCAAGACTCTCCATTTGAGTCAGATACAGAACAAATCCTCTCACAAACTTCTCCACAAGCCTCCTCAGTATCCCCAGTAATATTATTACAATTTGAAAAGATGCTTCATAAGGCTTTAAAACAAACCTCAGACCAAATAACAAAAAGCCTAACCAAAGAAATAAGAGAGCTGGGAAACCGCACCGCAGCCTTAGAAATAAAAATGGATGAAATTGAAATTACAACCCAAGAAAATATAACAGAATTGGAACAATTAAAAAAAGAGATTTTAATACTTCAAACTAAGCTAGAAGATTACGAAAATAGAGCCAGACGTTCAAACTTGCGCATAAGGGGAATACCTGAAACTGTGACAGACCTGCAATCTACTATTACTGCTCTATTACAAGAACTAAAGCCAGATATCCCTATTGAACGTTTAGAACTGGACAGAGTACACAGAGCCCTCACAGCCAAAAAGAAAGATGGACCCCCACGTGATATAATCACAAAATTTCATTATTACAGAACGAAAGAACAAATACTAATTGCTGCAAGAGAAAAAAAGGAACTTAATTTTCAAGGACACAATTATCAAATTTTTGCTGACCTATCCCAACTTACTATTACTAAAAGACGATCCATGAAACCCCAACTAATGGAACTGCAACGCCACAACATTATGTATCAATGGGGCTTCCCCTTTTCAGTCAGATTTAACTACCAAGGTACAATTTACAGAAGCAGATCAGCAGATGAACTACAACAAACCCTTTTAAAATTAAATCTGACAGAACCCACAAGCAGCAACACTCCCGCACGCAGAAGAATGGCATCATCTTCACCTTCAGGCAGCACCCAGAAAATTTCAGAACAAAATGGGAATCATCATTCTCACAAAAGAGGCCGTTATGCCACATCATCCATGGACCAAGAAGATTCAATGGACTGACATCCTAATTCCTGATATCTCTTCATTTATTATACTAAGAGATGGTTCTCTATAAAAAACCTATATTTATAACTGAATGTAACTGCATTCTGATAGTCACACACTGTGTGGGATCATGTTACATTCCAGTTATATTTCTTATTACTTCTGATTCATATAGCCTTAGAATATATAAGTGAAATAAGGAAATTCTTGTTCAGTTATATATTATCAGGTAATAACAATAGATTTATTACTTTTTAGGACAAATATGTTCAATAATCCAGAAGTAATGGAAGCTTTTTCTTTCTTTTCTTAAAACAAATATATTATTACCTAACTAGTTCCTAGAACTATGTTTTTGTTTATTCTAATCTGAAGCAATACAACCTCAATTTTATGAGTTAACATATCTAAACAGTTACATATGAATAAAATATGTAATTGTTTACTCTAAAAGGGTTAAAATCCCAAAATAATTCAAATTATCTTCATCAATACCAAAGTTATTAACAGTACCTTTCTAACTGAATTATTTAGCCTAGGGCAAGACTAACCATTTACAACCACCCTGGAATAAATAATTTCAACAAAAACTATATTCTGCATTCCAATTAATGAAACATCATTTTGATGTCTTTTGACATAGCACTTCTCTCCTGTAAGCGGAAGTTCCGTGTACCCCCATTAGCCCTCCTCATTCTCCCAACCATATTATGTGGGAGTGTGACAAAGGCACTTATTCCCCTGAGAGAGATATTTATTCTCTTTCACGGGTAAATTGTGATTACTTGCAAAAAATAATTTATACAATGTATCATCTAATCTCATATGTTTTTTGTTTACTCTTTACTCCAGAATTCACTGGTTTCTTTTCTATCTATTCATCTCTTCAGTCCACACAGGTTGATCTGCGCAGTCAGCTCTGCATAACAAAAAGTAAGTCAAAACTATTTGATCTATTGCCATGGCACCACTGAATATACTTTCCCTGAATGTTCAGGGAATAAATGTCCCTCAAAAAAGGACCAAAGCCTTCCGTACTTTCCATAACAAGAAGGCTCACATAGTATGCCTCCAAGAAACACACTTCACCAAAGATTCTACTCCAAAATATATTTCTCCTTTTTATCAAAAAATTTACACGGCTTCTGCCTGTACCAAGCAAAGGGGAACTCTAATTGCATTTCACCGATCCACACCATTCACCTTATCATCAGAAATTAAAGACCCAGAAGGTAGATACCTGATACTCATGGGTTATATAATGGATACAGTAATCACGGTGATTTCCTACTACGCTCCTAACAAACAACCTACACCATTCCTCTCACATATATTACAAGTGATTAATACACACAAAATAGGAACAGTGATAATGTGTGGGGATTCGAACCAGGTCCTCCTCCCATTTCTAGATAAATCACCTTTTACACCATCCAAAATAACCTCTAGATTACCTTTTTCTCAACTTCTTTCCAAATACAATCTGGTAGATTCGTGGAGAGAAAGTAACCCAATGAAAAAGAAATTCACTTATTTCTCGCACCCTCATCAAACCTTCACCAGAATAGATCATATTTTTCTAACAATAGGAATGATACCAGAAATTATTGCATCAGATATAATTCCGATTCCGTGGTCTGACCATAATGCAGTATACACTACTATAGCCTCAGCCATACCAAAAGCGCATGACCCAACGTGGTACTTACCGGACATAATGCTCAAACACCCACTACATCAGATGGCCATTGAACAAGCTTTAAAGGAATACATATCAATTAATAATACAACAGACATCTCCCCAATAACACTGTGGGAAGCTCATAAGCCTGTCTTGCGTGGTACAATACAAAGACAAATGGCACTATTTAAACGGGAACGCAAAAATCTAGCAAAAAAACTAGAACTCAATTTTAATGCAGCCTACATATCATTTCAAGATAATCCATCTCAGAGTACAAAATCTCATCTGGAAAAATCTAGATTGGAATACGATCTATTTCTCACTGAGTCAGTTGATAAATCCCTCAAACGCTCCAAACACAATTTCTACATGAATACAAACAAACCAGGTACATATTTGGCTCGGGCATTAAATTCAACTAACAAATCTTTCAAACCAATACGTTTGAAATTATCAAAAAATGCTTACACTTGTAATCCAGTTAAAATAGTCCATAAATTTCACTCACATCTCGCAACTTTATACAAGACAAACAATGAATTTAATCCTACAGAGGCTGAATCCTTCTTCTCAAAAATAACCTTACCTGAGTTATCTCAGAATCAAAAAAGCAGTTTGGATGAGCCTATAACTATAGATGAAGTTGCTAACGCCATAAAAGACCTAAAACTTAACAAAAGACCAGGCCCAGACGGCTACTCGGCTTTATACTATAAAACATTCTCAGAAATACTCTCTCCCATTCTCACTGAAACTTTTAACAAACTTCTAGATGGACATTCTTTTCGGCAAGAAACACTAATGGCAATTGTTTGTATGATCCCAAAACCCCTTTCTGATGATACTTCCTGTGTGAATTATCGGCCTATCTCTCTGTTAAACCTCGATATTAAATTATTAGCAAAAATAATAGCAAAACGCCTCAATAGCATTATAGGAAAATTAATACATAGAGATCAAGTAGGCTTCATGCCAAATAGACAGGCAGGTGATAATATACGCAGGGCAGTGTTATTGGCACATATTGCTAAAAAACGGAAAATCCCTTTATGTTTTCTATCTCTCGATATTAAGAGGGCATTTGACACAGTATCCTGGCAATATATGCAATATTCATTACAAAAATGGGGTTTTGGACCCCACTTTTTAACATGGATCAAAGCATTATATAATAAACCCAAAGCCTATATAAAATATGCTGGATACAAATCTGAAGCCTTTAATATCGAAAGAGGTACCCGACAGGGTTGCCCATTATCTCCCTTATTATTTGCCCTTATACTCGAACCCATGGCCCAATACATCAGAACAAACCAAACTATAACTGGCATTGAAGTAGGAGGTATTACACACAAACTATGTATATTTGCAGACGATATATTACTTTTTCTATCATCACCACAGGTCTCTGGTCCTAACTTAATACCAGCTCTTGATGGATTTGCAGCCCTATCCGGCCTTATGATTAATCCTAAGAAATGCCTAGTGCTTAATATTTCACTCACAAACATGGAATTGATCCCGGCTAGGGCTGCACTCCCATTCACATGGGCAGAAAAATCAATCCCGTTTCTTGGAATTCATTTAACAGCATCTCATTCTGACTTATTCTCAACCAATTATCCTCCTGTATTAAGACAGATCACAAATCTAATAAAACAATGGTCGCAACTTCCTTTATCCTGGATAGGGAAGATTAATGCAATCAAAATGACTATTCTACCCAAATTGCTTATCTATTCAGAGTCCTCCCTATTCCAATTCCTTCCTATTTTTTGAGAATAGTACAAAAAAGAGCAACTTCGTTTATATGGGGCTCTTCTAAACCACGTATACCTATACACACACTACATCTTCCCAAAAATAAAGGAGGCCTGGGATACCCTAATTTTACTAACTACTACAGAGCAGCACATTTGGCCAGTCTGTCCAAATACCATGCAAAACAGGAAATCCCATTATGGGTATTTATAGAGGCTTCAGAAAATGACCCTCTATTAATATCAAATTTATTATGGCTTGATCCTAAAGACCGCTTTAAAATTCATAATCCCATAACTAAACACTTCTTATCTCTCTGGGATAAACTAAAAACCAAATATCAGTTACAATCTCCACACAATCCTCTCCTTTCTTTTATCAGAAATCCGGCCTTTTATCCGGCATGGATCTACCCAAATTCTTTTAAAGCTTGGACAACATCAGGCATTCAGACACTAAATGACTTCATAGCATCTAAATCATTCCTTTCATTCCCATCGCTTAGAGAAAAATATGATCTACCAAACTCTGAGATATTTAGATATCTCCAAATCAAAAAATTCTATACACCATTCCTAAAGGGGGATACACCATTATCCCAATTATCCATTTTTTAATCAATCTGTACAAAAGATCCATTTGCTAAAGGTACAATTTCATCACTTTATAATCAATTATATGGAGTAGCAAATCTTAATAGACCCTCTTACGTTGGGAGGTGGGAGGAGGACCTGGGACGAACTTTAGAAGACACGGACTGGTCTAACATATGGCTCACATCTAAGTCATCTTCACCCAACATCTTAGCACTGGAGACAAATTATAAAGTCCTAACTCGCTGGTACCTTGTACCCGCTAGAGTGGCAAAATATTCACCTAATACCTCAGCTCTTTGTTTTCGAGGATGCCCAGAAATAGGCACATATTTACACATATGGTGGACGTGCCCAGTAATCCAAACCTTCTGGAAGGAAGTCTTCGTGATTGCATCTAAAATATTTAAAAAAATAATACAACCAGATCCATATTTAACTTTACTTAATCTAAAACTGGAATGGTTAACACTCTCTCAATTCAAACTTATGATCCAACTAATAACGGCTGCAAAACAAACAGTGGCCAAGGCATGGAAATCTCCTACATTGGTACTAGCAGAAACAATTCACAGAATGAATAATACAATGTCCCATGCTAAGATGGTAGCCATCGATAAAAATCAAATTCCAAAATTTGAAAAACTTTGGCATCCTTGGATAAAACAACAGTTCCTGTCAAACTTCAATGACTCTGTCCTGTTGCCATGGTAACAGATTAAATGACTTACAGAGACACCCATTCTAAGGCTTCAAAGAGAACTAAAAAGAATAATAAACTGACGAGCGGGACAACCTTGTGGACCATACCTCTACCTTTCAACCCTTTTTCTTCTTTCTCTTTCCTTTTCTCCACCTTACGATTAAAGCTCATTATCAGAATTTATTTGACCTATATACACTCTACTTGTAAACAATATGTATAGTAGGTATAAATCATTTAAATACCTACAAAAGTAACTAAGGAAATGATATATATCTTTAATTTAGGTTTACGTGAACCCGATGTTTAATATTTGAAATTCCATGATATTTACCTATATAAACCCTACTGTAAAACAATGAGCTTACTTTATAGATCCTTGTAAACTTACTTTATGTATCTTTATAACATTGTATACACAATAAACTTCTTTTGACAAGGAAATACATAAGGCAAGGTTATTCTGTGTATGCCCTAGGATGTGTACAAAATTAGGTGTTTAAGAAAAGGGTCTACCTATGGTATTCATGAAGAAAAGTTGTATATTAAGCCTAATATTCCTCCTTTAGGGTTTGGAGCGGAATTAATATTTGATAATGGGATTTTGGTAAAAAAAAAAAGGTGAAATTATAGATAATTTAAGGCTTAATGTACATGGGACGTTTTACAACCTCTCCTGAATTATTTAACTTGACAGATAGTAACCGACATTTAAAAACGTCCGTTTTGCCACAATTACATGCCGTGTTTAGCCGCGTTTGCGCAAACGCGGCTAAACACGGCATGTAATTGTGGCATAACGGACGTTTTTAAATGTCGGTTACTATCTGTCAAGTTAAATAATTCAGGAGAGGTTGTAAAACGTCCCATGTACATTAAGCCTTAAATTATCTATAATTTCACCTTTTTTTTTTACCAAAATCCCATTATCAAATATTAATTATTTTTTTTCAAATAGTCAAAAATTAAAAAGGCGTTTGGAATTTCAAATGCCTCTGAACATCCGTCCTGAATGCAATTTTTTTGCTTTCCATAAAATGCTTCTAAACTCAACTGCCTAGAAACAACTATAAACGACCCTGTGTACATGTATTGATAAGATAACATACAGCAGAGCTCGGGGGCAGCAGAAAAAAATGCCCAACTGCTCCTAAACTTTCGTTTACCAGCAGCAGTGTACATGAAGCCTAATGCCCTGTACACACGGTTGGATTTTCCAACAGAAGATGTTCGATGGGAGCTAGTCGGATATTCCCACCGTGTGTAGGCTCCATCAGACATTTTTCATCAGAATTTCCGACAACAAAATTTGAGATCTGGATCTCAAATTTTCCGACAACAAAATCTGTTCTCATAAATTCCGATTGTGTGTACACAATTCCGACGCACAAAGTTCCACACATCCTCAGAACTAGGGATGAGCCGAACACCCCCCTGTTCGGTTCGCACCAGAACATGTGAACAGGAAAAAAGTTTGTGCGAACACCGTTAAAGTCTATGGGACACGAACATGAATAATCAAAAGTGCTAATTTTAAAGGCTTATATGCAAGTTATTGTCATAAAAAGTGTTTGGGGACCTGGGTCCTGCTCCAGGGGACATGGGACATTTTAAAAATGGCTGTTTTTTCAGGAGCAGTGATTTTAATAATGCTTAAAGTCAAACAATAAAAGTGTAATATCCCTTTAAATTTCGTAGCTGGGGGGTGTCTATAGTATGCCTGTAAAGGGGCGCATGTTTCCCGTGTTTAGAACAGTCTGACAGCAAAATGACATTTGGAAGGAAAAAAGCCATTTAAAACTACTCGCGGCTATTGCATTGCCGGTCCGACAATGCACATAGAAGTTCATTGATAAAAACGGCATGGAAATTCCCCACAAGGGAACCCTGAACCAAAATTTCATACCAGACCCTTATCCGAGCACGCAACCTGGCAGGCTGCAAGAAAAGAGGGGGGGACGAGAGAGTGCCCCCCCTCCTGAACCGTACCAGGCCACATGCCCTCAACATTGGGAGGGTGCTTTGAGGTAGCCCCCCAAAATACCTTGTCTCCATGTTGATGAGGACAAGGGCCTCATCCCACAACCCTGGCCGGTGGTTGTGGGGGTCTGCGGGCGGGGGGCTTATCGGAATCTGGAAGCCCCCTTTAACAAGGGGACCCCCTGATCCCGCCCCCTGTGTGAAATTGTAAGGGGGTACTTGTACCCTACCATTTCACTAAAAAACTGTCAAAAATGTTAAAAATGACAATAGACCGTTTTTGACAATTCCTTTATTTAAATGCTTCTTCTTTCTTCTATCTTCCTTCATCTTCTTATTCTTCTTCTGGTTCTTCTGGCTCTTCTGGTTCTTCTTCCGGCATTCTCGTCCAGCATCTCCTCCGCGGCGTCTTCTATCTTCTTCTCCTCGGGCTGCTCCGCATCCATGGAATGGGGGGAGGCTCCCGCAATTCTCTTCATATTCTTCTCTTCTTTATCCTCTTCTTTTCTTCTCTTCTTCATTTTCTTCTCCGGGCCGCTCCGCATCCATGCTGGCATGGAGGGGGGCTCCCACTGTGTGACGGCGTCTCCTCGTCTGACGGTTCTTAAATAACGGGGGGCGTGACATGACGGGACTTCCCTGTGACATTCCCCGTGACGTCACAGGGAAGTCCCGTCAAGTCACCGTGCGTCAGAGGGGGGCGGGGTCACCGGGTGGCCCCGCCCCCCGTTATTTAAAAACCGTCAGACGAGGAGACGCCGTCACACAGCGGGAGCCTCCCTCCATGCCAGCATGGATGCGGAGCGGCCCGGAGAAGAAAATGAAGAAGAGATGAAGATGAAGAAGAGAAGATGAAGAGAAGAGCGGGAGCCTCCCCCCATGCCATGGATGCGGAGTGACCCGAGGAGAAGAAAATAGAAGACGCCGCGGAGGAGATGCTGGATGAGAACGCCGGAGGAAGAACCAGAAGAGCCAGAAGAACCAGAAGAAGAAGAAGAAGATGAAGGAAGAAAGAAGAAAGAAGAAGCATTTAAATAAAGGAATTGTCAAAAACTGTCTCTTGTCATTTTTAACATTTTTGACAGTTTTTTAGTGAAATGGTAGGGGTACTTACCCCTTACCATTTCACACAGGGGGGGGCCGGGTTCTGGGGTCCCCTTGTTAAAGGGGGCTTCCAGATTCCAATAAGCCCCCCACCCGCAGACCCCCACAACCACCGGCCAGGGTTGTGGGGATGAGGCCCTTATCCTCATCAACATGGGGACAAGGTGTTTTGGGGGGCTACCCCACAGCACCCTCCCAATGTTGAGGGCATGTGGCCTGGTACGGTTCAGGAGGGGGGGCGCTCTCTCATCCCCCCTTTTTTCCTGCGGCCTGCCAGGTTGTGTGCTCGGATAAGGGTCTGGTATGGATTTTTGGGGGGACCCCACGCCGTTTTTTTTTTTTTTTCGCGGGGTTCCCCTTAAAATCCATACCAGACCTGAAGGGTCTGGTATGGAATTTAGGTGGACCCCCACATCATTTTTTTTTTTTACATTTTGGTTCGGGGTTCCCCTGTGGGGAATTCCCATGCCGTTTTTATCAATGAACTTCTATGTGTATTGTCGGACCGGCAATGCAATAGCCGCGAGTAGTTTTAAATGGCTTTTTTCCTTCCAAATGTCATTTTGCTGTCAGACTGTTCTAAACACGGGAAACATGCGCCCCTTTACAGGCATACTATAGACACCCCCCAGCTACGAAATTTAAAGGGATATTACACTTTTATTGTTTGACTTTAAGCATTATTAAAATCACTGCTCCTGAAAAAACGGCCGTTTTTAAAACTTTTTTTGCATTGATCCATGTCCCCTGGGGCAGGACCCAGGTCCCCAAACACTTTTTATGACAATAACTTGCATATAAGCCTTTAAAATTAGCACTTTTGATTTCTCCCATAGACTTTTAAAGGGTGTTCCGCGGCATTCGAATTTGCCGTGAACACCCCAAATTGTTCGCTGTTCGGCGAACTTGCGAACAGCCAATGTTCGAGTCGAACATGAGTTCGACTCGAACTCGAAGCTCATCCCTACTCAGAACCAAGTACGAGATGGAAGTGCTCGATCTGGTAAAACTAGTGTTCGTAATGGAGATAGCACATTCGTCACGCTGCAATTTATTAAATCTTTTAATGCAGCGCATTTTCTTCTTCTTTAGAATGGATAAAATTGTTTTGCTGCTGATATTCGCACAGAGTTCTGAAAAAATTATTTCTTTATTATTTCTCGTGATCTCCTGAATCTTTTTTTTTTGGTTTTCGTCAAATCTCCATAATAATGTATTTTATTTTGGTTTTTAGTGTTCTTTTTTTTTATCAAGATCTCCTTGTTTTTTTTTGTAGTGCTCTCCATAATATTTTTTTCGTTTTGTGTGTCAAGTTAGCACAACATCATTATTATCTTGTACTTTTTTTTAACCTCAAGGAGGTTGGTTTGTGTTGGTGTCCCTTGTTAATTTTACATTGTATTTTGGAAATGTATCTGCCTACTTACAAACAAACTGTCCTTTTTGAAGTAAAACACATAGGCAAGTATTTGTCAATACAAAATAGCCATTTATTAAGGGTCATAATAAAATAAAGAGGAAGGCAACGCTGGAGAAACTGGTGGACTTGGCGAAGCCTTTGTACCCCAGGGCACACATCAACTATTTTACACCCAAAATTGTTAGCCTGAGGAGTCCATATAATAGTGAGCACAATCCAGTCCTGGACTACAAGAGATCAGGAACAGCAGCAGATGACATATATGTCCCAAGGCTGTGGTTATACAACAGCCTGCGTCTTTTGTCAGACCAGACTGAACCCAGGCCATCACTTTCTTGTCTTACTTCCACTCTTCCTTCCCCACTTGCTTACAGGTTGTGGCTGTGGTGTTGGAGGTGTGGCAGGAGGTTGAGGAGGAGGAGGATGGTCCAACCCACACAGGTGTGTTTTGGTTGTGATTTGGCCCCTCAACCCCTTATTTAGGGTCGTATACATAATTTCCTCACACAAGAGCCATTGGCCCTCCTCCATTTCCTGCATTTTGCTGGCAGTCATGCAGGCAAAGGCTTCTTGAAGAGTGGGGTGGCTCTGAGGGTCACCTTAGCCTCCTGAATCAGCCCAAGTGCTGCCCCCTGCACATTACTCACCTTCCTGGGCCTTTTGGATGGAAGGCAGAGGGGAGGGACCTGGGATTCTGTCAGGCTACTACTGGGCCCGGCCACCTCCTGGCTGCCATTTACCCCTGCCACCTCCTGGCTGCCACATTCCACAGCTTCCTCCTGACTGCCACATTCCATGCCCTCCTCCTGGCTGAGGCTTTCCTGTGTATGAAAAAAGAACATAGTTTTAGTATTTGGTTCATCAATCACACACAATTTTCAGCTCATGACTGTTGCAAATTGAAAGTTACCAAATGGAAAAGACTATCATTCTTCTTTTTTTTTTTCAAATATAAGCTTTATTTAACTTCAACGGAGGGAGAGGTCCCAATGTAATAGACACTCAGAAAAATACAGTATATATTACATACAATACAAACAGTGTGATAAAGTTTAGGCAATTGTGATATACTGCACGTTCAGGTACACAGCTTAAGGTCTTGAATATCATATGGGTTAGTGTATAATATTTATTCCACGTGTATCCAGTAGCAGACGGGCCTCCTCCCTGCCTTTTCCCTTTTTCCATAAAAAGAGAAACAAAGGAAATGAAAAAGAGATAAACAGAAAAGAAGTGAGAAGAAAGATGAGAGGAGAAGAGGAGCAGGGGGGGAGGCAGACAGAGTGAGGGTAGGCCTAAAGAAACAATCTGTGTTCCGGAATGCCAGCAGAGTAATCTATAAACCCAGGAGAGAGACTCCTTCTTCTGAGTAAATAAAAATATTCCAGATGGCCAAAATGCCTGAGTATTTTTCACGTTTATGTTGCGCTGTGAGGACGAGGTCCTCCATTTTATTCAGTTCTTCCACCTTACGTAGCCATTCCACAATGGTTGGTGAAACTGTTGCTTCCAATGGAGTGGTATACATGCCTTGGTGGCATTCAGTAAGTGGCGTAACAGGGATTTTTTATATCTTTTAATCAGGATTGTTGATAAATGTAAAAGGAAGAATGCTGCATCGTCAGAAATAGGGATGAGCTTCGAGTTCGAGTCTAACTCATGTTCGACTCGAACATTGGCTGTTCGCAAGTTCGCCGAACAGCGAACAATTTGGGGTGTTCGCGGCAAATTCGAATGCCGCGGAACACCCTTTAAAAGTCTATGGGAGAAATCAAAAGTGCTAATTTTAAAGGCTAATATGCAAGTTATTGTCATAAAAAGTGTTTGGGGACCCGGGTCCTGCCCCAGGGGACATGGATCAATGCAAAAAAAAGTTTTAAAAACGGCCGTTTTTTCAGGAGCAGTGATTTTAATAATGCTTAAAGTCAAACAATAAAAGTGTAATATCCCTTTAAATTTTGTACCTGGGGGGTGTCTATAGTTATGCCTGTAAAGGGGCGCATGTTTCCTGTGTTTAGAACAGTCTGACAGCAAAATGACATTTTGAAGGAAAAAACTCATTTAAAACTATCCGCGGCTATTGCATTGCCGACAATACACATAGAAGTTCATTGATAAAAACGGCATGGGAATTCCCCAAAGGGGAACCCCGAACCAAAATTTAAAAAAAAATGACGTGGGAGTCCCCCTAAATTTCATACCAGGCCCTTCAGGTCTGACATGGATATTAAGGGGAACCCCGCGCCAAAATTAAAAAAAAAAATGACGTGGGGTTCCCCCTAAATTCCATACCAGACCCTTCAGGTCTGGTATGAATTTTAAGGGGAACCCCGCGCCAAAAAAAAACAAAAACGGTGTGGGGTCCCCCCAAAGATCCATACCAGACCCTTATCCGAGCATGCAACCTGGCAGGCCGCAGGAAAAGAGGGGGAGACGAGAGTGCGCCCCCCCTCCTGAACCGTACCAGGCCACATGCCCTCAACATTGGGAGGGTGCTTTGGGGTAGCCCCCCAAAACACCTTGTCCCCATGTTGATGAGGACAAGGGCCTCATCCACACAACCCTGGCCGGTGGTTTTGGGGGTCTGCGGGCGGGGGGCTTATCGGAATCTGGAAGCCCCCTTTAACAAGGGGACCCCCAGATCCCGCCCCCCCCCCTGTGTGAAATGGTAAGGGGGTACTTACCCCTACCATTTCACTAAAAAACTGTCAAAAATGTTAAAAATGACAAGAGACAGTTTTTGACAATTCCTTTGTTTAAATGCTTCTTCTTTCTTCTATCTTCCTTCATCTTCTGGTTCTTCCTCCGGCGTTCTCGTCCAGCATCTCCTCCGCGGCGGCTTCTATCTTCTTCTCCTCAGGCCGCTCCACACCCATGGCATGGGGGGGAGGCTCCCGCTCTTCTCTTCTTCTTTTCTTCTCTTCTTCTCTTCTTCTCTTCTTCATTTTCTTCTCCGGGCCGCTCCGCACCCAAGCTAGCATGGAGGGAGGCTCCCGCTGTGTGACGGCGCTCCTCATCTGACAGTTCTTAAATAACAGGGGGCGGGGCCACCCAGTGACCCCGCCCCCCTCTGACGCACGGGACATGACGGGACTTCCCTGTGGCATTCCCTGTGATGTCACAGGGAAGTCCCGTCAAGTCACCGTGCGTCAGAGGGGGGCGGGGTCACCGGGTGGCCCTGCCCCCCGTTATTTGAGAACTGTCAGACGAGGAGCGCCGTCACACAGCGGGAGCCTCCCTCCATGCCAGCATGGATGCGGAGCGACCCGAAGAAGAAAATGAAGAAGAGAAGAAGAGAAGAAAAGAAGAAGAGAAGAGCGGGAGCCTCCCCCCCATGCCATGGGTGCGGAGCGGCCCGAGGAGAAGACGATAGAAGACGCCGCGGAGGAGATGCTGGACGAGAACGCCGGAGGTAGAACCAGAAGAGCCAGAAGAACCAGAAGAACCAGAAGATGAAAGAAGATAGAAGTAAGAAGAAGCATTTAAATAAAGGAATTGTCAAAAACTGTCTCTTGTCATTTTTAACATTTTTGACAGTTTTTTAGTGAAATGGTGGGGGTAAGTACCCCCTTACCATTTCACACAGGGGGGGGGCTGGGATCTGGGGGTCCCCTTGTTAAAGGGGGCTTCCAGATTCCGATAAGCCCCCCACCCGCAGACCCCCACAACCACCGGCCAGGGTTGTGGGGATGAGGCCCTTGTCCTCATCAACATGGGGACAAGGTGTTTTGGGGGGCTACCCCAAAGCACCCTCCTCTTTTCCTGCGGCCTGCCAGGTTGCGTGCTCGGATAAGGGTCTGGTATGGAATTTAGGGGGAACCCCACGTCTTTTTTTTTTTTTAAATTTTGGCGCGGGGTTCCCCTTAATATCCATACCAGACCTGAAGGGCCTGGTATGGAATTTAGGGGGACTCCCACGTCATTTTTTTTTTTTTAATTTTGGTTCGGGGTTCCCCTTTGGGGAATTCCCATGCCGTTTTTATCAATGAACTTCTATGTGTATTGTCGGCAATGCAATAGCCGCGGGTAGTTTTAAATGAGTTTTTTCCTTCAAAATGTCATTTTGCTGTCAGACTGTTCTAAACACAGGAAACATGCGCCCCTTTACAGGCATACTATAGACACCCCCCAGGTACAAAATTTAAAGGGATATTAAACTTTTATTGTTTGACTTTAAGCATTATTAAAATCACTGCTCCTGAAAAAACGTCCGTTTTTAAAACTTTTTTTTGCATTGATCCATGTCCCCTGGGGCAGGACCCAGGTCCCCAAACACTTTTTATGACAATAACTTGCATATTAACCTTTAAAATTAGCACTTTTGATTATTCATGTTCGTGTCCCATAGACTTTAACGGTGTTCGCGTGTTCGAACAAACTTTTTTCCTGTTCGCATGTTCTGGTGCGAACCGAACAGGGGGGTGTTCGGCTCATCCCTAGTCAGGAACCACATAATCGGTGAATTTCTGCATGATGCGACAAACCTCCCTCCAGAAATTCTGTAGGTTAGGGCAGGACCAAAAGATGTGAAGCAATGAGCCCTCTCCCTCCCCACACCGCCAGCATCGATCTGATATCAGTCATGAGGGTAATACTATTGCAATAATGCCAATCCTGGGGGTAATAATACTGCACTGACACCCATCCTGAGGGTAATATTACTACGCTGACACCAATCCTGGGGGTAATATTACTGCTCTGATAACAATCCTGGGGGTAATACTATTGCATTGACACCAATCCTGGGTGTAATATTACTGCACTGACACCAATCCTGGGGGTAATAATACTGCACTGCTACCAATCCTGGGGGTAATATTACTGCATTGACACAAATCCTGGGGTTATTACTACTGCACTGACACCAATCCTGGGGGTAATATTACTGCGCCAACACCAATCCTGGGGGTAATATTGGCCGGGAAACATTTGTGTAGTCTGGAGGGGGTGAGGTACCACCTTGCTAGGATTTTATAGTTCGTCTCCTGAATTTTGGTGCACAGTGATGATTTGAGGGCATGGTTAATGATTTTTTGTTTTTGTATCTCCGAAAAATTGTGGTTAAGGTCCCTTTCTCAACTAGCTAAACAGGGTAGATGTGGTTGTGTGGAGGGTGTGTTGAGTAGTATGTACATTTTGGAGAGGGTCTTTGCTAGCAGTTCATTTCCTGTGCAATACTCTTCAAAGGTCGTCAGTTGTCTGAAGAAGCCTTGAGGGTTAGGGATCGAGTGTAGGTAGTGGTGTAATTGCACTGCTTTCCAAAAAGGAAGTTGGTACATGCCTGATGCATTCGTTAGTTCTGTTAACGTCGGCCAACGTCCATCTGTCACAAATTTAGCAGCATGGTCAGAGTCCAATCTTCTCAGAGAATCAACTCAATGGATTGGATGCCCGGCGCAAAATTTGGGTTTCCCAAGATCATGTATAAAGGGGAGTTGCTCGAGGTAAGGGAGGATTGAATGGCCCCTTGACTACTGTGCCTTAGTGTGGTACCCAATAGGGGGTGTGTTTTCAATCCTGAGGGAAGGAGGTCATAACACCAGAGAGCGCTCTTCAATGGTATGTCAGTTTGAGCTTGTTTTATCGGTACCCAGAGCTTAGTCGTCTCCAGTCTAGAATACGACCTAAATGGGTGGCCAGAAAGTATTGTTTGATATCTGGGAGCGCCAGGCCTCCATACTGTTTGGGAAGTGAAAACAGTGTCCTACGAATGCGGGGTTTTTTGTTGGCCCAAATAAATCTGGTAAATAGAGCGTGTACTTGTTTAAAAAATGAGTGCGGTATATGTACAGGGAGAGCTTGGAGCAGATATAAAAATTTGGGTAAGATGCACATTTTTATGAGGTTACATCTGCCGAACCAGGAATGTAGTCCTCTATTTCAGTTCTCAAGAAGGGAATGAGCTTTAGTTAGAATGGGGGGGAAGTTCAGTTCATATGTGCTTCTGATATCAATTGGAATATTTGTACCTAAGTATTTTAAAGCCACTGACGTCCATTTAAAGCGAAAATTAGCTTGCATAGACTGCATGGCAAGGGGAGCGATTGCAATGCCCATGGGGTTAGTTAGTGAGAAGAGCAGGTCATCCGCATATGCTGATATTTTACATTGGGTATCACCTATGGAAAGCCCTTGGAAGTCTTGATTTTGTCTTATTTTACATAGGAATGGTTCTAGGGAGAGCGCGAAGAGAAGGGGTGAGAGAGGGCAACCCTGCCTTATTCCATTTGTGATGGGAAAAGGGGACGAAAGTATCCCGTTTGCCTTCACTTGCGCCATGGGATTGGACTATATCTTATTTATCCATCTAATCATCCTGTCTCCTAAGCCTATGTGGCGAAGTACTGTGAAGATAAAGTTCCAGTTGACCCTATCAAACGCTTTTTCAGCATCTGTGCTTAAAAATACACATGGGGAGCCTTTAGCGTTCGCCACATAGAGGAGATTTAATACTTTTATAGTGTTATCTCGAGCCTCTCTGGTGGGTATAAAGCCCACTTGATCTAAGTGGATTAAGGACTGGAGATGTTTGGACAAACGGGTTGCTAGGATTTTGGAAAACAATTTCAAGTCAATGTTCAGCAAGAAAATGGGTCTGTAGCTCCCACATGAAGTCGGGTCTTTACCTTCTTTAGGTATAAGCGATATGTGGGCCTTTAGCGTGTCCCTGGGAAAAGTTGCCTCTGCTCCAACTGTATTAAAAAATGCTACCATACGTGGGCCTATAAGGGGCAGGAAAGTTTTGTAATATTGGGTGGTGTACCCATCAGGACCCGGGGCTTTTCCTGGTTTCATGGCACCGATGGCGTTTTGGAGTTCCTCTAGGGTGATTGGTGAATCTAGTTCCTCTCTTATTTCCGTGGTGAGAGTGGGAATCTGAGAAGACTTTACGTAGTCGTTGATAGCCGTTTGGGAGGGTGGATTGTGTGGTAGGTTATATAGTTTGACATAGAAGTCTCTAAAGACATTCGATATCTGTTCCGGAAGTGTGACTTTCTGGGAATCCGGGCCCACTATGTGTGGTATGTAGGCTGCTTGTTTTTGTTCCCGAACTGCTCTGGCTAGAATCTTCCCACATTTGTTGCCGGACTCGTAGGTAGTTTGGCGGCAGCGTTGCAATGCTGCTTTGGCCTTATAGTGTAATAAGTCAGAAATTTGTTTGCGTAGCGTTCCTAGTTCTATCTCTGAGGTCTGGGATGGGGCATGTTTATGGCGTGCTTCCACAATAGACAGGGCGTTGAGGAGCTTTGTTAACTGTTCATTTCTTTACCGTTTTATGCGCACTCCGTGTCTGATCAGTAGGCCTCTAAGGACTGCCTTATGGGCTTCCCACAAGACGCCAGGGTCGCAGTCTTGGTGATCGTTTTCCCGAAAGTAAAGGGTCAGTGTTTGTGTCGCGTCAGCTAAAACTTCGGGAATCTGGAGGAGGCTTTCGTTTAGTCGCCAAACCCTCGACCTAGATGCGGATGTCCCGGTGAGAGTGTATGAGTGGGTGATAGGGGCATGGTCCGACCATGTGATGAGACCTATGGATGAGTCCACTACCGAGTGCAGTTGATTGTGGGGTATCAGAAAATAGTCTATTCTGGTGTAAAGTTTGTGTGTTTGCAAGTAGAAAGTATAGTCCCGTTCTCCCGAATGTTGGAGTCGCCACACATCAACCAATTGCACTTTGTGCAGGGAGTTAGCTATGCACTTTCTATGTGTCGGAGGTACCAAGGAATGTCCAAAAGACGTATCCGAGGAAGGGATAAGGGGGATATTAAAGTCCCCACCTAGGATCAGCTGGCCAGCCATAAACTCCCCCAGTTTGTCAAAAATGTTTGTAATAAAGGTGTCCTGATGTTCATTAGGGGCATAAATCGACGCCAAAGTGAGTGTGGTGTCACCAACTAGCCCTCTTAAGAACACAAAACGTCCTTCCGGGTCTTTGAGCACTGCTTGGCATTGCCAGGGAAGCTTGCTTGAAATTAGTATGGATATTCCTTTAGTTTTGGCCGTGGGATTGGTAGAGTGATATGCTACTGGGAAGTATCTATTTTTAAGCAACGGGAACTTGTCGTGCTTAAAATGGGTTTCCTGGATAAAGGCAATATCTGCCCGGGAGTTCTGGAGATCAGATAAGAGCATCCGTCTCTTTTCTGGTATGTTTAGGCCCTTCGCGTTGAGTGATACTACTTTTATGGAGTCCATCGCTCTGGCTGCCGAAGGGGTGCGGAAGGGAAGGGAGTAGGGAGTGAAAGAGGGAAGAGGGGAGTAAGAAAAAGAAGTGGTTACTGAGGAAGGATAGAGAGAGAAGGTCCACCCAGAGGAGGAGAAAGTGAAACTCACCTTGTCTGTGAGGACGGAGTAACAGAACACGTCACCACTCAAAAGACCTGCAATTACTAAATTAACAACTAATAACTTGGATATACACGTTACCTCCCCAAAGAATCCTGGTGATATGTGTGGGCCTAAGTGGGGGAGGAGTTAGTACGTGACTGGCAGAGAAAGGTCCCAACCCTCCCATCCACCCAAGCAGAAATTTGGAAACAAATATAGAAGCAAAATGGATGTATGTAAAATGAACAGTGATAGTAGAGAACACAAAGTATTGGACCAAATACTATTACTGAGAAATCACAACTAAGAATAAAAATAAAGGCAACCATCAACATTTTCCCAACCAATCTGGAACACCCCGTAACTTACTCTCCCAATGCTGCTCCAATTAAGATGCCCCTAATACCTCTCCGTGCCCCCCATCCACCGCAGAGGGACTCCCCCAGCACCCCTGGCCAGGGGGTGAAGGGTGCTCCCCGAATGTCCCACACATCTCATCTATTTCTCTCAGGGGTCGCCCAACCCCAAAGCAAAGGGGCATCTGGGAAGCTCCGTCCCCCCATCCCTCCATCCACAACAGAGCCCCCTCTTTAGGTAGCCAAAACCCGGGATCCATCTAGATGAAACCAAACCCCCTGCACCGACCCTCTCTCCGAACATGGGGCCCTCTGAAGAGGGGCACCACACTCAGCGGTGGATGTGATCCCTGAGCCGGCACAGGAGGGAGACCCCCAGTTCCGGGTGTGTTTCCAGAAGCATGTTAACCTGTTCCCCTCCAACCGATTCATGGCCCCTTCCCATGGCCGCTCGGTCCGACAAAAGTTATACAAAAAACACTATGTCCCTGTCTATATTGGGTATTGCCTAATCACCTTATAAGGAGTAATACTATGTGTCTATATAGTGGATTACATAATAGCCTCAGCTTATCCCCTCCTCTTTTGGATAGACCAGTGGTTAGTTTCAAGATTAAACATCACAGTATTTAAACCATTAGTGAGATATGACCGCTGTCTACATCATATGCAGTATAATGACTAACGATTGTACCACACAAAAAAAAAAAAGTCAGCCTACTCAGGGCATGCAGGTGGATAGGCATCCCCATTTGTCCTCCGGAGAACAGTGATTTGTTACACGTCTCCTCTGATACTTCTCAAACCCCATCTCTGAATTCATTTCGTTCACAGGCAGAGAGACGAGTGCTGACCAGTGTACAAGGCGGGTTAATATATTCCTCGCAAGATGTTCGGCATAAGTCAGGATTGTATCAGAAGAGGGGTTTGGGCGCCACCAGTCCAATCCCAAGTGTTATTTGTGTCGGAGGAGGGAAACAGACCAACCGACATGCCAACTGGTACGGGCAAGGTGGATAAACTCGGCTGTCCGGGGGGGCGTTCCAAATCAAGTGTCTAAATGGGTGACCCACATCAGAACTGCATGTATGTGAAATACCGTAGTGTGTGGGCCGCCATCGGGGCATCAGGAGGAGTCCAGGGGTCACCGGGGGGGCCAGCAGGCTCTCACTCAAAGCACAAAGGGAGTTCCAGTCGAGTCCAGCCGGGGGGACAGGTGGGGACAGAGGGGTCCGTGTAAAGAGGTCCTCCCAACCCCTGGATCTCGGGGACAGGAGCTCACCCTGCATGAATGGATTAGGCAGTGGGAGAGAAACCATAAGGAGGTGCCATGGTGGGTATGTGTGCAGGGAGCAGGTACTCACGCTTCCGGATTGTCCTCAGGAGATGCTGCGCGGGAGCGTAGCCTATTCCTCTGAGGTCCAGGGGGCAGTCCGCCGCTCATGGTGGAGTTGCTTCTACGGCCCTGGAATCTCGGTATGAAGCCCAGCCAGTCCGGGACCTCGATCGGTTCCGCTGTCAGGAAATCAAATAAAGCAGGTAGCGAGTCCGGAGAGTGGAGCGTGAAAGAGCGCTGATCTTTCCGAAAGGTAACCGATAGGGGGAAGCCCCACCGGTAGGTAGTATTGTGTCTTCTCGCCAAATCCAGGAGAGGTTTCAGAAGCGCTCTGCGTTGAAGCGTTGCCCTGGAGATATCTGGTAGGATTGTGAGAGCTGCTCTGTCTAGCTCCAGGTCCTGTGTTTCCCATGCCTTCCATGCGATAATGTCTTTATGGGCATAATGATAAAGTCGGCATATGACGTCTCGGGTCTGGCAGGATCCTTCGATCTGGGGCCCAGTGCCCTGTGTATACGATCGAACTCCAGGCAACCCTGTATTTTGTCACCCGCTACCCACCGGAAGATATCTGCCACAGTGTCTGCCAGATCTGCCAGGCCCGTAGCTTCAGGGAGGCCGCGGAGTCGCAGGTTATTCCTGCGACTCCTGTCCTCCATTTCTTCCATATGCAGTTGTAGTCCTATCGACGCCTCAACCTGAGAACTATGTTGTGACTCCAGTGCCGCGACTCTACGGTCGATCGCTGACATAGCGGTCTCTCCTGCAGTGAGTCTATCAGATAAGGATTGTACCTCTTGTTTGACCGCATGGATCTCTTTGCGGTGCGCCGCCTCCACACGACCTATCAGGGTTTCAAAGGACTATCATTCTGACTCCTGCATTTTTCCTTCTGGTCCCAAACATTTTTGGCCACTACTGTTTATTGATATGTAAAACACTTTATTAAATCAGCAATTAGTGATCAATAATAACATCTATTTAACATCATTAATTTTACGACCAGAAATATGTTGAACAATGCTATACCTGACTCAAGCTGGGCTCCTCCACTTCTTCTTCCTGGCTGGATTGCCTGACTTCAGTCTGGTCTGACAGAAAACGCAGTCTGTCATAGTACCACAGCCTGGGTACATAAATGGCATCTGCTGCTGCTCCTGATCTCATGGATCACTGGACCTTATTACGCTCCCTATTATAAGCGCTCCTCAGGCCACCAATTTTGGCTTTTAAATAGTTGATGTTTTCCGTGGGGACCACCGGCTTCACCAACTCCAGCAGATTCTCCAGCGCTGCCTGCCTTGTGGTCATTGAATCCATCTATTTTCTCTGCAAGACACAACACAGGACAAACCCTAATGTCAGGCTAAACTCCCCTAAGCTTGTTCCAATATAGGCCTCAATCTATAAGCAGTATAGACCACTGATGCCCCAAGTTCAAGTTGTACCTTCTTTCTAACGATCGGCGCTTCCGATACTCCTTCCTCCACTCACAGATGGTACGTACGACGCACGCATGTTACGCTTTATATACACTGCGCATGCGTGAAACTCCGCCGCCCCTGACCTTCTTTTTAGTCTATTCCCCGCCCCTTCTCTTTGCTGCACAGTGGGGAGAGCACATGGCGGAGAAAGGGCAAGTGCATGCAGACAGCAGTAGCAACGACGAAAGCCCAGAGCCATGAACGTCCCAATCCTGGAGGATATTTAAGGCCTCAAATATGTCCTTTGTAGAGATGGTGGAGATGGTGGACATCTTGAAGAGGGCCGACTATGATGGGAAGCATGGACCTTACCCAAACCCAAATGTGAGAAAGGCCAAGATCATGACTAAAGTTGTGAAGAGTCTGCGCCGGAATTTTGGGGTACGGCGATCCAAGGATCAACTGAGGAAACGATCGTCAGACCTGAAATTGAGGGATCACGATCAGTAGAGAAGGAACAAGAAAGTTCTTCAAAAAAAGTAAGTTGTTGTCGTGTGTTCCTATTATTGGTATTACTTACATGCTGCTTCATGTGCTTTTCTTTACTGTTGTACAGTTTAAAATGGCAACTTTCAGGTTCGTGGGCACAGTATACCTTCGTAGTAAATATTGCTCGTTCACCCACGAATACGATGTTTTTTG
Organism: Lithobates septentrionalis; assembly: GCA_037952835.1. NCBI lineage: Eukaryota > Metazoa > Chordata > Amphibia > Anura > Ranidae > Lithobates > Lithobates septentrionalis. Next base: position 1,260,385 of record JBBDGP010000572.1, on the reverse strand, counting down.
GCAGATGCAGGTTAACTACATTTGTTCAGGCCTATTTGTATTAAAATAAGCTTAGTACATTGTTGTCTAGATGGGTTTGTAATGTAAACTTGATTTAGTGTAAGGAGAGGACACTCAGCAGCTGTTTACACATCTGGACGCAGGAGCACTAGTGTGGGACACCAGAACAAACTTTTTAGGGTGTCCCACACTGGTGCTACAGTGGATACTAGGGGTGTCTCCATGTGTGAAAATTGTACAAAAAGGTAAGTATTCCAGCTTTAGAAAGGGGAAGAAAAATGTCTTCAGCTTGGAACTCCGCCCAAAAAGACAATTGTACAACACTTCCAAGCAATGTTTCATATTCCTATTTCTGGATTCAAATATCTGTGTGCTAAGTATACCTTTTTTTAATTCACATAGGGAAGAAAAAACTTGGGCCATCTGAGGACACCAGAGCAACACAACCTCCTAAAGAAGCAGAAATACCACCAAAACAACCAGAGGATGTGGAGGAAGGAGAGGTTTTGGATGTTGGCGAAATTGTGACCACAACAGGTCAGTGTCTGAGACCACAGCTTCAGGTAAAATATGTATGCCTGCATATTTGTAATACATGGTGTGTTTTTTTTAATTTAAGGTGATGTGGATGTTGTGGAAGAAGAAACTAATTTCACAAGTGCAAGTGCACAGATCCTCATCGGGGAGATCATGGTCTGCAATCGTGATTTACAGAAGATCAAGGAAGACATCAATGATGTTGAAAAAAGACTCAAAAACATCATTGATGTTTTAGGCAGAATCTAAAAAACAACTAAAGTCTTCTTTTTTTTGATAATTTTCACTAATTTTTTAAGTATCTTGAAAGCCAAGTTTTGAAAATGCACACAGTGGGGGTTATTTACTAAAGGTAAATCCACTTTGCACTACAAGTGCACTTGTGCAGTCACTGTAGATCTGAGGGGGGCATACAAGGAAAATAAAAAAACAGCATTTTAGCTTGCACATGATTGGATTATAAAATCAGCAGAGCTTCCCCTCATTTCAGATCTACCCCTCAGAATTAAAGCGACTGAACTTCCAAGTGTACTTTCAAGTGCACTTGCAGTGCACTTGTAGTGCAAAGTGGATTTGCCTTTCATAAATAACCCCCAGTGTGTCAACATGTGCTATCTGCCATCACGGGATATCAATGTACGCATTTGGTGGGTGCAACCCCTTCCTTGTAGCTGACAGGAAGTAGCTGACAGGAAGGGGTTGCACCGCCAAAACACGTCCATTGATCCCCCATGATGGGAGCTAGCACATGTTGACATTAGGCATGGGATCAGGAAGGAAATCCCCATTTTGACTCTCAATTTGTGTGCATCTTCAAAATTTGGCTTTCACAGGGGTGACATCTTCCCATCTGATGAAGGCAAGATCAACACAGTTTGTACATACTAATGTCTGATCTTGCCTTCATTTTTTCAAAGTTGAACTTTGTAAGTTCCTGAGTTGGGTATTGTTTTATTAAATGTATTTATTTATTTTTAAACATGCCTATTTAACACAAAAAATTTGTACTGTCTATACCAAAAATGTTATTACTAAAATATGTTGGTTTGTTCAAAAACCCTTTTCTAACGCACATGTGAATGTGCACAGAGTAAAAATTTTAAGACTCAACAATGTGTGGCTTCTTCTTTCAATGCTCAATAGCAGTTTTTGGAGTAAGTTGTTGTTTACAGTGACAATGGGGGTTATTTCCTAAAGGCAAGTTCACTTTGCACTGCAAGTGCACTTTCAATTGCACTTTTGCAGTGCACTTGGAGTGCAAAGTGGATTTTCCTTTATTAAAAAAACTCCCACAGTGCTTTATAATTTGCCACAATCATGATATTTTTGTGACTCCTCAAAATTCATTCATGGTGCTGAAAATGATGAAAAGTTTTATCATTAATGTATTTACATACATTAACAACAAAAACAAGGTGTGTGTGTAGCAGACCCACAACATAATATTTTGCAGAAGAAGAGATTGTCAACCCATGTATCAAATAAATTACGTTTGCACTATTAAAGAAAATGGCCATAAAAAAGGCCATTGGAGAACCAAGGACACAGCTAAAAGAAACACAAGCAGTAAATCAAATGAAATATGAGTTCAGTTTATACCAAAAATATTTATTTGAGAAAAGTTTCACACATTGTCTGGCATATCAATGGCCCCCCTACCCGCAAAGTAATCAAGATGCTTCTGTCTAACTTTGCGGACGCTTTGGGGGGGCAAGCCAGGACGGCCAGATGCAAGTGTGGTCAAGGTAGTTGAATTTGGAACACCGGACTCAGTTCCAACTGAGGCCACATAGTTTATAGCATTTTTCCGTAGGAAATTGTGGAGAATGCAACAGGCAAGGACAATATGATTCAGTTTATATTCCCCCATATGGATCGCTGTCAGAAATAGGTATGATCGCTGTCAGAAATAGGCGAAACCGGCTGGCCATTATTCCAAAGGCATTTTCAACAACTCTTCTGGCTCTGGCCAGCTGGTAATTAAAAACCCTCTGGTCCGGGGTGAGGGTCCTCATCAGGAATGGCCGCAGAAGATGGTCCCCGAGCGCAAAAGCTTCATTCGCAACGAAGACAAACGGGAGTCCCGCTAAATAGCCACATTGCCTTCTGGAGGTGGCAAGCCCAGGCTGCCATTCTGGAGCCATCTGTAAAACTCAGTATGGGTGAGGACTCCACCATCTGACATTCAGCCATTTTTCCCCACGTCCACATACAGAAATGCGTAAGTCGCTGACCACACTGCCAACAACACTATACTATTAAACCCCTTGTAATTATAATAGTATGACCCCGAGTTGGGGGGTGGTACGATGTGGACGAGTTTCCCATCTATTGCCCTTCCGCAGTTGGGAAAGTCCCACCGCTGGGCAAACTGAGATGCCACAGTCTGCCATTCCTGTGGCGTTGAAGGAAACTGTGGAGTCAAACAAGAAAAAACAAATTAGTAATTTTGCACATAAACATTGCAAGCAGATTAAACACAAACATTCTTGGCCAACATCAGTATAACATTTATTTGAAGGAGTATTTCAAGACAAATATATAAAGTACACTTATCAGATTCCTCACCCTCTCTGATTGCCCATTGTAAAAATTATAGGGGGGGGTGTTTTGGACAGGTAACCCTCTCCACTTCCAGGAGAGCCGAATGCATAAATGATGTGTTTAACTTTGGCCAGCCCCTCCTTACTTACACTATTGGCAGCCCACTGGACAGGTAAGAAGTGTCATAATAAAAAAATATGAATAAACACTGTCCAAATTGAAGCACATTTTTTACATTCTGCAATTACCTATCAAGATAATAAGAGAACAAAACTTTAAACAGTACCATTTGAAAGTATTCAGGCAGGCTCTTGGACTACATGCTTTGGTGAATTCATCCATAAATATGACCACAAAACAGGTAGGTATAGTGGGTATGGGTTGGGCAAAGTCAGCAGATAGAGGATTGGTATCGGTTGACTTAGCGGTTGGAGGGAGGGTTCCAAATCAGTTTGGAATCCCCAAAAAAAGCCTCTTGCACTCTGCATGAATTTAAGGACACAAATAACATTTGGACACATTTTAGGGGGTGTTTAGGGTAAAGCACTACAATGGACCTGACAAAATACATTGTTAAGTGACTAGGCTAGGTGTGTATGGGCCCAGGATAGCATGCTGGGGAGGTTATTGAAGGCAAATATGCGTGAAGGACAAAAACGGAAGTTTAAAAAATCCCAGCATGCATGAGGACAAAGGGGATATTCACAGCATATTACAATCATGGTAATTAGGGAATGATGAAAGAAATACAATACATTAGTAAACATTAAATGCATATAATGTGATGTTAAAGGAGAAATCTTACCTTAATATAGTCCTTCTGCAGGACCTGAATGATGGCAGAACAGGTCTCTGGAATAATGATCCCCAGAGCCTGGGGGGAGATGCCTTTTGAGAACTTGATGTCCTGCAGACTTCTCCCTGTCGCCAAGTACCGCAACGTGGTGACTAGCCTCTGTTTGGGAGTGATGGCTTGCCGCATGCAGGTGTCCTGCTTGGTAATATAAGGGGACAGCAAAGCCAACAGACGGTGAAAAATGGGGTCCGTCATCCGGAGCTAATTCCTGAAATCATCAGGATTATTCTCCTGGATCTCCCGCAGCAAAGGCATGTGTGAGAATTGGACACGCTGGAGCAACCAATTCTTGGTCCATGAATTCCTCCCCGCCCTGTTCATGGACTAGGCTTGGGTCAAAGTACTAAGAACATCAACAACAAGCCCCTGCACAGCAGGAACTCTACGATGAGTACGTACCCGCAACATGGCTTCAAAACGGTCGGCTGGTCTGAACTAACTAACAGAACGCACTGAAAAACAGAAAGGCCTGAGAAGAGCGAGTTGAAAATCAGAACTGAGCGGACAAGAACGCACTGCAAAATCAAATATGTACTATAAAATATGCACTGAAAAACAGATACAAACCCACAAGCACAAACTGAAGAGCAGTAACGATCTGAAAAGCACGAGGCTGAAAAGCGTGAATCGTCTCTCACCAAACTTCTACTAACACGAGATTAGCAGAAGGAGCCTAATGGGTGGTGAACATCCTCTTTATAGTGCCGTTGTACGTATTGTACGTCATCACGCTCTGGACGTTCGGAATTTCCGACAAGATTTGTGTGATCGTGTGTATGCAAGACAAGTTGGAGCCAACATCCGTAAGAAAAAATCCATGGATTTTGTTGTCGGAATGTCCGATCATGTGTACGCGGCATAAGAGTTACTGAGATTAAATAACCATTGCCAAAATAAAGTTGCAACAGTTTGATATATTGAATCCGTGAAGTGCTAAGGTTTTTGGTGGGAAAGTTTGGTTTGGGAAAGTTTGGTTTGAATATAGTCTTAAAGTGGCTATTTTTTGGATATATTACTTTTTGGATTCCCTGGATTTCAGCTGTACAGTGTTAATGATGTAATATTGCTGAAACCCCTTACTGTTTTATTTTGCTTAGTCGGGTACATTTACAAAGTTAGGAAACAAAGTTCTGAGTCAGAAAATGTGCTTGGGTAAAATGTTCTGTTTTGGGACCCTTGGGTTTCACTTGTCCAGAGGATAAGAGGAAGTAAAGGTGCTTATGTTTTATTGAATCCTGCTGCAATATATATTAAATCTGTATATGTCTAGTATAGAAAATGAAAACTGTTGCTAGGAAACATTTTATTTCTGCATGCTTAATAGACTTATGTTTCAATGAAAGGCGAAGTCCAGCCTGAGATTGTTTGGCTGGGTTCTCCTATGGGTCACAGGAGTGCAATTCGTTTTGAACTCTTGTTACCCATTTTCAGCAGAGAGCGGGCTGAAGTCCTCTCTCTCTGCTGACATCACAGGAATCAGTCCAGGCAACGCGTCATCATGGCAATAAAGTCTGGATCCACCAGGTGCCTGGACTAATACCAGTCTCAGCCTCTCAGCGAGCCACTGAGAGGCTGAGATGGCCGCTCGCCGCCCCTCCACAGCTCAGCGCTACAGTGAGCACGGGGGGGGCAGAGTGGAGAGCTGACAGAACTGAGCCATTTGTGGTGTTTGATCACCTGGTTCTCAGTGCAGAGGCGGCGGGGAACAGATGCAGCATTGAACAGATGCTGCATCCACCTAGGTTACATAGTAGGTGAGGTTGAAAAAAGACACAAGTCCATCAAGTCCAACCTATGTGTGTGATTATGTGTCAGTATTACATTACATATCCCTGTATATTGCGGTCATTCAGGTGATTATCTAATAGTTTCTTGAAGCTAACAATGCTCCCCGCTGAGACCACCGCCTGTGGAAGGGAATTCCACATCCTTGCCGCTCTTACAGTAAAGAACCCTCTACGTAGTTTAAGGTTAAACCTCTTTTCTTCTAATTGTAATGAGTGGCCACGAGTCTTATTAAACTCTCTTCTGCGAAAAAGTTTTATCCCTATTGTGGTAGGTACAGTTGTGCTCATAAGTTTCCATACCCTGGCAGAATTTATGATTTCTTAGCAAGAGAATATGAATGATAACACAAAAACATTTCTTTCACCCATGGTTAGTGTTTGGCTGAAGCCATTTATTATCAATCAACTGTGTTTACTTTTTTTAAAATCATAATGTCAACAAACTACCCAAATGACTCTGATCAAAAGTGTACATACCCTGGAATGTTTGGCCTTGGTACAGGCACAGAAGACGGCACACACAGGTTAAAATGGCAATTAAAGGTTAATTTCCCACATTTATGGCTTTTTTTTTTTTTTGCCATTAATTATTTATTTTGGTTCTCTATTCTGAAAGGAGAGAGAAGAAATATGCACTATAAGTGCATTAAGGTCGCCCTTTGAAGGATATTTGTACTGGCCAAAAATTAGTATTAAATCTCATAAATTGTTTTATATAAAAGTGCACTACAGTGCCATCTTTATTAAACATATAGAAAATATCTGTGTATAAAAGGTAACAATAGAAAATGCAAATATACAAAGTGCAAATACAAACACTGTACATCCAATTGCATACAGAGGATATGACACCCATGTGCCTACAGCCCGCAGCCTGTATGTAGAGGATCAAGCGGATGAGGTATATAGCACGTAACCCGACATGTTTCGGAAATAGGTATGTATTACTCCTTCATCAAGGGATTTACAATTGGATGTTCAAGTCTATCTGTAATGTAAATTTCAAAAAATAGAAAAATAGTAAAGAATATCTATAACGTCATAAATTATATGCGACTGCAATTTTGCGATATATGCGATTTTATGGTTATATAGGGAAAGAGTACAAGAAAGTCTAATAAAAACTAGTCGTACTTACATCATCTGATTCATAAAAACAAACAGGAAATAACAAAAAACAGCCGTTGAACAGCAGAACTGGGAGCAGGCTGGTTTTTGGAGTTCACAAAGCACAAGATGGACGGCCAGGGATGCAAATGCAAGGCGCTGCAACACTTTCACAAGGGATGGCTGATAGAGATCTGTGTATTTAAAGTATGGTGTCATGAGTGCACAAGGCTTAATTGCATAATTAAGCCAATACTTCGCTGAAAGGCCGAACAGTCATTCAGCTATAGTAGAAAAACATGTGAAGTAAAATTTAGTATTCCAGTGTATGAAACAGAGTATTATTAAAGTTACCTTGTGGTTGTTCAGTAATCTCATGAGACGCAGACCTCCAGGCAGCAGTTCAAAAACTGACAGGTGCCCAAGGAGTGTCTGCATCTCAAGTAGGACAGCTGATTGGACATCAGCCAATCAGTGTCCACTCCACATAATCAGCTGCATAACAAGCAGCTGTGTGTGGAGATCAGGCATCCCCCAGACGTCGAGGCGCGCGGCGTAGCCACGCCCCTAGGGGCGTGATGACGTCACGCGTCTCAACATCACCGGCGGGTATGCGGTCCCGATGTGAGCAGCGAAGCCCGCCCGGGGAACCGTACAGGAGCTCATCCACACGCAAAAGGCCCAGGGGACACACAGGCGAGTGCTGCCCCACGGCCATGCGTGTGTAGAGCTTACCCGCCGGGTGTCCGTGTGCGCGCACACACTCCGCATCCAGAAAACTGCGCCATCTTGTGGATGGATCAAATAGTGAACAAAGAATGAACAGAAGACACTATTCTGAAAGGAGGTTTTTTTTTTTAATTTTAAAGTATTTATTAGTTTCAAAGAGAAAATGAGTTTTAACAAAACATCGCCAATTGGGCATACCCTGGCTCGGTGTATGTTATATTCTTAATATCTAAATTTTAATTGGCTTTATTGAAAAGAATATGCATTTTCCATATTTGTTTGAATGATAGGACTTTGAGCTAGTGATATCCAGATGACCATTCATTGACTGAAAATGCAGGTCAAGACCCTGTCAGAATTTGATGGATTTTGTTAATAATATATGTTTTGGTTGAAAATCTTCCTATGTAACCGATACTTTGTTTGATTTATGCGTTTATGTTTTAAGAGGTCTGATGTTTAGTCTGAAAGCCTCTCACATATATCTGGTTTCATGTTTAAAAGGTTTGGTTCAGTTAAAAACAGATGTTACTCTCTGTTAGCCCCCGCTTTTCGAAAGGTGGAGAAAAGGGGAGTGTATGGGAGGGATTTGTGTTTGGGCGCGAATTTGAAAGACTGAGTTCATATATTCAAAGGATAAACAACATCCTGTCTCTTTACTCACATCTTCTGCTTCCAAGCCACATCTCTCTCCAAGACACACAGCTCTCCTATGCACACAGAATTACTTCCAAGACACAAGAGGTTAATCGGCCATCTTTGAAGCACTTATACAAAGGAAGCACATGTCTAATGACTTTAAGAACTTTTTCAGATCTTTGAAACAAATGAACTATATTTGAACATTTTTTGCATATATGAAACAACACTAATTCTGAATATGAATGTACTATTTTTGTAAGTATTTTCCAAGTTTATGTGTGTACAATAAAACACGCGGTTTTGATTTAAGCTGACTCAAGCAGAAATAATTCCAAAATTCGTCTCACGAGAATCATCATTACTGAAGGCTTTTTATACAATATTAAGCCATTTATTTCATTGGCGGACGCCAGCCAGTTTCAATCGTCAGAAATTTTTGCCACTTATTCCGTTGAACAGAGGGGAAAAGTGATGAACAGAAAAATAACTTTGCAAATATTGAAAGAACCTAGAATCGCATGTTTTTGATGTTTGATTGCGTGAAGACCAGAGTATTTTGGACCAGAAGTCTTGACAGACGGTTTAATTAGAGTCCAGCGGAAAACGGAAAAGTTTTATATTCGGTGAGTACCAAAATATGGAATTTATAAATGTAATTGCTGAAGAAAGTACTTTAGAATTTGAAGGTTTAGCCAGTCATTTTTCTGATGCTAAGTTATGGAAATCTATGTTTCAGCAATGCCAACAGGCAAATAATGAAATTGATAAAACTAGATTTTCATTAGCTAAAACGAAGAAAAAATTGCGAAATATAATGAAATTAGTTTCAGTTTTTAATACAATGGTTTTTGATGAGCCAGATAAACAAATGATTTGTGTAGTGAATCAGTCAGAGAGTCAAAATGTAACGAAAATTATGCAAACACAAGGGAATGTACCTTTGGAACCTAGTTGTTCAAGTTGTGATACTTTTTGTACGTATATTGAGCATTTAGAGAATGAAATAGAAATGCAGAATGATACAATTTCAAAAAACAAACAGATCTTGGTACTTACAAAGGAGGCTGCAAAGAAAAAACTGTCAGCTGCGGCAACATCGTCGCTTATACCGGAGAATCCTGTTGAGTTAGACGAACCGTCAGAATGTGACGTTCGAAAGCAAAAGTTATTAGACAGAGCGTCTAAACTTAAATTGCAAATACACGATCAGTTGATGAAAATTTTGAAAGATATCCCACATTATGATTTGAGAGCAGATGTGTTTCGCAATGGGGATGTTTTTGAAAGTTTTTGTGATCGTTTCAATTTGACTGATGAGCAAAGGAATAAAATTTTCTGTTTATGGGTTCATAATCATATAGCAAGACGTTTAGTTAAAACACCTTACATTGATGACTATGGAACTGAAGTTCATACTGATGCATCTGAAAGATTGCGTCAGTTACTGATGTGTATCACAGGGGAGGAAACTCCGACTGCTGAGATATTGGATTCTTTAAAGGTTACAATACATGACGACCCATATCATTTTCGTGAAACATTTGCAAAGGCATTTAAAATGGTATATGCAGTGGGAGATGAGAATTCTGCATTAATAAGGGCATTCGTTTGGAAATTTACATATCTAGATCCTGCATCGATGGCGTTAGCCAGTCAAAAGGAAACTCTGGACAATGCAACTTCAGTTGTAGATCTTGTAAGAAGACAGCTGAAACGTAGTAGTTTGAAAACTAAAATTGCTGTCATTCAGAATAGTAATTCTGACATAGACATTCAGAATAATGTTAAAGCAGACGGTGCTGCCACCTTCAGGAACGACAGGGTAAAACAAGTTGATAAGAAAAGACCAATGACTTGTTTCTTTTGTCAGAAGCCTGGTCATTATAAATCACAATGTAGGAAGTATTTAAAATATATTGAGTCGAAAAACATTGGGAAAGAAAATGGATTAGTATTCACTAAACCTTCTGCCCCACCTTCAACAGAAGAAGTTCAAACTTTTTCTCCCTATGCCCCTTTGAGGAAAGAGCTAAAAGAGATTGGTAAAAATATGAATGCACATTCAACCAGTGATAGCAGTGGGAGACAGCCATTGTTATCTTCTCCATGACAGATAGAGGAAAAAGAGATTGAATACCACTCTTTAGTCCCTGTAGCGCCTATATTTTTAGACAAGAGTGGTCGACCTTATTTAAAGGTTAAAATTAATGGACAAAAAGTGAAAACTCTTTTAGACACTGGTGCTCAGATTAGTGTCACTGGTTTGAAATTACCTGTTTTATCGGATGCAGCAATTTGTACAATTGTTGGGTTTAATGGAACAGGTGATTCTCAAGCTAAAATGTGTAAAAATGTTTCTTTTAAAATCCCAGGTCATTTGAAAACTGAAATAGACATGTGGTTTTGTAAAGGATCCGAAAATATCATTGGAGCTGATATTTTGTATCAAAAAGGGTGGATTATTGATTTAGGCAATGGAGTGCTTTGGAAAGGTTCAGCTAATCGTAAGCCTGTGGTAATTGATCCAGCTGATTATTCAGAAGTGGGAAGCATATGTTTGACAGAAACTGTTGACAATGATTACAAATGGCCTGATACAGGAGAGAATTTGAAGTTAAAACAAGTGGTACAGTCACACAAAAAGCTTTGGAGTCAAAAAAAAGAATGATGTTGGATTATTTAAAGGCATTGAAGTTAATGTTGAAGGCAAGGATCATCCTTTCGTGAAGCCATATAAATTACCACCTGATTCTGATGAACCTGTCTCATTGATCATTCAAGAGTTTTTGGAACAGGGTATCATCAGGAAAGCAAATTCTGTAACAAATAATCCTTTATGGGTTGTGGCTAAACGAGATGACCCCAGTGCATATAGACTTTTGATTGACCTAAGAATGCTAAACAAATACATACCATGTTGTTCGCCTATTGTAGCGGAAACACCAGATATCATGTCGCAATTAAATGCTAATGCAAAAGTGTTTTCTGTATTAGACATTGCAAATGGATTTTTTAGTATTTCTTTGGCCAAGAGCTGTCAATACAAATTTTCATTTGTGTATAAAAATGTTTCTTACATTTTTACAAGACTTCCTCAAGGATTTCATAGTTCCCCGTCTATATTTCATCAGGTGTTGGCAAATGTTTTATCAAGATTCTCTAGACCTGATTGTTTAATTCAGTATGTAGATGACATACTTCTTTCAAGTGAAAATGAGGAGGAGCATTTGACTCTTCTGGCAGAATTGTTCACACTTCTGCAAGAAGAAGGTCTCAAGCTGAATACACGCAAAGTTCAGCTTATGAAAAGTGAGGTAAAATTTCTAGGAATTTTGATTGGCCCAGGGAAGAAGCAGCCTTTACAGGAACGTATAGAGGCTATTGCATCTTTACCTGTACCAACAACATTCAAAGCATTGAGACAATTTTTGGGATTGGTAAATTTTTCCAGAGATTTTATCGAGTCATTTGCAGAGAAGGCGAAACCGCTATATGACTTGTTAAAACATACGGAGGATAGTGGATTTGGTCCTTGGAGTGAAGTCCAGCAAAAAGCTTTTGAAATGTTGAAAAACGATTTGCAGTCAGCTCCTGCATTAGCGACAGTGGATAAACAGGCACCATTTGCTTTGCAAGTGCATGCTTCAGAGATTGCCATCTCAGCTGTTTTGCTTCAGAAACAGGGAGAAGATTGGAGAATTCTTGGGTATTTTTCACGTTTAATTACCCCAGTGGAAAGAGGACTTGATGAATGTGTTCGACAATTAGTGGGTGTGCATTATGCAATAAAAGCAACAGAGCATATTGTAGGATTTAACAAAATCATTCTGCAAACCCCACATAGTACCTTGAAGTTCCTTTTTGAGAAAAAATGTTCCTGGAGTCTCTAACCAAAGATTTTCTCAATGGTTAGTGGCTCTGTCACCTAAACAAATACAGGTTGAACATAATGCCAAGTATATCCTTCCTCAGTTGATGGAATACAATGGGCTAGAACATGAATGTTTGTGTGAAGTCCATGAAACACATTCTCCTCTTTTTCGTAGAGAGGCAGAGGAAAATGATGAACCTGTATTTGTTGATGGTTCCAGATATTGTATGTCAGGTAATTATTACAGTGGGTATGCAATTTGGTATCCAAAGCGTAATCTTGCCATACAACACAAGTTGCCAGGACATTTTTCAGCTCAACGAGCAGAACTTGAAGCAGTAAAAACTGTATTGACAACTGACAAGGAAGAGAATAGAGGCTCACTAGTGATTTATAGTGATAGCTCATATGTTGTTCGTTCTCTTACTGATTATTTACCTATTTGGAAACAAAGAGGTTTTGTAGATTCATCCAACAAGACTCTTGTGCAGAAAGAGACATTAGAATCAGTTTTTGACCTTGCAGAGAGTAATCCTCTTGCATATGCTATTGTAAAAATTTGAGCACATAAAAAAGATAATAGTGAGTTATCTATAGGCAATAGAAAGGCTGACACATTAGCAAAGGAAGCAGCTTTGCATGGAGAGTTAGTAATTCAACCTGAAACGGTCTCAATTAATGTTGTGAAAAAGACAGATACACATTTACCTTCATTTTCTGAGGAACAAGAGAGAGACAAGTCCATCTCTTGCCCTTCATCGGATGATTTAGGATCTTCCTTGGTTTTTGAAAACGGGATCCTATGTCACGACGTAGACAGTTTATTGTGTCCTGTAGTACCACAACACCTACTGGTGGAATTTACTAAATTTAACCATGACAGTTTAGGTCACATTGGTAAGCAAAAATTGCTTGAAATTCTCAAAGAGAAATTCTATTGGGACAAAATGGAAGAGACAGTGGACAGTGTAATCAAATCTTGTTTGATTTGTGCACAAGTGAATCCTAGACCAAAGGGTCAGAAACCTCCTTTACAACAAATTCCTCCAGGAGATGGACCTTGGTCTTCTATACAAATAGATTATATAGGGCCATTACCATCAGGAAAAAATGAATTCAGATTTGCATTGGTTTTAGTGGACATTTTCTCGAAGTGGATTGAGATTCTTCCAGTATGCAAAGATGATGCTGTAACAACTGCTAGGATGTTGATTAATCATGTTTTTCCAGTTTGGGGTATACCAGCAAACCTCAGTAGTGACAGAGGATCCCATTTTACAGGTAAAATCATGCAGGCAATGTGCAAAATTTTGGGAATTGAACAGAGATTTCATGTACCATATCATCCACAGTCTGCAGGAATTGTTGAACGGATGAATAGGACTATCAAATCTAGAATTGCAAAAATGTTGTTAGACAGAGGAAATACTTGGGTTGATGTTATTCCTTTTATTTTAATGAGTGTAAGAAGCACAATTTCTGCTGCTACAAAGTATTCTCCTTTTGAATTAATGACAGGGAGGAAAATGCCGCTTGTATTTCCACATGAACCTTTTTTGTCTACACCTCAAAGGGAGGCAATAGAGAAATCAAAATGGTTGCAGATGTTGCAGGACAATTTGAATAGTATTTTGCCGCATGCAGCTACTTGTATGCAAAAAATGGTCCCTCCACATACTTCTAAGTTTGAGAAAGGAGGTCAGCTCATGGTAAAAAGTTTCAGGAAAAGTGGACCATGGCAAAGTAATTGGGAAGGTCCATTTGACATTTTGGATGTTCAAGGGGTAATGGTACAGGTACAAAGGCCCCTCAATTCAGTGAAAAATGCACGTAGACAACAAAAAACGTGGGTGCACACTGATCAATGCAAAATTTATAATCCGAGATAATGATGCTGCATTTCTTTTTCCAGGAATGAATTACAAAAATCTAACCTGGAGAAATTATGGATTCCAAAAGGAAGAAAAGATGTCAGCTCAACAAAAAGGTTTTAGCGAGAGAAAACTCATCAACATCGCAGTATTCATCTTTTCTCTCGTGACAATTTTATCTGTGGTAAAATATATCACAAACTGTTCCAGCTATGCAGAGGTTAACAGGATTGAAGAATTACACAACAAAGACATTGCATTATTCAGAGACAAAAGAGATCTAGATACTGATATCAATATAGATGACAAAAGTGATGAAGACATTGATGTCAATTCAGAGGAACAAAATGATAAAAACACTAATATCAATAGAAAGGACAAAAATGAGAGAGTTATTGATATTAATGCATTTGACAAGAATCATGATTTTAGATACGTTGATATTGATACAGCTGAAGATTTGTATGGATATGTTTGTGTAGGTCAGGGATATGATTGCTGTCTGCAATTGTATTTCATTCATAGCAATAATATTGAGGTCAATGTTAAAATAGAATCTAAAACAAATTTCGTTAAAATGCAGGGATCTTATAGACTAAACAACAAAACTGGAACTTTTGAATGTAATATATTGTTGAGGAGTTTCTGGGCTATATATTTAAAGGGTAATGACTCAACAATTTGGTCTGGAGATGTTACTAATACTATGTCAAGATCTGGGAAAGTATTTTACCCCCTAGATAATTTTTATTACCTTTTTCAAAGTTTCCTAAAAATATTAGATCCAGAACATTTAAATATAATTGGAGATGAAAAAGGAGATTTGGTAAGAACATGGGATTTTAAAGTAACAAGACAATTAACACAAATAAGGGTTAAAATTAGTATTTCTGTGGTCAACATGATTATTCCAGAAATTTATATTTTTCCACAATCTTTGAACATTTTTGAAGATAATGATAGTTTGCATTTGATATGTAAAACAAAAATATATGTACCTCAGGATTCATTGGTAACTTGGAAAAGGAACGATGAATTTTTGGGAAGTTTTCTTCACAGTTCTACTATGATAATTCATAAAGGAATTTATGGTAGTGTGAATTGGATCAATAATACATTTGTTTATCAACAAATGAGAGTATCTTTGAATGATACTGGTATATATGAATGTTGCATATCAATAGTAAATTATCCAATGAAATGTGTGAGAATACTTCAAGGTTTGAGAAGTTAAAATGATTTGGATCAAGTATGTATGTAGAGAGAGAATAGTACTGCGAAGAGTGTGTTAAACAATAGGAGACTGATATACAAAAGGTGACAATCCGTGAGTTTGGTAATATTATGAAATGTTTTGGATACCGCCTAGGAGTCTTTTGCGGGTATTCGGATAGAGGCATTGGGGTTGTAAAAGATCTGAGTGGTGATCGGTGGGAAATCGGGCTGGTTGGAAAGGTTGGTAGAAGTCCAGTGTTTTGTCTAATGGTAATAGTTGGGACGGATGAGTCCACATTGAAGATTCTAACACAAGGGCACGCTTCTGCGGTCATTGATCCATTTTTCCCAGGATTTGGTAAAATGATTTGCAGACATGTTGGCTTTGGCAAACGAGGATTCCATCAGGAAATATGAGTTGAGTAACCGGATGGCGTCCTTTAGGAGGGGAGGGTGGGTTGATTTCCACTTTTTTGCAATTGCCAAACGGGCTGCTATTAGGATGTGTGTCACCAGCGTTTGCAAATGTCTAGGCCAAGAGGGAATTGACAGGCCCAGGAGAAGATCTAGTGGGGACATTGAAATAGTTATATCACACAATGAATAGATTAATTTCCTCACTTTTTCCCAAAATTTTTTGATGAATGGGCAGTCCCACCAAATGTGAGATAGGGATCCAATGTTGTCGCAGCCTCTCCAACATTTAGGTGAAGTGGATGGGTATATCCTTGCCAGTCTTTCCGGGGTGAAGTACCATTTGTGGAACAGTTTCTGTACAGATTCACAATGAGTGATGCAGTGAGATGAACGTAAGGGGGTTATGAGAGCTTTCAAACAGAGTTCATTTGGAGGTGGTTGGTCTACATAGGAGGACCAGTATTGGATGGATGAAGAGAGTATATCCGAAATTGGCGTAGTGATCAACTTGTATGAAAGGGAGATTCCTTTAGTTTTAGGGTCTTTGGAGTTATAAAATTTGAGCAGGGCATGTGAGAATGAGTCTGATTTTGACCAGCAAAGTTTGGATAGAAGGGATCTTATCCGAAGGTAAATAAAGAACGTTTTGGGGGATAGTCCAAAATGATGTTGTAGGTAAGAGAAGGGATGCAGTCCTGAAGGCGAAAAAAGCATACCTATGTTGGAGATACCGGCATTTATCCAGTCTGAGAGGGGTAGATCCGGCGCAAGAAGGGCTATTGCTTCCATGGGAAGTACTGAAAGGGTATCCATTGATATGCCTGAGTTGATTTGTGAGATTGCTGCCCATACCCTTAGGGAAGCGGTGATGGTGCCTAGTAGGTGGTGCGTTGGTTTGAGATTAAGCCAGGTGGCAGCTAGAACATGTTTTGGTTTTGCAAGGAGCGCGGTAGCTTGCTAGCAGTTTCCATGTTGCTTGGTGCTGATCTGACCACCATATTTTTAGTTGGTCTAGGATTGTTGCACGATAATATGCTTGGATGTCCGGAGCACCTAATCCTCCCTGTTGGACCGCGGTCAAGAGTATAGCTTTTTTCACACTGGGACGTTTTTGTTGCCATATAAAGCCATTGATAATTCCTTGAAGTTTTCTTATTTGAGCTTGTACCAGTGGGAGAGGGATTGTACGAAACAGGTATAGGATATGTGGAAGTAGATACATTTTGGCTTGAGCAATCCTTCCCGCCCATGAGGCAGGAGTATGGCTCAGTTCTTTTGCTAGCCGCATGAGCTTTCCCACGAGGTCTTCCAAGTTAGACCTAAGTAAAATATGGCTGGGGAACGGTAATTGGATTCCTAGATAAGGTAGAAAAGAATTGGGGGTCCATGCGAAGGGAGAATTGCTGGAAATAAATTGGGTAGTTAGATGCTCTAGGCCCAGGTTGAGCATAAGGGATTTACTGTGATTTAGTTTGTAGAGGGATATTGAACTGAATGCGTCTAAGATGCGTTGGACTGCAGGAAGGGAATTCTTGGGATTTGTCAGAGCAATAATAACATCATCGGCGTAAAGGCCAATTTTGTGGTCAACATCTCCAATTTTTATTCCTGATATCATCGGGTCAGATCTAATGGCCTGGGCTAAGGGTTCCAATACCATGGCAAATATTAGGGGGGACAGCGGGCAGCCCTGTCTGGTGCCATTGGTGATTTTAAATGGGCTGGACACAACACCAGAAGTCCACACGCGAGCGGTTGGTTGAGTGTATAGGCCGAGTATGGCTGATAGGAAAGATCCTGATATTCCAAATTTACGGAGAACCTCCTCCATGTAGGACCAATAAATCCTATCGAACGCCTTCTCTGCATCCAAAGATAGGAAGAGAGAAGGCGTTCGACCATGTTCCACCCATTGTATTAGGTCGATAAACCGCCTGGTGCCATCTGAGGCCTACCTACCTGGCACAAAGCCAACTTGGTCTGGGTGTATAATTAGTGGGATGACAGTTGCAAGGCGCTGTGCTAAGAGTTTGGCATACATTTTAGTGTCTTTATTTAGGAGAGATATTGGTCGGTAATTGGCGGGGTTATCTGTTGCTTTCCCTGGTTTAGGAATGGTGACCACTAACGCATCGAGGGATTCCTTGGGGATGTTACCTGTGCTTGCGTATTGGTTATAAGTGTTGCAGAGATGGGGGACTAACATTACGTCAAAGCGTTTGTAGTATTCATTAGGGAGCCCATCAGGACCCGGGGCTTTGTGTAGGGGTAGTTGTTTGATGAGCTTATGAATTTCAGTGTGAGCGAAGGGTACTGCAAGAAGATCAAGTTGCTCTGGGGAAATAGAGGGTAGGGAGATGGAAGATAAAAATTTTAAGATGACTGTTTGGTTAGAGGGGGAGGTGGATGGTTCTGATTCTGTGCGGTTGTAGAGTTTGGCATAGAAGTTGCTAAACTCATTGGCGATATCTAACGGGTTAGTTATTCGTTTGCACTGGGAGCTAGTGAGGAATGCAATTTTTTTATTGGAGAGTTGTCTTTTAAGTTGTTTAGCCATAAAGGCACCAGGTTTATTGGCTGCGGAGTAGGTTTGTAGTCTGAGCCGTTTGATGTAGTAATCAAAATTTTTTCTAAGATGATCACTAAGTTGGTATCTAAGGAGTTTTAGTTCTGAGTAGACATCCTCAGAGGGGGATTGTTTGTTTGTTGTTTCCAGGGAGCAGATTCGCTTTAGTAGGGACTCTGTGGTGGAAGAATGAGTTTTTTTGGAGCGGGCTCCAAGTTAAACAGACCCCCTAGGCAAGCTTTGTGGGAATTCCAGGTAATAGCATGGTCGTTTACAGTCGATATTAAAATGAAAATAAGTCTCAATCTCGGATTTTATTTGAGTCTCAAATGTGGGGTTGTTAAGAAGGGAAGTGTTTAGTCTCCAAATTGTGTGTCTGGGAGTTTGGGAGAGGGAGGCTAATTTGATTGTGACCGGCGCGTGGTCTGACCAGGATATTGTTCCTATGCTGGATTCAGTAATGGATTGAAGTAGGTGTTTATCTGTAATGAATAGGTCAATCCGAGAGTAAGACTGATGTGGGGGAGCGAAAAAGGTGTAGTCTCTTTCCATATCATGCAAACACCTCCATGAATAATATAAGTCTTCTCTTTTGAGTAAGGCAGATAATGAGAAGGGCCTACATCTTGTGGTGTTAGAGGTATCCAGAGCTGGGTCAATAACATAATTGAAGTCTCCACATATTATTAAAGGTGCAGATCTGTAAGGCTCCAGTTTGGCAAAGAGGGTAGAGTAGAATTTTTTCTGGGCTGTATTGGGGGCGTATATATTGACTATGATGAGGGGGCGGTTATCAATGGTAGTGGAGAGGATTAGATATCTGTTTTCCACGTCAGATTCACTGTGATGTAGTAAAAAGTTTACTGCCGCACTTACGGCAATCATCACACCTCTTTTTTTTTTGGGACCATTTGCAAAGAAACAATGAGGGTACCTTTTATGGGTGCATAAGGGTTGTTTGAGTTTTGAGAAGTGGGTCTCTTGTACGCAGAGAACATCTGCACGATGAGCTAAAGCTTCTTTCCAGAGTAGGTTTTGTTTAAAAGGAGAATTTAGGCCTTTAACGTTTAAGGAGGTGAGCGTGAGGGTCATGGTGGCAAGAAGACGGAGGCAGCACTTGGGAAGAGAAAGAGACTAAACCTTTTGGCGGTATCTATCAGATATAAATGAAAATAAAGGTTGGTGTAGTACTTGCAAAGGAAAAATGGATGCAGTACACAGTAAATTTTCCAAAATACAGAAAATGCAGTAGTAACAGATAATAAACAAGGCTTAAGTGAATTGTATAACCAACAAGTAATACAAACTTGTGTGCCTAGCACACTTTAACCTGAGGGGTGGAGAAGAGAAGGGTAATAGGTATTGTCCAGGTTGGATTCAGGTAGATAGAGGACCTGGGCTTAACCATAAATCAGTGTTTTCTGACTGTTTTGGATGCCGAATTTCTGCAATCAGGTGATGTGCAAGGAGGACTTCTTTGTCCTGTGTCGCCAGAGGCGATGGGGAGGAGACCCCATTTTGTTAGCTTCCGGTATCCATCCTTTGGAGTAAGGATAGAGATGATTTAGTGTTGATGTGAAACCAGCAATTTAGTTGGAAAGCCCCATCTGTAAATAATTTTCTTCTGTTGGAAGATAGATGTAATGGGGGTGAAAGCTCTGCGCATTTCCATCGTGGCAGAAGACAGGTCAGTGAAAAGCTTGAGATTGGTGTATGGATCCGGTAGGGGTTTCGAAGCTCTAGCGGCAGAGAGGATTTGTTCCTTGACATGAAAATAGTGAATCCAAGCCAAGACATCCCTGGGGATGTCGTCTGAGAGGTGTGATGGCTTTGCGATTCTATGGGCTTGGTCAATCAATGCTTTACGAACGTTAATGCGGGGGAGCAAAGAGGTAATGAGTTGCTGCAGATAGGGAATTATTTTGTTCGGTTTGATTGACTCCGGGATGCCTCTAAATGTAATATTATTCCGCCTGGAGCGGTCTTCTAAATCTGCCAACTTCATTTTAGTATGGTGGATTTCTTCTGTGTGATGTTCGTGCACATCTAACATCTCATTGTGTGCTTTAGAGAAATCTTGCAGGTTATCTTCAAATGCATCTGTTCTTTCTTCCAGGCAGCCAATTCTATCATGCATTTGGGACATAGAGATTTGCAGTTCTCTATGTAGATCCTGTTGCAGGGTGAGAAGCATCGATTTAAGCATTGCTTCTGTGATAGTGTTATCTGTGACAGAAATAGCTGCTAGGGAGGGAGATTGCTGACTGCCATGTGTTGACTAGTTCTGTATTTTGTGCATACACCTCAATCATTGTAGTAGTATGGACATATACATATCTAGATCTCAGAGATCTTACAACAAAGAGGTAGTTCGTTCCGCAATACACATTTATTAATAGGGTTGCATAATCTATACAAAGTACACATCCAACAGTATTTACAACACAATGTACAGTGTAGGTCTCCTGGCTTACATGGTATTTACAAATTACACACAACACCCATATTTACAGTACAGTATAAAATACAAGTATATTAGATTACCTGTTAACTTCAAGTCAGCCCATGGTGACTGCTGTCTGTTCCCACACCAAAGAGTGAGTTAGCTTGGTCACAAAGCATTATATCCCCCCCTCCTTTCTGTAGTGTGGCTAATATAATTCTCCCTAATTGGTCACTGTACCTAGTAAATGTATATTGGGCACAGCCTGATTGGATGAGTCAAAGAAGGCTGTTGTTTACTACCCAGGGAAGATGTTCTCAGGGAGAACAAAAGGCCAACCTTTGAAGTTGAACTAATTACAATAACACCAACACAACACTCAGTATTTTAAATATATTTCCCTCTAACTGAAATATATTTCTAATTGCAATATTTTACCGCGATTAATGGAGATTTCACATAATCCCATAGGGCAACAGATGGCCCCTTGTGGCCAGTTGAAAATATGAGACTCGGCCACACCTAGAATAATGGTTTATGTGCAATCTCCTTCAATATCTGGCACGTTTGACTTTGTCCTCTGAAATGAAATAAAACTCTTTGAGAAGAAAAAAAAACTTTTTAAACTCTCCATCTCTACAGTTCACACTTCTGGATCCCAGTATTGGTAGTCATCACTTGTTCTGGATGTCATAAGTCCAAAATAGAAATCATGAGAAACAGCACCAAAACAAAACAATAAGGAAAAAAAAAAAAAAAACATGAGGATCCTTGTTCTCAACAGTCCAATAATAACAAAATAGTCCGATAATAACAGTACGAAAGTCCATAAGGCGAATCTGGTCCTGTTGCCCTTGCTTCTGGGATGGCCTTCACTGGTAAATCCAATTGGATACAGCATACAATAATAGCCTGGGGACCAGCTTTTCCTGGCTTTCTAAGATTATACTTTATTAATGTGGACAAAGGTAGAGAAAGAAAAACACAAGTACATTTAAAACATATGCATTCAACTGAATGCTTGTCTGGTAAGTCTGAGCCGTAAGGACCTTTGATTAGAATTGTCATAGATATACTGCGACATACTAATGAGACCCCTTTCCCAGTGACATGTGTAACAATTTGAATGGTTACGCCCTTCAGCCAGGTGTCTGATTTTCATCCCCCCATCTTTCTTCCTCCATTGTCATATGCCTGCAAGTACCTCTGCCCCACCTTCTGTGGAATACCACGTTGTGTGTGCGTGTATGACCCTTCACGTGTTCCGGGGAGTTTTGTTGCCATCGCAACTCACCACTAACTCCTTTTACTGAAACTGGGTACAGTTCAACCTTGGCTGGTGCCAAACCTTTTGGCATATAGGTCCGTCCTTGGCTACCGTGTGTAGCTACTGTATGAATCCTGCCTTTAGCAGGCTACGGAAGAGGTCATCACTTTAAGAGTTCTCAGTGCAGATTAGGCAGTGTCGCCTATGCAGACAAAAATAACTTGATTTCAGAATACGGATAAGTGTGATGTCATCAGTCACTAGTGGCTTCAGGAACAATCAAACTAAATTACTCTTAAGTACAATTGTACTATACTCCCTGCTATTTGCCAATCACTATGAGTCTCACCAGTCCCAGTATATCTATATGATATTCACGCAATGCTCTTTGAACTTAGTTATGGCACGAAAAAGAAAACTGACCAACAAACAAAAAATTGATCAATGACCACATATGATGACTGCCCAATATTAGAACTGTAGAGAGGATTGTATGTCACATATACAACGAAAATAGTCACATGACCAGGTGTAACCAGGTGTTACTGTCATAGTTGGTAATAACTACCATGACATACATTTATATAAAACAATTATCCAATGTCGAAAGAGAAGAAGAAAAACTGTTGGAACTTGGTCCATCCCCAAAATGCTATAGGGAAGCTTTAATATTCTATATCAACATTTCTAACCATTTTAAATGTTCTCCATATAATGTTCCCCCCTACTCCCCTCTTTTTTTATTAATTAATTTATTTCACCCTAGTGACACCAAACTCAAGAATCACCATACAAAAAAAATAAAAAATAAATAAAGGTACTATAGGAAAGAAAGAAAAATAGTAAACATTAAAAAAAAAAATTCAAAAAAAAAAAAATTAAAAATCGTTCTTCCCCCCTTTGTTTTTTCTTTCTTTTGTAAAGAAAAAAAATTACCGTTAAGAAAAAAGAAGAATAAAAATGAGAGGAAAAAAAATGTAACAAATTAAAAAAAAAATTGAATCTGTATTCTGTCAAAAAAAAAAAAAACATTGAAACTGCCTTCAAACATTGTAGCTATTCAAAAGGCAACACCCTCTGTCGGTGGTGATTAACATATTAATTGACTCTCAGTGCAAATCTATTTGCAATTCAATCAGGCCACAAGAACTTGTATTACAGAGAGCAGGATCTGTGTTTAAAAAAAAAAAAAAAAAAAAGTTTTAAATGTTTTTCTTTTTAGAATTTAGTTGGGCCTGACTGCAATTAATTGGATTCAAGGCTTCCCCTTAAAACAAAAAAAAATAAAAATTATGTTTTAAGGTCCTCTGTGTTTCAAAGTACTTTGTCCAGTCTGGTCCAATCATTTGTCCTTGTCTGTGTATTTCTCCTAAAATACAAAACTCAAAAATTATTAACACCTCACTGTACCTCTCTGAGAGGTTCATAATGGACTAAACTAGTAGTGGGTGATTGGAACAGACTTCCAGCTGAGATAATGCGTCCATCCACAGTAAGTACAGTCGAAAATGTACAGACACACCCACATATCTGTACTCTGACAAACAAAAAGTTATAGGAAAACCTGGTGTGTTTGTAAGTACTTAAAGTTTAAGAAGACAACATGTAGACATAAAACCTTTACACATATTAACAGCACATGTGTCAATTTGGAAGGAAAAACAAAACACCAGATCTACTGAATCCATAAGATGCCACAGGGTGCAAAGCAATGCATTGTTATGTATTTTCCACGTATTAGAGTGAATGAAACACTATAAAAAAATAAAAAAATAAAAAATTAAAAAAAATAGTAGTATGGACATATACATATCTAGATCTGAGAGATCTTACAACAAAGAGGTAGTTCGTTCCGCAATACACATTTATTAATAGGGTTACATAATCTATACAAAGTACACACCCAACAGTATTTACAACACAATGTACAGTGTAGGTCTCCTGGCTTACATGGTATTTACAAATTACCCACAACACCCATATTTACAGTACAGTATAAAATACAAGTATATTAGATTACCTGTTAACTTCAGGTCAGCCCATGGTGACTGCTGTCTGTTCCCACACCAAAGAGTGAGTTAGCTTGGTCACAAAGCATTATATCCCCCCCCCTCCTTTCTGTAGTGTGGCTAATATAATTCTCCCTAATTGGTCACTGTACCTAGTAAATGTATATTGGGCACAGCCTGATTGGATGAGTCAAAGAAGGCTGTTGTTTACTACCCAGGGAAGATGTTCTCAGGGAGAACAAAAGGCCAACCTTTGAAGTTGAACTAATTACAATAACACCAACACAACACTCAGTATTTTAAATATATTTCCCTCTAACTGAAATATATTTCTAATTGCAATATTTTACCGTGATTAATGGAGATTTCACATAATCCCATAGGGCAACACATGTGTGCCTGCCACTACAGAAGACCATAGCTGCTTTTTAGCTTGGGGCTCCTTGTTGGGGGAGCTAACAGGGGAGGTAGCTAGCCTCTTACCTCTGTCTGGCTGTTGCTCTCCTGCAGCATCGTCTAGGGGTGGGAGAGTGTCCATGTTGTCCCTCAGGGTGTTAGTTAGAGGGTCCCCCAGTTGGTGCATTGGCAGTGTGGCGGTAGCAGGCAGATTGCCTGTGTTTGTTTATCTCATGCTGCTGGAGCCGGCGCCATCTTGGGCTCTCTGCATGATCGCGGCTGGCGGGTAATAGTCCGTGAGACGGCGTGGTACAGGCGGATTGTACCGCCGCCTAGACATGCCTTGGGGTGTCCCGAATCTTCCCCGCTCTGTTAGGGTGAGAGGCAGGGAGGATTAGGCGCCGAGAGTTGCTTAAATCCAGGCCGTGGAACAGAGCTCGGACTTCAGGTGTCCATCCCGGTCCGCAGCAGACCACGCCCCCACATTTGTGGCTTTTTAAATCACAATTAGTGTCTGTGTATAAATAGTCAATGTGTTTGTTAGCTCTCACATGGATGCACTAAGCAGGCTAGAACTGAACCATGAGGAGGTAGAAAAACAGTCAAAAGACTTAATTAAACTTTACAAAGATGGAAAAGGATATACAAAGATATCCAAAGCCTTGAATATGCCAGTCAGTACTGTTTAATCACTTATTAAGAAGTGGAAAATTAGGGGCTCTTTTAAAACCCAGCCAAGGTCAGGTAGACCAAGAAAGATTGCAGCCACAACTGGCGGAAGAATTGCTCAGGATACAAAGAAAAACCCACAGGTAGCCACAGGAGAAATACAGGCTGCTCTCCAAAAAGATGATGTGGTTGTTTCTAAGGAGCACAATTCAACAATACTTGAACAAAAAAGAGCTGCATGGTTGAGGTGCCAGAAGGAAGCCTTTACTGTGTCGATGCCACAAAAGAAAGCCAATGAGGCATGTCAAGGTGTTGTTGGGCATATTGTAACCAGGCTTTTTTTGTGGAATTTGTACAGTAAAGGCTTCTTTCTGGCAACTTGACCATGCAGCTCTTGTTTTGTTCAAGTATCATCGTATTGTGCTCCTTAAAAACAATCACACTTGCTTTTTCCAGAGCAGCCTGTATTGCTCTTGAGGTTACCTGTGGGTTTTTCTTTGTATCCCAAACAGTTCCTGTGGCAGTTGTGGCTGAAATCTTTCTTGATCTACATGACCTTGGCTTGGTATCAAGAGATCACCAAATTTTCCACTTCTTATTATGTGGTTGAACAGCACTGACATCTTTTTATATCCTTTTCCATCTTTGTAAAGTTTCATTACCTTGTTATGCAGGTCTTTTGACAGTTTTTTTCTATATCCTCATGGCTCAGTGCCCAGCCTGCTTAGTGCATCCACGTGAGAGCTAACAAACTCATTGACTATTCATACACAGACACTAATTGTGATTTTAAAAAGCCACAAATGTGGGAAATTAACCTTTAATTGCCATTTTAACCTGTGTGTGCCACCTTCTGTGTCTGTACCAAGGCCAAACGTTCCAGGGTATGTAAACTTTTGAACAGAGTCATTTGGGTAGTTTCTGTTGTCATTATGATTTAAAAAGAGTAAACACAGTTGATTGATAATAAATGGCTTCAGCTAAACACTAACCATGAGTGAAAGAAATGTTTTTGTGTTATCGTTCATATTCTCTGAAAAATGACCAAAAAATTATAAATTCTGCCAGGGTATGTAAACTTATGAACACAACTGTAAGTATGAATCTTGAAGAAAAAAAATAAAAACATTCTCCTATTTCAAAGAATACTATTTTTAACACCTCCAATGGCTGAGGAAGGCTTTACCTAGGAGTTTAGGTGATTCTGTGGTTATTCATGTTGGGTGGGGAGTATCTACCCCTCCTTTAACGTGAAGAAGTTACCCCCCACCACCCACCCACCCAATTCATGCCGCAATCCAGATGCCCGCTATTTGAAGAAATAACTACATCTTTTACATGGAAATCTTTGTTGTTCTAATGCCATAGGGGGTCCTGGGATGAGTCCAGAAGCTTTGCCAATCCATCATTTTAGTTCCTCCGCCTTTTAAAGTTAAGGGTTAAAGGAGGACTCCTGCTGCGGAAATGTTCTTGGGAATGCCTAAGAGGAGGAGCCATGATGCCAACCCAAAGCCTGAGAGTTCCAGTGAACACCACAAGAGAAAGATCTGAGGTGCCAGCCCAAAGGCCCAAACCTAGCCCAAAAGCATCAGTTCCAGTCTGTGGATGTCAAGTTCTGTACTTACAAAGAAGCAAGTTTTTATAGGGGTGGAGAATCTTCTGATTGCATGGATGAGTACAGAATCAAATCCTTTGGAGGTATTTTAGAAGTTTAGTAAATTAAATTAAGAAGTGAAATAATGTAGACATTGAATACTGGAAATTTGATGGACATTTATAAGCCATACAAAAGAGACTCTTTTTTTTTGTTCTTTTCTATTTTTGCTGAAGACTATTTCATTACCCTATAGACTGTCATGCCCCCTCCCTCTTGTTTTTCATGAAATGTCACTCCCCATCCCCTTTATTTTTCATGGACAATTGCTGTACAGCTGAGATCCTGATATCTACTAATGCTGATGTGTTTATTGTTCTCCATTTTATAAATGCTTATTCTAATGGCACTTCTTTCATTTATCTCTGTATACTTTGCAATCAAATTTGTTATGTGTTTGATTTCAAAGATAAAGTCTAGGAGGGTGAGGCAGGCTGAGGAGGATTATGAGAATTATGAGTTAGAATTATATTTTTAGAAGGAACAAAGGGAAGGATTGATAGGATAGTGGCTCTCCTAGGTTATTGATCATCTGACTGTATTAATCATATAAAACTATTTGCAACGCTTTATGAAACTAAGGCTGAGCTATTGCTTTAGACTGAAATATTAAATGTCACACTGTGTACTCAGGAAATTGCTTAAAGTAGAGAAAGGAGAAGGAGAAGTGATTCTAGCTCTAGCTTAACTGCAAGAACATATTTACACAATAATGTTTGGAAAGGAACAAACAACTATAAGAACACATGTACATAAGAGTTCTGGTAAATAGGGATGAGCCGAACACCCCCTGGTTCGGTTTTGTACCAGAACATGCGAACAGGCAAAAAATTTGTGCGAACACACAAACACTGTTAAAGTCTATGGGACGCGAACGTGAAAA
The DNA here is from genome assembly GCA_037952835.1 of Lithobates septentrionalis. Lineage (NCBI taxonomy): Eukaryota > Metazoa > Chordata > Amphibia > Anura > Ranidae > Lithobates > Lithobates septentrionalis. The sequence goes on along the minus strand of JBBDGP010000572.1, from coordinate 1,232,922 downwards.
ATCAAAAGTGCTCATTTTATAGGCTTATATGCAAGTTATTGCCATAAAAAGTGTTTGGGGACCCGGGTCCTGCCCCAGGGGACATGATCAATGCAAAATAACGTTTTAGAAACTGACGTTTTTTCGGTAGCATTGATTTTAATAATAAAGTGAAACAATAAAAATTAAATATTCCTTTAAATATCATGCCTGGGGGGTCTCTTTAGTCCGCCTGTAAAGTAGCACATCTTTCCCATGTTTATACCACAGCAAAATTACATTTCTAAAGGTAAAAATGTCATTTAAAACTGCTTGCGGCTGTAATGTATTGTCGTATCCCAGCAATATAGATAAAAATCATTGAAAAAAATGGAGTGAATGTCCCCCCCAAAATCCATACCAGGCCCTTCAGGTCTGGTATGGATATTAAGGGGAACCCCACACCAAAATTTAAAAAACCAAGGGCATGGGGGTCCCCCAAGCACTACATACTCTGAACAGCAGTATATATACTAAATGGCTTGCCCTATATACTCTGCAGAAAAATTGGGCCTTAGGTGTTGGTGGTGCTAGAACACTGTAACCCCTCACAGTTACTCTTGTTGGGCACAGTAACGGGCCCTGCTGTGAAATATTATATAAAAAATTGTAATTACATGGCCCTGTTAAACAGGGGCAGAAAAATTGGGCCTTGGGTGGTGGTGCCAGAACACTGTAACGCCTCACAGTTACTCTTGTTGGGTGCAGGAACAGGCTCTGCTGTGAAATATTATATAAAAAATATTACATCAAAAATATAGCAATTTGGCCAAGCTAGAATTTAGACGCTGACAAACAAAAAAGAGGCACCTGTAAGTGCAATATTAAAAAACTTTTAATATCTCAAAAGGGATTAAGAACACTTACAGGATGGATAATGAGAGGAATGCATCATATGTATAATGAGGGTGATCTGGCATCATGTGGTCCCAGTGTATATCAAGAATTTCCAGAGAAGTCACTATGCAGCAGAAGAACGTCCCAGCAGGGCCAGCAGGAAGACGCCACAGCTCTGGAGACACCAATGGAGCCGCCACACTGTCAGAATTAGCGTTGGACGTGAATACCGGAAGTGACATCAGCAGAAACTGGACCTACAACTAGCGTGGACCACAAACAGGAAGTGAAGTCATCAAAAAGGAACGAATTTCGGAACTTCTGATTGGTTCCTTCTTCAACCTATAGCTAGAGATTAGGATGACATAGCTATTTATACTCTATGGGCGGGCTGTGGGCAGGACCATGGGTGGGGAAGGGAGGGGGAAAAGAGAAACAACGTTAGTCCGGTAATTATAATGTGCAGTGCAAACATAAAGACACAGAAAGTGATAAAGATTGATGTATAAAAAGCTGCACTAGTTGCATACTTGGCACACAGAAGGAAAACAGATAAAATAGGGTAACAGAAAAATACTGAGGGAGCGCAGTGCTCAAACTGTCCGTGACACTGGACATGCAGATGTAATCCCTCTGTGCTGAACAGTAAACATATGAAATACATAATTAAGGTATATTTAAAAAGGTATTTTTAAAAAAGGTTTTTGAAGTTAAAATATATATATATATATATATATATATATATATATATACATATATATATATATATATACATATATATATATATATATATATATATATATATATATATATATATATATATATATATATATATATATATATGGATATATATATATAAAAGATATAAAAAAAAAAAAAAATATATATATATATATATATATATGGATATATATATATAAAAGATATAAAAAAAATATATATATATATATATATATCATAAAAAAATCATAAAAAATTGCATTAAAAAAAACAAACAAAATAAAAACGCATAGAAAAAAATTGCATACAAGACACATAAAAAATGTGTAAAAAATACATCTGTGCATGCATTTACATATGAGTATAAACACATGCCTATTCACAGACACATATGTAAACATCTCTCAAGGAGCAGTATGTAGATAATATCAATATGAATGAATGAATGTACTATATGAAACAGCAATTAACCCATCAAAGCAGCGCTATTTTCAGTCCTCAATGCTGACTGATAAAACAAAGTCTTTGTAAATACAAGCAACACACATGCAGGCAGGCAAATTCCAACAAAGACACAGCGGTTGGAGTTCGGTCTGGATTCCCTTATATGAATAGTAGATCTGATGAGTGCACCTTTCACCATCTATTGGGACACCTTGTGCTGCACACACCCCGTAGGGGTTCAAACTCACCGGAGCCAAGAGGTTAACAAGCCTTGGATCAAAACCTCTCTCTGGTTACTCCCGAAGTCCTCCAGGGTTGATAATCAGATAACAGCAACAATGTCCACATGTAAAAAAGAGACCCCGAATAGTCCAGTACCATTTTGATAATTTATTGTACAGTAAGTCACAAATAAGAGAAAAAAACTAAAAAAATAAATACACTGTAAAAATCAGTGGGCGCAGTTCCTTACAAAGGATAGCCTTCTAGCTTTCAGTTGGTTGGTAATAGTGGATAACTCAAACTGCTTCTCTCTACAAGAGCACGATACCACGGCAACCGTTATCACGTGAGGACGCAGTGTGCTTCTAGCCTGAAGCTTCAGACACGAGAGGGAGGAAGTGCGGATCAGCTGTGCCTGGTTGACACGCAGTGCGCTCCAAGCTTGTAGTTGTATACTAGTGGAATGAAGGACTGATCAGCTGTGAGTGTGTATCATCCATCCAGTCTGCAACCAATACCCTTGTGCTTTGAGAGAAGCAGTTTGAGTTATCCACTATTACCAACCAACTGAAAGCTAGAAGGCTATCCTTTGTAAGGAACTGCGCCCACTGATTTTTACAGTGTATTTATTTTATTAGTTTTTTTCTCTTATTTGTGACTTACAATAAATTATCAAAACGGTACTGGACTATTCGGGGTCTCTTTTTTACATGTGGACATTGTTGCTGTTATCTGATTATCAACCCTGGAGGACTTTGGGAGTAACCAGAGAGAGGATTTGATCCAAGGCTTGTTAACCTCTTGGCTCCGGTGAGTTTGAACCCCTACGGGGTATGTGTAGCACAAGGTGTCCCAAAAGATGGTGAAAGGTGCACTCATCAGATCTACTATTCATATAAGGGAATCCAGACCGAACTCCAACCGCTGTGTCTTTGTTGGAATTTGCCTGCCTGCATGTGTCTTGCTTGCATTTACAAAGACTTTGTTTTATCAGTCAGCATTGAGGACTGAAAATAGCGCTGCTTTGATGGGTTAATTGCTGTTTCATATAGTACATTCATTCATCCATATTTATATTTCTTTTTGTATTAAGTGGCTGCTGAGAGATATCTCACTCAGAATATGGTGACATCAGGGTAAATCACTGTGGTTTATTACGATTATTATCTTCCATCTGCATATACCGAATATCCTTTAGCGCTGAGATAGGAGGATTGGAGTAGGGCTTATTGTCTCCTTTTTGTTTGTATGTAGATAATATCATCCAGTAGGGCGGTGATGGGCACCATTATACATAAAGGCTGGTGACACTATATAGTTGTTATATAAGTGGTGTAATGGTGAAAGGGGAGTATGACCTGAGTATTTATAGTATAGCACTAATTTCAAAATCCTTGTTTAACCCTCCAGGTGCCAGCATATCCAGAAAGAAAATCAAAAACATTTCTCTCTGGCAGAGCTTTCTGAGGCGCTCAGCCGGAGGGAGGTCTCTAGGCATCGCCTCAATCATTCAAACCTTTAAACCTGTGAAGCGATTTGTTGTGGTATTCAAGGAAGTGCCTAGTAGGGATGAGCTTCGTGTTCAAGTCAAACCCATGTTCGACTCGAACATTGGCTGTTCGGTCGTTCGCCGAATTCCGAACGTTATGGGCTGTTCGCGCCAAATTCGTGTGGTACGGCACGGCCCATAATTCACTGCGGCATCTCAGTGCATTGCTGGCTGATGATTGGCCAAGCATGCACTATGACCCGCATGCTTGGCCAATCACAGCGCCGTCGGTAGAGAGAGCTGTAATTGGCCAAAGCCAGGGTGGCTTTGGCCAATTATGGCTCAGAGAGTTTAGAACACGCCCCACACTATATAAGGCCGCCTACACGGCGGCCCTGTGTAGTGTGTGTTCCGGCGTTGAAAGAGAGATAGATAGACAGAGAGACAGTGTCATTCCATTTGAGTTAGATAGATTAGGCAGGACAATCAGTGAGTTAGCTGCACTTACAGTGTATTGTGTATATATATGCATCCCAGGTGTTGCATATATATATATATACACTGTATTCAGTTTAGCTAGATCCGTTCCTGTTATCTTCTTACTAACAGGCAGGCTTGTCTTGTTACAGTATTTACAGCTACCTGAAGAAAATTGCTGGTGTTCTTTTGATCCTATTAGTACCACAGTCAGGCAGCTAGACTATTTACAGTTAGTGCAGTGCGTCCTGCTCACAGTGTTCAGCTAAAACTACAAGTTAGTGGGGTGCGTCCTGCTCACAGTGTTCAGCTAAACCTACAAGTTATTTTTTTGCGAGCTCTGCACAGTGTTCATCTAAAGCTACAAGTTAGTGCAGTGCGCCCTGCTCACAGTGTTCAGCTAAAACTACAAGTTATTGTAGTGAGACCTCTGCACAGTGTTCATCTAAAGCTACAAGTTAGTGCAGTGCGTCCTGCTCTAGGTGTTCAGCTAAAACTACAAGTTAGTGTAGTGAGACCTCTGCACAGTGTTCATCTAAAGCTACAAGTTAGTGCAGTGCGTCCTGCTCACAGTGTTCAGCAAAAACTACAAGTTAGTGTAGTGAGACCTCTGCACAGTGTTCACCTAAAGCTACAAGTTAGTGCAGTGCGTCCTGCTCACAGTGTTCAGCTAAAACTACAAGTTAGTGTAGTGAGACCTCTGCACAGTGTTCATCTAAAGCTACAAGTTAGTGCAGTGCGTCCTGCTCACAGTGTTCAGCTAAAACTAAAAGTTAGTGTGGTGCGTCCTCCTCACAGTGTTCAGCTAAACCTACAAGTTATTTTTATGCGAGCTCTGCACAGTGTTCAGCTAAAGCTACAAGTTAGTGCAGTGCGTCCTGCTCACAGTGTTCAGCTAAAACTACATGTTAGTGTGGTGCGTCCTCCTCACAGTGTTCAGCTAAACCTACAAGTAATTTTTTTGCGAGCTCTGCACAGTGTTCAGCGAAAGCTACAAGTTAGTGCAGTGGGTCCTGCTCACAGTGTTCAGCTAAAACTACAAGTTAGTGTAGTGAGACCTCTGCACAGTGTTCATCTAAAGCTACAAGTTAGTGCAGTGCGTCCTGCTCACAGTGTTCAGCTAAAACTACAAGTTAGTGTAGTGAGACCTCTGCACAGTGTTCATCTAAAGCTACAAGTTAGTGCAGTGCGTCCTGCTCACAGTGTTCAGCTAAAACTAAAAGTTAGTGTAGTGAGACCTCTGCACAGTGTTCATCTAAAGCTACAAGTTAGTGCAGTGCGTCCTGCTCACAGTGTTCAGCTAAAACTACAAGTTAGTGTAGTGAGACCTCTGCACAGTGTTCATCTAAAGCTGCAAGTTAGTGCAGTGCGTCCTGCTCACAGTGTTCAGCTAAAACTACATGTTAGTGTGGTGCATCCTCCTCACAGTCTTCAGCTAAACCTACAAGTTAGTGTAGTGAGACCTCTGCACAGTGTTCATCTAAAGCTACAAGTTAGTGCAGTGCGTCCTGCTCACAGTGTTCAGCTAAAACTACAAGTTAGTGTGGTGCGTCCTCCTCACAGTGTTCAGCTAAACCTACAAGTTAGTGTAGTGAGACCTCTGCACAGTGTTCATCTAAAGCTACAAGTTAGTGCAGTGCGTCCTGCTCACAGTGTTCAGCTAAAACTACAAGTTAGTGTAGTGAGACCTCTGCACAGTGTTCATCTAAAGCTACAAGTTAGTGCAGTGCGTCCTGCTCACAGTGTTCAGCTAAAACTACAAGTTAGTGTAGTGAGACCTCTGCACAGTGTTCATCTAAAGCTACAAGTTAGTGCAGTGTGTCCTGCTCACAGTGTTCAGCAAAAACTACAAGTTAGTGTGGTGAGACCTCTGCACAGTGTTCATCTAAAGCTACAAGTTAGTGCAGTGCGTCCTGCTCACAGTGTTCAGCTAAAACTACAAATTAGTGTAGTGAGACCTCTGCACAGTGTTCATCTAAAGCTACAAGTTAGTGCAGTGCGTCCTGCTCACAGTGTTCAGCTAAAACTACAAGTTAGTGTAGTGAGACCTCTGCACAGTGTTCATCTAAAGCTACAAGTTAGTGCAGTGCGTCCTGCTCACAGTGTTCAGCTAAAACTACAAGTTAGTGTAGTGAGACCTCTGCACAGTGTTCATCTAAAGCTACAAGTTAGTGCAGTGTGTCCTGCTCACAGTGTTCAGCAAAAACTACAAGTTAGTGTGGTGAGACCTCTGCACAGTGTTCATCTAAAGCTACAAGTTAGTGCAGTGCGTCCTGCTCACAGTGTTCAGCTAAAACTACAAGTTAGTGTAGTGAGACCTCTGCACAGTGTTCATCTAAAGCTACAAGTTAGTGCAGTGCATCCTGCTCACAGTGTTCAGCTAAAACTACAAGTTAGTGTGGTGCGTCCTCCTCACAGTGTTCAGCTAAACCTACAAGTTAGTGTAGTGAGACCTCTGCACAGTGTTCATCTAAAGCTACAAGTTAGTGCAGTGCGTCCTGCTCACAGTGTTCAGCTAAAACTACAAGTTAGTGTGGTGCGTCCTCCTCACAATGTTCAGCTAGACCTACAATTTATTTTTTTGCAAGCTCTGCACAGTGTTCAGCTAAAGCTACAAGTTAGTGCAGTGCGTCCTGCTCACAGTGTTCAGCTAAAACTACAAGTTAGTGTAGCGAGACCTCTGCACAGTGTTCATCTAAAGCTACAAGTTAGTGCAGTGCGTCCTGCTCACAGTGTTCAGCTAAAACTACAAGTTAGTGTAGTGAGACCTCTGCACAGTGTTCATCTAAAGCTACAAGTTAGTGCAGTGCATCCTGCTCACAGTGTTCAGCTAAAACTACAAGTTAGTGTAGTGAGACCTCTGCACAGTGTTCATCTAAAGCTAAAAGTTAGTGCAGTGCGTCCTGCTCACAGTGTTCACCTAAAACTACATGTTAGTGTGGTGCGTCCTCCTCACAGTCTTCAGCTAAACCTACAAGTTAGTGTAGTGAGACCTCTGCACAGTGTTCATCTAAAGCTACAAGTTAGTGCAGTGCGTCCTGCTCACAGTGTTCAGCTAAAACTACAAGTTAGTGTGGTGCGTCCTCCTCACAGTGTTCAGCTAAAACTACAAGTTAGTGTAGTGAGACCTCTGCACAGTGTTCATCTACAGCTACAAGTTAGTGCAGTGCGTCCTGCTCACAGTGTTCAGCTAAAACTACAAGTTAGTGTAGTGAGACCTCTGCACAGTGTTCATCTAAAGCTAAAAGTTAGTGCAGTGCGTCCTGCTCACAGTGTTCAGCTAAAACTACAAGTTAGTGTAGTGAGACCTCTGCACAGTGTTCATCTAAAGCTACAAGTTAGTGCAGTGTGTCCTGCTCACAGTGTTCAGCAAAAACTACAAGTTAGTGTGGTGAGACCTCTGCACAGTGTTCATCTAAAGCTACAAGTTAGTGCAGTGCGTCCTGCTCACAGTGTTCAGCTAAAACTTCAAGTTAGTGTGGTGCGTCCTCCTCACAGTGTTCAGCTAAACCTACAAGTTATTTTTTTGCGAGCTCTGCACAGTGTTCAGCTAAAGCTACAAGTTAGTGCAGTGCGTCCTGCTCACAGTGTTCAGCTAAAACTACATGTTAGTGTGGTGCGTCCTCCTCACAGTGTTCAGCTAAACCTACAAGTTATTTTTTTGCGAGCTCTGCACAGTGTTCGGCTAAAGCTACCTGTAGAAGGTTGGTGGTGTTTTCCTGATCCTATCACTACCGCAGGCAGCTAAAAAAGCTACAAGTTAGTTTTTTGCAAGCTCTGCACAGTGTTCAGCTAAAGCTACCTGTAGAAGGTTGGTGGTGTTCTCATACTACAGGCAGGCAGTTGATTTTGCTAGCTGCAGTATCAGTACATATATACAGTGGCTTGCGAAAGTATTCGGCCCCCTTGAACTTTTCAACCTTTTGCCACATTTCAGGCTTCAAACATAAAGATATAAAATTTTAATTTTTTGTGAAGAATCACCAACAAGTGGGACACAATTGTGAAGTGGAATGAAATCTATTGGATATTTTAAACTTTTTTAGCAATTAAAAAACTGAAAAGTGGTGCATGCAAAATTATTCGGCCCCTTTACTTTCAGTGCAGAAAACTCACTCCAGAAGTTCAGCGAGGATCTCTGAATGATCCAATGTTGTCCTAAATGACTGATGGTGATAAATAGAATTCACCTGTGTGTAATCAAGTCTCTGTATAAATGCACCTGCTCTGTGATAGTCTCAGGGTTCTGTTGAAAGCGCAGAGAGCATCATGTAGACCAAGGAACACACCAGGCAGGTCCGTAATACTGTTGTGGAGAAGTTTAAAGCCGGATTTGGATACAAAAAGATTTCCCAAGCTTTAAACATCCCAAGGAGCACTGTGCAAGCGATCATTTTGAAATGGAAGGAGTATCAGACCACTGCAAATCTACCAAGACCTGGCTGTCCCTCTAAACTTTCAGCTCAGACAAGGAGAAGACTGATCAGAGATGCAGTCAAGAGGCCCATGATCACTCTGGATGAACTGCAGAGAACTACAGCTGAGGTGGGAGAGTCTGTCCATAGGACAACAATCAGTCGTACACTGCACAAATCTGGCCTTTATGGAAGAGTGGCAAGAAGAAAGCCATTTCTCAAAGATATCCATAAAAAGTCTCGTCTAAAGTTTGCCACAAGCCACCTGGGAGACACACCAAACATGTGGAAGAAGGTGCTCTGGTCCGATGAAACCAATATTGAACTTTTTGGCCACAATGCAAAACGATATGTTTGGCATAAAAGCAACACAGCTCATCACACTCAACACACCATCCCCACTGTCAAACATGGTGGTGGCAGCATCATGGTTTGGGCCTGCTTTTCTTCAGCAGGGACAGGGAAGATGGTTAAAATTGAGGGGAAGATGGATGCAGCCAAATACAGGACCATTCTAGATGAAAACCTGTTGGAGTCTGCAAAAGACCTGCAACTGGGACAGAGATTTATCTTCCAACAAGACAATGATCCCAAACATACAGCAAAATCTACAAAGGAATGGTTCACAAATAAACGTATCCAGGTGTTAGAATGGCCAAGTCAAAGTCCAGACCTGAATCCATTCGAGAATCTGTGGAAAGAGCTGAAAACTGCTGTTCACAAACGCTCTCCATCCAACCTCACTGAGCTTGAGCTGTTTTGCAAGGAAGAATGGGCAAGAATTTCAGTCTCTCGATGTGCAAAACTGATAGAGACATACCCCAAGCGACTTGCAGCTGTAATCGCAGCAAAAGGTGGCTCTACAAAGTATTAACGCAAGGGGGCCGAATAATTTTGCACGTCCCACTTTTCATTTTTTTATTAGTTAAAAAAGTTTCAAAAATCCAAAAGATTTTGTTCCACTTCACAATTGTGTCCCACTTGTTGGTGATTCTTCACAAAAAATTAAAATTTTATATCTTTATGTTTGAAGCCTGAAATGTGGCAAAAGGTTGAAAAGTTCAAGGGGGCCGAATACTTTCGCAAGCCACTGTATATATATATATATATATATATATATATATATATATATATATATCCCAGCTTAGTGCAGCTACAGGCCATTAGTATGTCTGGAAGGCCAAGAAGGAGAGGCAGACAGTCACAAGCCAATAAGAGAGGGCAAGTAGGCTCTGTGTCTAGTGCTGGTCGTGGAGACGGTGCATCCTCATCAGCACGTAGCCGTGGGGCACGCTTGGCCATTTTTTCGGCAGCTGGCCGTGTTGAGCTGGAAGACTTGGTTGAGTGGATGACCAAGCCGTCCTCATCCTCCTCATCCTCTCTCACCCATGCTCAGGGTACTTTGTCTGGCAAAGCAGCGGCCTCTTCCCTCGGCTCAATGTCATCAGTGACTTTTCGCTAGCCCCACCTTGTCCTCCTGAGGAGTCCCTCGAACTGTTTGACCACAGTGTTGGGTACATGCTCCAGGAGGATGCCCAGCGTTTGGAAGGCTCTGATGATGATACTGAGCTCGATGAAGGCAGTAACATGAGCATGGACAGAGGGGGTGCCCAAGAAGGACAGCAATCTGGCAGTCATGTTCCCCCTGCTGCAGCATACTGCCGGGTTTGCTCCAGTGATGAGGAAGGAGGGGATGATGAGGTCACTGACTCAACGTGGGTGCCTGATAGGAGAGAGGAGGCGGAGGAGGAGGTGGCACATCACCAACGAGGCAGGATGCCCTCCAGGGGCCAGCCTAAGAGCAACACATTGACTGCATCACACCCCAAAGCTCCACATGTGCAGGGCGCTGCAGTCTCTGCGCGTTATTCCAAAAGTTCTTTGGTGTGGGCCTTTTTTGAGACAAGTGCATCAGATAGCACCGCTGCTATTTGCAACATATGTCTCAAGTGTATCTCGTGTGGCCAAAACATCTCCCGCTTGGGTACCACATGCTTGACCAGACATATGTTGACCTGCCATGCAGTTCGTTGGCAAGCGTATCTAAAAGACCCACACCAAAGAACAAAGAGGACCTCTCCTTGCTCCTCATCAGCTGAGATCTCCAACCCCACTATACCTTCAGTCCTCTCTGAGACCTGCACTGAGAGGAATGAAGGTGTAGAATTAGGTGTGTCACAGCCAAGTACTTGTGGGAAATCTGCTTTTGGTACACCAACGTCAGATTGTACCAGGCAAATTTCCCTGTCCCAGCTGCTGCACCGCCGAAAGAAGTTTGCTCCCAGCCATCCACATGCCCAGCTGTTGAATGCTAGCTTGGGAAAATTGCTAGCACTTCAACTGCTGCCTTTTCAGTTGGTAGACTCTGCCCCCTTCCGTGAGTTTGTGGCATGTGCGGTTCCTCAGTGGCAGGTGCCCAAACGCCACTTTTTCTCACGGAAGGCGATTCCGGCTCTCTACCGGCATGTGGAAGGCAATGTCCATGCCTCGCTGGACAGGGCGGTCAGCGGTAAGGTGCATATTACTGCTGACTCATGGTCCAGCAGGCATGGACAGGGATGTTACCTAAGTTTCACAGCGCATTGGGTGACTCAGCTGGCAGCTGGGAAGGATGCAGGACAAGGTGCAGTAGTGTTGGAGGTTGTTCCGCCACCACGCCTCCAAAATGCCACTACTAATGATTGTGACACACCTCTCTCCTCCACCCCCTCCTCTTCTTCTTCCTCCATGGCCTCTTCCTGTGCTTTGTCCTCGCAACCAGCGGTGCTCCGTAGCCGTTCAAGGGGCTACGCAAGTACGCAGGCCAAAAGATGCCATGTGGTGCTTGAGCTGGTGTGCTTGGGGACAGGAGCCACACTGGGGCAGAGGTTCTGTCAGCTCTGCGGGGGCAGGTTCAGAGGTGGTTGACGCCACGCCAACTTAAGTCAGGAATGGTGGTTTGCGACAATGGCACCAACCTCCTCTCTGCCCTCCGACAGGGACAAATGACCCATGTGCCCTGTTTGGCTCACGTCCTTAACTTGGTGGTGCAGCGGTTCTTGGGCAGGTACCCGGGCTTACAGGATGTCCTGAGGCAGGCCAGGAAATTCTGTGTGCATTTCCACCGGTCATATAATGCCAGTGCTCGGCTGGTGGACCTCCAAAAGGAGTTTAACCTGCCCAAGAACCGCCTAATCTGTGACATGCCCACCAGGTGGAACTCAACGTTGGCCATGCTGCAGCGGCTGCACACGCAGCAGAGGGCCATCAATGAGTACCTGTGCGACTATGGCACCAGGACAGGGTCAGGGTAGCTTGTTTTTTTTTCCCCACGCCAGTGGGCCATGATCAGGGATGCATGCACTGTCCTGTCACCATTTGAGGAGGCCACGAGGATGGTGAGCAGTGACAGTGCATTCATCAGTGACACTGTCCCCCTTGTCCACCTGTTGGAGCACACGCTGCGTGGAATAATGGACAGGGCACTTGAGGCAGAACAGAGGCAGGAAGAGGAGGACTTCCTTAGCTCTCAAGGCCCCCTTTATCCAGACAGTGTTCCTGCGTGCCCGCCGATCACACAGGAAGAGGACGAGGAGGAGGAGCAGGAGGAAGATTGTGTCAGTATGGAGGTGGAGCCTGGCACTCAGCATCAGCAGCAGTCTTTAAGGGATCAGTCCCAAGAAACACATGGACTTGTACGTGGCTGGGAGGAGGTGGCTGCGGACCATGTCGTCCTTAGTGACCCAGAGGACTCCGGACCGAATGCCTCAGCAAACCTACGCTGCATGGCCTCCCTGATCCTGCAAAGCCTGCATAAGGATCCTCGTATTCGTAGTATCAAGGAGAAGGACCAATACTGGCTGGCAACCCTCCTTGATCCATGTTAAAAGGGTAAGGTTGCGGACCTTATCTTGCCATCGCAGAGGGAGCAGAGGATGAAACATCTTCGGGAGGCCTTGCAGAAAGGTCTGTGCAACGCGTTCCCAGAGACTGGGAGGGTACAAACTCCTGTTTCTGGACAACGTGTTGCTGAGGCTTCGGTCAGTCAAAGAAGGAGCGGTGGAGAAGGTGGCCGTCTGACCGATGCGTTCAGACAATTTTTTGGTCCGCAGCCCCAAGGTATGATCAGTTCCAGCAACCATTGCCAGCGTCTGTTTTACATTGTGCAGGAATACCTAGGGGCAAGATCTGACTTGGACACCTTTCCCACCGAAAATCCTCTGGGTTACTGGGTCTTGAGGATGGATCACTGGCCAGAGCTTGCACAGTATGCAATTGAGCTACTGGCCTGTCCTGCATCCAGCGTTCTTTCGGAACGCACATTCAGTGCTGCTGGAGGCTTTGTAACCGATCACAGGGTGCGTCTGTCCACCGACTCGGTCGATCGACTGACCTTCATAAAAATGAATTAGTTTTGGATCACCACCAGCTACCAAGCAGCTGATGCTGATGTAACCGAATAATTTTTTTTGAAATTTTAGATCCCTTCAAAGACTGCCTATGCTGATGCTGAGTGACTATCCCTGAGTAATTATCCTCTTCCTCCTCAATGATCACGCTGATAGCTTGTAAGAACTTTTTGGGTTCTGGGCGCCACCACTAGTGCCTAAGGCACAATTTTTCAGCCCCTGTTTAACAGGAGCATGTAATTACAATTTTTGATGCAATACTTTGCAGCAGGGCTCGTTTCTGCGTTCTAACTAGAGTATCTGTGAGGGGTTGCAGTGTTGTGGCACCAGCACCAGTGCCTAAGGCACAATTTTTCAGCTCCTGTTTAACAGGAGCGTGTAATTACAATTTTTGATGCAATACTTTGCAGCAGGGCTAGTTTCTGCGTTCCAACTAGAGTATCTGTGAGGGGTTGCAGTGTTGTGGCACCAGCACCAGTGCCTAAGGCACAATTTTTCAGCCCCTGTTTAACAGGAGCGCTTAGTTACAATTTTTTGATGCAATACTTTGCAGCAGGGCTCGTTTCTGCGTTCCAACTAGAGTATCTGTGAGGGGTTGCAGTGTTGTGGCACCAGCACCAGTGCCTAAGGCCCAATTTTTCAGGCCCTGTTTAACAGGGGCGTGTAATTACAATTTTTGATGCAATACTTTGCAGCAGGGCTCATTTCTGCATTACAACTAGAGTATCTGTGAGGGGTTTCAGTGTTGTGGCACCAGCACCAGTGCCTAAGGCCCAATTTTTCAGCCCCTGTTTAACAGGGGCATGTAATTACAATTTTTGATGCAATACTTTGCAGCAGGGCTCGTTTCTGCATTACAACTAGAGTATCTGTGAGGGGTTGCAGTGTTGTGGCACCAGCACCAGTGCCTAAGGCCCAATTTTTCAGCCCTTGTTTAACAGGGGCATGTAATTACAATTTTTGATTAAATACTTTGCAGCAGGGCTCGTTCCTGCGTTCCAACTAGAGTGTCTGTGAGGACTTACAGTGTTGTGGCACCAGCACCACCACCACCACCAAAGGCCCAATTTTTCTGCCTTTGTTCAACAGGGGCATGTAATTACAATTCTTGATCTAATATTTCACAGCAGGCCCCTGTGAGGGCTCACAGTTTTGTGGCCACAACAACACCTAAGGCCCAAATTTCTGCTGAGAATATAGGGCAGGCCCCTACTTTCAAACATCTAACTTACAAACGACTCCTACTTGCAAACGGAAGGAGACAACAGGAAGTGAGATGAAATCTACCCCTAGGAAGGGAAATTCTCTCCTGTAAGAGTTAATATGGGAAAAACATTTCTCCTTTCCACTGATGCTTTCCTTGATGTTTTCCTTGTTCCACAAAAAAACCCAAATTTTCAAAAAACATTTGTCATTGGGACAAAAGTGAGGTGAAATCTTCTGAAGAGGAGGAAAGACAGCAAAACAAATGTCACAGGGGTGATAACCCTTCCCTATGTTTTCCAAAAAGCTTAAAAAAGATTTTTTGGCTGGAGCTAAACACGTTAAAAAATGTACCCGTTCAAAATTACAAACAGATTCTACTTAACAACAAACCTACAGTCCCTGTCTTGTTTGCACCGCCTGTATACTGCTGTTCAGAGTATATAGGGCCTGGTGGCCCCACACCTTTCCTTATTTTAATTTGGGTGCGGGGTTCCCCTTAATATCCATACAAGACCCAAAGGGCCTGGTAATGGACTGGGGGGTACCCATGCCGTTTGTCTCACTGATTTTCATCCATATTGCCAGGTCCCGACATTACATTAAACCCGCAAGCAGTTTTAAATGAGATTTTTTCCTTTAAAAATGAAATTTTGTGCAGGGACTGTTCTAAACACTGGAAACACGTGCCAATTTACAGGCATACTATAGACACCCCCAGGTACGATATTTAAAGGAATATTTCACTTTTTTTTACTTTAAGCATCATTAAAATCACTGCTCCCGAAAAAACGGCCCTTTTTAAAAGTTTTTTTTGCATTGATACATGTCCCCTGGGGTAGGACCCGGGTCCCCAAACCCTTTTTAGGACAATACCATGCAAATTAGCCTTTAAAATGAGCACTTTTGATTTCGAACGTTCGAGTCCCATAGACGTCAATGGGGTCCTAACGTTCATGCGAATTTTCGGTCCGTTCGCAGGTTCTGGTGCGAACCGAACCGGGGGGTGTTCGGCTCATCCCTAGTGCCTAGGGACACTGTGGTTGTCTAGACCCTTGGAAATGAAACGGCAATGTTTGCCAAATCGCTTTCGTAGTGGTCTAATTGTTTGACCTACATAAAAAAGGCCACAAGGGCATGTCAAACAGTAAATCACATGGTCAGAGGAACATGTATGAAAATCCTTATTAGGATATGTTTTGTCTTTCACGCAAAAATCCTTCTGACCATGACAACAGTGTGATCTGCTGCAAATGTGTCAAACAAGGCCCACACCAAGGAACTTTTAAAAGTCAGCGGGAGTCAGCAGTGCCCTGCACCTGTGGAGCTCTGCGGTGTGATGCAATAGGGTGGCTGCCCTTAAGCTGCCCCCTAGAGGACATCCTGCCTCATTGGAGTTGTGCCTCCTCCTCCTCCTCACTTTCCTCCTCTCTTCTCTCGGGCACCCAAGTACAGTCAGTGACCTCATCATCCCCTCCCTCCTCATCACTGGAGAAAACTTGGCAGTATGCTGCAGCTAGGAGAACATGACTGCCAGTTTCTTGTCCTTCTGTGACACCCCCTCTCTCTAGGCTCACGTTACTCCCTTCCTCAACCTGTGAACCAACATCGGAGCCTTCAAATCGCTGTGCATCCTCCAGCAGCATATAACTGACACTGTGGTCAAATAACTCTGGGGACTCCTCCGTGTATGATGGTGGGGCTACGGTAAAAGTGACTATGGACAAGGAGCCGGTGGAATAGTCGGCTTTGGCAGCTGCGTTGGAAGGCAAATGATTCTGAGCCTGGGTGACAGAGGATGAGGAGGATGAAAATGGCTTTGTTATCCACTCCACCAACTCTTCTGCATGCACAGACACATGACACAAGAAGATGCACCATATCCACGACCACCACTGTTGACTGTAGACACAGAGGCTGCTTGGCCTCTTTTAGTGGCATGTGAGCATCTGCCTCTCCTTGGTGGCCTTCCAGATATGATGTATTTTTTGTTTTGCAACACCACACAACACTGTATTATATACTGTGTACACCGCCTGAAGTGTATTAGAAACAGTACACCACCGAATGCATTGTAGATATAGTCTACACTGAATGCAGAGTATATACAGTATCTCACAAAAGTGAGTACACCTCTCACATTTTTTTTCAATATTTTATTCTATCTTTTCATGTGACAACACTGAAGAACTGACACTTTGCTACAATGTAAAGTAGTAAGTGTACAGCTTGTATAACAGTGTAAATTTGCTGTCCCCTCAAAATAACTCAACACACAGCCATTAATGTCTAAACCGCTGGCAACAAAAGTGAGTACACCCCTAAGTGAAAATGTCCAAATTGGGCCCAATGAACCATTTTCCCTCCCCGGTGTGATGTGACTCGTTAGTGTTACAAGGTCTCAGGTGTGAATGGGGAGCAGGTGTGTTAAATTTGTTGTTGCTCTCACTCTCCCATACTGGTCACTGCCAGTTCAACATAGCATCTCATGGCAAATAACTCTCTGAATATCTGAAAAAAAGAATTGGTGCTCTACATAAAGATGGCCTAGGCTATAAGAAGATTGCCAAGACCCTGAAACTGAGCTGCAGCATGGTGGCCAAGACCATATAGCGGTTTAACGGGAAAGGTTCCACTCAGAACAGGCCTCGCCATGGTCCACCAAAGAAGTAGAGTGCACATTCTCAGCATCATATCCAGAGGTTGTCTTTGGGAAATAGACGTATGAGTGCTGCCAGCATTGCTGCAGAGGTTGAAGGGGTGGGGGATCAGTCTGTCAGTGCTCAGACCATACGCCACACACTGCATCAAATTGGTCTGCATGGCTGTCGTCCCAGAAGGAAGCCTCTTCTAAAGATGATGTACTGATTATCAGCGCATATCCCCCCTCTGACAGGAGAGCTGCCGATTGTCTTTCCCTGTCAGCGCGAACAATGAAAAAGCCAATTACCGGCACTTCCTGGTCACAGCTGATCACGTGGTAAAGAGCCTCTGTCAGAGCCTCCTTACCACGATCGGAGATGTGGTGTGTCAGAGTGATACACCACACTGCTAATCACCATTATATGACGTCCATTCAGGATAATGGAACCTGTGTTAGAGGCTTGGCAGGAAGGGAGCCTGATCGTTGTCTGAGGTAAAGGAGAGGCAGTTGCCACAAAGAGACGACCACTCCTGTTACAGGAGGCAAGTTTGAAAGGGATGAAGTTCTGAAGGAGTACCAGAGCAGATGTTTCACTAGCCGGGGGCTGTGAAGTAGTGGGAAAGCTTCAGTGGGGACTCATCCAGGAAGGCAGTGGGTAGCTGTGAGTAAAGCTTGAAGGAGTACAGCGGGTAGCTGTAAATAAAGCTTGAAGATAAAGTACAGTGGTTAGCTGTGGGGAAAGCTTGAGGAACCCAGCGAGTGGCTGAGAGTCCAAGAAGTCTAGTGAGAGAGACGGCGAGCTGAGCATAAGGATCTACAGTGGGATACTCTGAGTTAAGCTGGAAGATCTACAGTGGGTTACTGTAAGAAAAACTGGAAGATCTTCAGTAGGATACTGTGAGCAAAGTTGTTGCTATAGGACACAGCAGTTGCTACAAGATACAGATTGCTGCATTCGGCTTAAATGCCCTCTTTCTGTATTACTGTCTGCTTAGTTCTATTTTTGTCTGCGGAGTTTGCCTTAATTGCTAATGCATTTGGCTAAGGGTGTCCTGTGCCCTAAACCCTCTCTCGCCACTGTTCCTGTTAAGAGAAATAAAACTCTTTGTTCATTTTTTACAAAACTTGACTGGCACCCAATCTTTCCACCTTGCATCACACCCACTGTGCCTAGTAACCTGCACCCTGAGGAAGAATGTCAGTTCTCCCTGGCTCTGGGGGTCACCATCAGGCCCTTGAAGGTCAGGGAGACCGTTACACAAAGGCAAAAAAGTTTTTTCGTTTTTGACAGAGTGGAAAGGGATTGGAACACCTATCGGTTTTTATTGCTGTCTGTGTCCCCATTAGGGAGATACATCCTCTCTATTTGTTCTGTTTATCATTAATCTCGAAAGTGAAAGTAAAAGAAAATACCAAATGTTGGGTTGTCCCCAGAAAAGTAATAGAGGAAAAATGTTGCAATGAAGACACTAGTTCTGGTGACGAGGGGGTCCCCAAGAAATTCCCTTAATTTGCACGGATTTCCTATCACTTCCTGTTTGGTTATGGGACAGGAAGTGAAGGTAAATCTCCCCTACGGGACAAAGATGGAAAAAGTAAACCTTACAGGGGTTATAACCCTCCCTTACTCTATCCAAAATGTAATAAAAAGTTTTGCCTATAGTTCTACTTTAAGTGGTGGGTCTCATCGTATTATCCATGTAAACTGATACATTCTGCTACAGAGCTTGAGCTTGTGGCAAACAGACTTGCTTCCTGAATCACCAGATGAAAATAGAAGAAAGCCTAAATAAGGAAACAAATACAGTCATCAAGAATTGATAAGGTGCAATATAACAAATGTTTGCTTTGGGTTTGATACTGTTTTAACCGCTTGCCGACCAGCCTCAGTCATTATACTGCACCAGGTCGGCATGATCCAGCGAACCATCGTAGCTGTACGTCAGTCTCTTTAGGTGGGATAGCATACGCTGCACTGCGGGGGTGCCGATGCACGTGGCCGGCAGTCGCAATGACCGCCGGCTACGAGCGTTTGCCGGCACGAGAGCCAGAACAGGGATGTGTGTGTGTAAACACACACATCCCTGTTCTGTGAGGAGAGGAGAGTCAGATTGTGAGTTTCTACTAGCTTGGAACAACGATCTGTCATTTTCTCCAGTCACTCCCATCACCCTACAGTTAGAACACATGCTGAGGAAACACAGTTAACCCCTTGATCTCCCCCTAGTGTTAACCCTTTCCCTGCCAGTGACATTTACACAGTAATCAGTGCATTTTTATAGCACTGATAGCTGTATAATTGTCAATGGTCCCAAAAATGTGTCAAAAGTGTCTGATCTCCACCATTATGTCGCAGTCCCGATATCGCTGATCACCACCATTACTAGTAAAAAAAACAAAAAAAAACTGATATTAACACAAATATTTAGAAGAATACATACCGGCCTAAACTGAATAATAAATTTTCTTTAAAAAAAAATGGGGATATTTATTATAGCAAAAAGTACAAAATATTGTGTTTTTCAAAAATGTCCCTTTTTTTGTTTATAGCGCAAAAAATAAAAACCGCAGAGATGATGAAAAAAAGAAAGCTCTATTTGTGGGAAAAAAGGACGTCAGTTTTGTTTGAATACAGCATCGCATGACCGCGCAGTTGTCAGTCAAGTGATGCAGTACCATATCGCAAAAAATGGCCTGGTCATTGAGCAGCCAAATCTTCCAGGGCTGAAGTGGTTAAACTACTTCTACCATCCTCTTATATCTGACTTGTGATAAGATCTCTGTTATCAGCAGAACATGACTTTAGCAACCATTGCAAAGCACTTTTACTCTCCCTGTTGAATACTGTAGGGTTTGGAATGAGTATGTCTCCATTGCAGTGAGGGGCAAATGTACTCTAAAGTAACTGCTTCTATGTCAATAAGCACTTACTGCAACATACCACTTTAAAATGTGAAATTTTTTACAGGATTGTTACACAAACTATTACTATTTTCTTTTTGTTTCAGCCTGCAACCAGATATCATTTTGGTTGCAATCCTAGCAACAGAATTGAGATTATAGACAAGATTTTGCACAATACTCATCCCACTGGCCTTGTATTTAGCTCACAAAAATATGGAGAAAGCATGATGTCAAATTACAGGTAATCCAAGTATGAAATATAGCATTTGGTACATGGCATGGCAATATCCTTAGCCTTTCTTAGCTTTAATGCAATGAGTTTAAAATGTGATTTAAAAAAAATGCATGGGGATCGTAGTGTTTCTTATGACAAAACTGAAAATGATCACGTGATTATAGTAAAATTAAAGCATTCTACGTGGCACTCATTTAAAACATTTTCAACAAGTGTTTAAATTGAAATAAACTATTTTTAATGTCTACAAAACGTAAGCAAGCAAGAACTTTCAGTTAGATCTGTAAAACCCTTGCAATGCATTTAGATGACCTGAAGAGAACTTTTTCTTTTTAAGACGAAGTTCATCTTGTGCATATTAACTGAGTTAGAAACAGCAAAGAAAAGGAAATCCTATTGCCATTCCAAATGCATCCTTGCAAGTTTTAATTTCATCAATGTTTCTGTTCCTGTGCTATCAGCATTTGAAGTTGCTGTCTCAGTGACACCAACCCCAATGGTGTCACCCCCCCTTCTTCTTATCCACTGCCTTTTATCTCTGCTGTGGGAAGAGAGAGCTAGACACAAAAGCAGAGCTGTGCATGATCTCCCAAGGGAAGATGTAGTATAGAAAGATGTATTAAGTGCCTATTTGATAAGATCAACCCATATTCTAAATATATGTTTTCTATAAAAATATTTGCAGTGTGCCATGAGTAAAAATCCCCCAAGGATTCCTTGCAGTCCTATCCTCCTCTATCAATGGTGGATGTTGGTTCAATAATGTGAAAGGTGATATAAAATGTGTTCACAGTAACAGTATATAATGTGTAAACTGTTGTAAGGACTTGGAAATGTCCTTGACATATCATATGATTTGTGTATATTTATTTATAGAATATATCCCTTCATTCTGTTGCTCCTGAAAAGGATGACCCATGGTCCCAGAAATGTGTAGAGCTGGCTCCAGGACACATTACCATGTGGCCTACTGAATACTTGAAGTAAAATACCTATATAATTTTACACTCAATATCGGAAATTAGGCATCTGTGTATCTGTGCACTGGGTACTGAACAGAATAAATACAGATACACAAGGGGTATCAACTAGGGATTCATTTTAGGTTCAGTTTGAACACATGTGCAGACAGAACCTTGGCTGTTTGAGCATGCAGATGCATGCCCATACATCTACCTGTTTGTGAGAATCGTATGTCATGTATAATAGTGATATTACCTCTACTGATATACTGTACATAGACGCTTTCCGCTGTCAATGGTTGTTAAGGACGCCAGTGGGTGAAGCCACCTCGTGACTGGCTACACTCACTTACAGGACCTAGAATCCCCATCCATGTAGACAAAGGGGTAGAGTTAAAACAAGGCCCTTCAGGTCTGGTATAAATTTTAAGGGGGAGCCCCACACAAAATGAAGAAAAAAAACACTTGGTCCTTCCTAAAATTCAATACCAGACCTTTATTCAAGCATCCAGGAAAGAGGGAAAAGAGCTTGTGCCCCCCCCCCAACATATATGGACGTGACCATAAATGGTCAATGACATCACTGGGATCCTAGTAACATCATTTACTACATAACATGTATGTATAACTTGTTATCGGCTGGACCCATTTATTAGACAGAGCGAAGTGACAAGATCAGATGTGTGTTGACAGGTGGCGTTTTTATCTTTTGCTGTGTTGGCGGGCGCCTGACATCATGGCTTAAATGGATCTACATTTTTGGATGACTTTAGAGATGGAATGTCAGGGAAATGGCCATAGGACTGGCAATGTCGCCAATACTCATGACGGCTTAATCAGACAAACCTCCAGGAGCACTGGTGTACGCAGATGCGTGACGGAGCTAACAGGCATATGCAGATGCACAACGTCACTAACAGGAGCGTGCAGGTGCAGGTTCTGATATCTGCTGACGCCCACTGCCTATATAAACCCACTGCTGAGATCCCTAAGTTGCTGGATTATCGTCAGCTCCCCTGCGTTCCCTGTGTTCCTGGATTCTGATCTTGGACTTCCCGTTGAACGACCTGGCTTCCTCTACACGCTTATCCTGATCTCCTGGCTTGACCCTTGGCTTATATTGTGACCTACTTCTGCCTGCTTCACTGCTTGATCCCAGCTTGGCTCGCTGACTCTGCTTCTGCCTGTCTTACCGTGAATGACCTTGGCTTGTTCCAGTGACCCTAACTAAATCCTGAATCTGCTCAAGGACTGATCTTACTGTTTATGACCCCTGGCCTGGCTTCTGATTCTCCTACTGGATTTCCCAGCTACCTGCTATGTTTGGCTCCTTTCTAGCACGCCTGCCACACAGTGCATCCAGCTTGCTTCAGCTGCTCCATGGTGATCAAGTCATCAGGCCACAGCCACCTGCAAACCCTGCTTCTTTGGGAACTGCATTTCCTGTTCCACCTTCAGGATTGCTCTGCACTCAGCTGCAAGGGGAGCCTTCTCAGCACCTTGGCCTTCAACTAGACTTCTGACATGCAAAATGTACATTGTGGGATTTTTTTTTAAATAAAGGATTTTTGAAAAACTTGTTCCCTTTTCCACTCATGACCCCATGTTTTTTATTGTCATACCCTTGCCTATTTGCCTAGATAATGTCCAGAACTGTTTAACATTCAGCAGTGTGGCATACCTTCCTTTCACTCCCACACTTCCCTATTCACCCAGGAAAGTGCTTTGGGACTTGTGATTGTCACATGGAAGTGAAGAGGTGATCCAAAGCACTTTGGAAGCTTAAAGTGGTGATTTGGGGCTTTTACAAGGGTTTTTCTTCTTTCTCCAACAGAGCAGTGGGGGAACGAAGGGAAGATAAGTAGTGACTGTAAAGACTGAAATTAAGGTGATTCTGTTGTTTTACCCCACATACGTAAAGCCCTAGGCGTAGGGGGAAGTTTGGCTTGAGTGTTAAGTAACAGGTAAGTGGTTAATTGTTAGTTGCTGGGGGTTTTAAATGTTAGGGGATCTTATTAATTGGTCAGTCAGGAGTTAATAATAGGGGACCCCCATTGCTGACTATCTTGTAAAAGGATGGGATGCTGATTCTCTGGCTTCGCTACCTGAATCTGATTTGGAATAGCTACGGATATATTTTTTCAATAAGTTTTTATTCGGTTTTGTAAGAAAACAATACAGAGAGGAAGCTACCCATGGCAGCATAACAATATAGCATGTCAGTATTATTAGAATACACATCTGAATGAGTAAAAATTAAAAAAAAAATTAAAAAGTAAGAATAACAGAATTTGCAACCTCTTGGTGCAAGAGGAACATCAAGTAGCAGCGATAAAGAGATTATTCATCAAATTATGAAAATAGTTTTGGATGGATTTGGTACCAATTGCTGATTCCAGTGTCTAGTTATGATAATTCTAGCCACTAGTAAGATGTGGGTAACTATTGTGTGGTAGTCAACCAGAATATTGTTGAACCCTAGGCTGAGAATTGCCAATGATGGGTTAGGGAATGCTAGAATGTCTGTAATTTCAGTGATATATTGGAAGATCTTTTGCCAGAAACTGGTCAGGTTTTGCAGGACCACAGATTATGTAATTTTCCGGTGACTGACACCTGTGTTGCACAGTACATAGATTGGAAGGCTCGCAGCCATTGAGTGGTGGCAACATTTTTAGTGAGGTCCAGCTCCCATTTTAAAAGAAGGGGTGATTTCTCAAATATCAATTTGTTTGGAAATACATTATAGAAGAGAGAGATGCCTTTTCAAACTGGTGAATATATGTATAGAAATGCCATACCTTAGTGTGTATGGAAATTTCCAGAGGGAGGTTTTTAGAAAGGAAGTGTACAATTCAAATATACAGTATCTCACAAAAGTGAGTAGACTCCTCACATTTTTGTAAATATTTTATTATATCTTTTCATGTGACAACACTGAAGAAATGACACTTTGCTACAATGTAAAGTAGTCAGTGTACAGCTTGTATAACAGTGTAAATTTGCTGTTCCCTCAAAATAACTTAACACACAGCCATTAATCCATTAAAGTCTAAACCACTGGCAACAAAAGTGAGTACATCCCTAAGTGAAAATGTCCAAATCGGGCCCAAAGTGTCAATATTTTGTTTGGCCACCATTATTTTCCAGCACTGCCTTAACCCTCTTGGGCATGGAGTTCATCAGAGCTTCACAGGTTGCCACTGGAGTCCTCTTCCACTCCTCCATGAAAGCATCATGAAGTTGGTGGATGTTAGAGACCTTGCGCTCCTCCACCTTCCTTTGAGGATGCCCCGCAGATGCTCAATGGGGTTTAGGTCTGGAGACATAATAAAATTTAAAGGACCTCTGCGCTACTACTCAATACATATACTGACGTGTGATCCCACTAAAGTGTAATGCTGCAAAATGTATAGTGTACACAACCACCGCAAAACTAAGAATAAGTGAATAAATAATTTCGCGCAAAACACAGGGAAATTATAAAAAAGTGTATCATATGTGTGACGTGTAAAGCACACTAGTTCACCAAATGATGCTATTAGATAAATACATCCGATGAGAAATATAAACAAAATGTCCAATAGTGAGAATGGGTGTCATATATGAATCATAACATGATGATGAATAGATAAAAAACAAAAGTTCATTGGTGAAAGTGGATGAAGCAGAAAATATATCATCAACGGTGCTATTAATTAATTATAAAAGTTCTTTTCATGCTTGAAATAAAATGTGAAAAATTCTGTGCAGAAATCTTCATGCATTCATGCTCACTGTGCTCACAGTGCCCTCACCTAGTGCGATATTTCCGGTCCACAGTGTCAACAACCGGGTCAAAGGGAGTCAACTGGCCATTACACCCAGCAGTCGACTCCCTTTGACCCGGTTGTTGACATTGTGGACCGGAAATATCGCACTAGGTGACGGCGGTGAGCCGCCTCACGCTGTGCCATTACTTGCACTGTATGCAAAGTGTGCGCTTTTTATTCCAACAATGTTTTTATGCCAATACATTTTTTTTACTACACTATTGGAGGCCCCCTTGTTTTCCCTTCTCTCTCTTTTTGGCATCATGTCCGGAACCCTGAACCGAGCCCCATGAGGATTTACCAAGGACTAGGGATGAGCTTCATGTTCGAGTCGAAGCCATGTTCGACTCGAACATCGTCTGTTTGCCCGTTCGCCGAATTGCGAACGATATGGGCCGTTCGCGCCAAATTCGTGTGGCGCGTCATGGCCCATAATTCACTGCGGCATCGCAGTGCATTGCTGGCTGATGATTGGCCAAGCATGCACTATGACCCGCATGCTTGGCCAATCACAGCGCCGCCTGAACAGAGAGCCGTAATTGGCCAAAGCTAAGGAGGCTTTGGCCAATTATGGCTCAGGGGATTTAGTACACGCCCCACACTATATAAGGCCGCCTGCACGGCGACCCTGTGTAGTGTGTGTTCCGGCGTTGAAAGAGATAGACAGAGAGACAGTGTCATTTGATTTCAGTTAGATAGATTAGGCAGAACAGTCAGTCAGTTTAGCTGCACTTACAGTGTATTGTGTATATATATGCATCCCAGGTGTTGCATATATATATATACACTGTATTCAGTTTAGCTAGATCCGTTCCTGTTATCTTCCTACTGACAGGCAGGCTTGTCTTGTTACAGTATTTACAGCTACCTGAAGAAAATTGCTGGTTTTCTTTTGATACTATTAGTACCACAGTCAGGCAGCTAGACTATTTACAGTTAGTACAGTGCGTCCTGCTCACAGTGTTCAGCTAGATCCGTTCCTGTTATCTTCCTACTGACAGGCAGGCTTGTCTTGTTACAGTATATACAGCTACCTGAAGAGAATTACTGGTGTTCTTTTGATCCTATTAGTACCACAGTCAGGCAGCTAGACTATTTACAGTTAGTGCAGTGCGTCCTGCTCACAGTGTTCAGCTAGATCCATTCCTGTTATCTTCTTACTGACAGGCAGGCTTGTCTTGTTACAGTATATACAGCTACCTGAAGAAAATTACTGGTGTTCTTTTGATCTTATTAGTACCACAGTCAGGCAGCTAGACTATTTACAGTTAGTGCAGTGCGTCCTGCTGACAGTGTTCAGCTAAAACTACAAGTTGGTGTAGTGAGACCTCTGCACAGTGTTCATCTCAAGCTACAAGTTAGTGCAGTGCGTTTTGCTCACAGTGTTCAGCTAAAACCACAAGTTAGTGCTGTGCGTCCTGCTCACAGTGTTCAGCTAAAACTACAAGTCGGTGTAGTGAGACCTCTGCACAGTGTTCATCTCAAGCTACAAGTTAGTGCAGTGCGTCCTGCTCACAGTGTTCAGCTAAAACTACAAGTTAGTGCTGTGCGTCCTGCTCACAGTGTTCAGCTAAACCTACAAGCTGGTGTAGTGAGACCTCTGCACAGTGTTCATCTCAAGCTACAAGTTAGTGCAGTGCGTTTTGCTCACAGTGTTCAGCTAAAACTACAAGTTAGTGTGGTGCGTCCTGCTCACAGTGTTCAGCTAAAACTACAAGTTGGTATAGTAAGACCTCTGCACAGTGTTCATCTCAAGCTACAAGTTAGTGCAGTGCGTTTTGCTCACAGTGTTCAGCTAAAACTATAAGTTAGTGCTGTGCGTCCTGCTCACAGTTTTCAGCTAAAACTACAAGTTAGTGCAGTGCGTCCTGCTCACAGTGTTCAGCTAAAACTACAAGTTGGTGTAGTGAGACCTCTGCACAGTGTTCATCTCAAGCTACAAGTTAGTGCAGTGCGTTTTGCTCACAGTGTTTAGCTAAAACTATAAGTTAGTGCTGTGCGTCCTGCTCACAGTTTTCAGCTAAAACTACAAGTTAGTGCAGTGCGTCCTGCTCACAGTGTTCAGCTAAACCTACAAGTTGGTGTAGTGAGACCTCTGCACAGTGTTCATCTAAAGCTACAAGTTAGTGCAGTGCGTCCTGCTCACAGTGTTCAGCTAAAACTACAAGTTAGTGCTGTGCGTCCTGCTCACAGTGTTCAGCTAAACCTATAAGTTGGTGTAGTGAGACCTCTGCACAGTGTTCATCTAAAGCTACAAGTTAGTGCAGTGCGTCCTGCTCACAGTGTTCAGCTAGATCCGTTCCTGTTATCTTCTTACTGACAGGCAGGCTTGTCTGTTACAGTATTTACAGCTACCTGAATAAAATTGCTGGTGTTTTTTTGATCCTATTAGTACCACAGTCAGGCAGCTAGACTATTTACAGTTAGTGCAGTGCGTCCTTCTCACAGTGTTCAGCTAAACCTACAAGTTGGTGTAGTGAGACCTCTGCACAGTGTTCATCTAAAGCTACAAGTTAGTGCAGTGCGTCCTGCTCACAGTGTTCAGCTAAAACTACAAGTTAGTGTGGTGCGTCCTGCTCACAGTGTTCAGCTAAAACTACAAGTTAGTGTGGTGCGTCCACCTCACAGTGTTCAGCTAAACCTACAAGTTATTTTTTTGCGAGCTCTGCACAGTGTTCACCTAAAGCTATCTGTAGAAGGTAGGTGGTGTTTTCCTAATCCTATCACTACCGCAGGCAGCTAAAAAAGCTACAAGTTAGTTTTTTGCGAGCTCTGCACAGTGTTCAGCTAAAGCTACCTGTAGAAGGTTGGTGGTGTTCTCATACTACAGGCAGACAGTTGATTTTGCTAGCTGCAGTATCAGTACATATATATATATATATATATATATATATATATATATATATATATATATATATATATATCCCAGCTTAGTGCAGCTACAGGCCATTAGTATGTCTGGAAGGCCAAGAAGGAGAGGCAGACAGTCACAAGCCAATAAGAGAGGGCAAGCAGGCTCTGTGTCTAGTGCTGGTCGTGGAGACGGTGCATCCTCATCAGCACGTGGCCGTGGGACACGCTTGGCCTTTTTTTCGGCAGCTGGCCGCGTTGAGCCGCAGCATGCGGAAGACTTGGTCGAGTGGATGACCAAGCTGTCCTCATCCTCCTCATCCTCTCTCACCCATGCCCAGGGTACTTTTGTCTGGCAAAGCAGCGGCCTCTTCCCTCGGCTCAATGTCATCAGTGACTCCTTCCCTAGCCCCACCATGTCCTCCTGAGGAGTCTCTCGAACTGTTTGACCACAGTGTTGGGTACATGCTCCAGGAGGATGCCCAGCGTTTGGAAGGCTCTGATGATGATACTGAGCTCGATGAAGGCAGTAACATGAGCACGGACAGAGGGGGTGCCCAAGAAGGACAGCAATCTGGCATTCATGCTCCCCCTGCTGCAGCATACTGCCAGGTTTGCTCCAGTGATGAGGAGGGAGGGGATGATGAGGTCACTGACTCAACGTGGGTGCCTGATAGGAGAGAGGAGGAGGAGGAGGAGGCGGCACATCACCAACGAGGCAGGATGCCCTCCAGGGGCCAGCCTAAGGGCAGCACATTGACTGCATCACACCCCAAAGCTCCACATGTGCAGGGCGCTGCAGTCTCTGCGCGTTATTCAAAAAATTCTTTGGTGTGGGCCTTTTTTGAGACGAGTGCATCAGATCGCACTGCTGCTATTTGCAACATATGTCTCAAGCGTATCTCGCGTGGCCAAAACATCTCCCGCTTGGGTACCACATGCTTGACCAGACATATGTTGACCTGCCATGCAGTTCGTTGGCAAGCGTATCTAAAAGACCACACCAAAGAACAAAGAGGACCTCTCCTTGCTCCTCATCAGCTGAGATTTCCAACCCCACTAGACCTTCAGTCCTCTCTGAGACCTGCACTGAGAGGAATGAAGGTGTAGAATTAGGTGTGTCACAGCCAAGTACTTGTGGGCAATCTGCTTTTGGTACACCGACATCAGATTGTACCAGGCAAATTTCCCTGCCCCAGCTGCTGCACCGCCGAAAGAAGTTTGCTCCCAGCCATCCACATGCCCAGCGGTGAATGCTAGCTTGGCAAAATTGCTAGCACTTCAACTGCTGCCTTTTCAGTTGGTAGACTCTGCCCCCTTCCGTGAGTTTGTGGAATGTGCGGTTCCTCAGTGGCAGGTACCCAAACGCCACTTTTTCTCACGGAAGGCGATTCCGGCTCTCTACCGGCATGTGGAAGGCAATGTCCATACCTCGCTGGACAGGGCGGTCAGCGGTAAGGTGGATATTACCGCTGACTCATGGTCCAGCAGGCATGGACAGGGACGTTACCTAAGTTTCACGGCGCATTGGGTGACTCTGCTGGCAGCTGGGAAGGATGCAGGACAAGGTGCAGTAGTGTTGGAGGTTGTTCCGCCACCACGCCTCCAAAATGCTAATGATTTTGACACACCTCTCTCCTCCACCCCCTCCTCTTCTTCTTCCTCCATGGCCTCTTCCTGTGCTTTGTCCTCGGAACCAGCGGTTCTCCGTAGCCGTTCAAGGGGCTACGCAAGTACGCAGGCCAAAAGATGCCATGTGGTGCTTGAGCTGGTGTGCTTGGGGGACAGGAGCCACACTGGGGCAGAGGTTCTGTCAGCTCTGCAGGGGCAGGTTCAGAGGTGGTTGATGCCATGCCAACTTAAGTCAGGAATGGTGGTTTGCGACAATGGCACCAACCTCCTCTCTGCCCTCCGACAGGGACAAATGACCCATGTGCCCTGTTTGGCTCACGTCCTTAACTTGGTGGTGCAGCGGTTCTTGGGCAGGTACCCGGGCTTACAGGATGTCCTGAGGCAGGCCAGGAAAGTCTGTGTGCATTTCCGCCGGTCATATAATGCCAGTGCTCGGCTGACGGACCTCCAAAAGGAGTTTAACCTGCCCAAGAACCGCCTAATCTGTGACATGCCCACCAGGTGGAACTCAACGTTGGCCATGCTGCACTGGCTGCACACGCAGCAGAGGGCCATCAATGAGTACCTGTGTGACTATGGCACCAGGACAGGGTCAGGGGAGCTTGGTTGTTTTTCCCCACGCCAGTGGGCCATGATCAGGGATGCATGCACTGTCCTGTCATCATTTGAGGAGGCCACGAGGATGGTGAGCAGTGACAGTGCATGCATCAGTGACACTGTCCCCCTTGTCCACCTGTTGGAGCACACGCTGCGTGGAATAATGGACAGGGCACTTGAGGCAGAACAGAGGCAGGAAGAGGAGGACTTCCTTAGCTCTCAAGGCCCCCTTTATCCAGACAGTGTTCCTGCATGCCCGCCGATCACACAGAAAGAGGAGGAGGAGGAGGCGGAGGAAGATTGTGTCAGTATGGAGGTGGAGCCTGGCACTCAGCATCAGCAGCAGTGTTTAAGGGATCAGTCCCAAGAAACACATGGACTTTTACGTGGCTGGGAGGAGGTGGCTGCGGACCATGTCGTCCTTAGTGACCCAGAGGACTCCGGACCGAATGCCTCAGCAAACCTACGCTGCATGGCCTCCCTGATCCTGCAAAGCCTGCATAAGGATCCTCGTATTCGTGGTATCAAGGAGAAGGACCAATACTGGCTGGCAACCCTCCTTGATCCACGTTACAAGGGTAAGGTTGCAGACCTTATCTTGCCATCGCAGAGGGAGCAGAGGATGAAACATCTTCGGGAGGCCTTGCAGAAAGGTCTGTGCAACGCGTTCCCAGAGACTGGGAGGTTACAAACTCCTGTTTCTGGACAATGTGTTGCTGAGGCTTCGGTCAGTCAAAGAAGGAGCAGTGGAGAAGGTGGCCGTCTGACCGATGCATTCAGACAATTTTTTGGTCCGCAGCCCCAAGGTATGATCGGTTCCAGCAACCATCGCCAGCGTCTGTTTTACATGGTGCAGGAATACCTAGGGGCAAGATCAGACTTGGACATCTTTCCCACCGAAAATCCTCTGGGTTACTGGGTCTTGAGGATGGATCACTGGCCAGAGCTTGCACAGTATGCAATTGAGCTTCTGGCCTGTCCTGCATCCAGCGTTCTTTCGGAACGCACATTCAGTGCTGCTGGAGGCGTGGTAACCGATCACAGGGTGCATCTGTCCACCGACTCGGTCGATCGACTGACCTTCATAAAAATGAATCAGTCTTGGATCACCACCAGCTACCAAGCAGCTGATGCTGATGTAACCGAATAATTTTTTTTGAAATCTCAGATCCTTTCAAAGACTGCCTATGCTGATGCTGAGTGACTATCCCTGAGTAATTATCCTCTTCCTCCTCAATCATCACGCTGATAGCTTGTAAGAACATTTTTGGTTCTGGGCGCCACCACCAGTGCCTTAGGCACAATTTTTCAGCCCCTGTTTAACAGGGGCGTGTAATTACAATTTTTGATGCAATACTTTGCAGCAGGGCTCGTTCCTGCGTTCCAACTAGAGTGTCTGTGAGGGGTTGCAGTGTTGTGGCACCAGCACCAGTGCCTAAGGCCCAATTTTTCTGCCCCTGTTTAACAGGGGCGTGTAATTACAATTTTTGATGCAATACTTTGCAGCAGGGCTCGTTCCTGCGTTCCAACTAGAGTGTCTGTAAGGGGTTGCAGTGTTGTGGCACCAGCACCAGTGCCTAAGGCCCAATTTTTCTGCCCCTGTTTAACAGGGGCGTGTAATTACAATTTTTGATGCAATACTTTGCAGCAGGGCTCGTTCCTGCATTCCAACTAGAGTGTCTGTGAGGGGTTGCAGTGTTGTGGCACCAGCACCACCACCACCACCACCACCACCAAAGGACCAATTTTTCTGCCCCTGTTCAACAGGGGCATGTAATTACAATTCTTAATCAAATATTTCACAGCAGGGCCCATTTCTGCACCCACCAAGAGCGAGTGAGGACTTACAGTGTTGTGGCACCAGCACCACCACCACCAAAGGCCCAGTTTTTCTGCCCGAGTTCAACAGGGGCATGTGATTACAATTCTTGATCTAATATTTCACAGCAGGGCCCTGTGAGGGCTTACGTTGTTGTGGCCACAACAACACCTAAGGCCCAAATTTCTGCTGAGTATATAGAGCAGGCCCCTACTTTCAAACATCTAACTTACAAACGACTCCTACTTGCAAACGAAAGGAGACAACAGGAAGTGAGATGAAATCTACCCCTAGGAAGGGAAATTCTCTCCTGTAAGAGTTAATATGGGAAAAACATTTCTCCTTTCCACTGATGCTTTCCTTGATGTTTTCCTTGTTCCACAAAAAAACCCAAATTTTCAAAAAACATTTGTCATTGGGACAAAAGTGAGGTGAAATCTTCTGAAGAGGAGGAAAGACAGCAAAACAAATGTCACAGGGGTGATAACCCTTCCCTATGTTTTCCAAAAAGCTTAAAAAAGATTTTTTGGCTGGAGCTAAACACGTTAAAAAATGTACCCGTTCAAAATTACAAACAGATTCTACTTAACAACAAACCTACAGTCCCTGTCTTGTTTGCACCGCCTGTATACTGCTGTTCAGAGTATATAGGGCCTGGTGGCCCCACACCTTTCCTTATTTTAATTTGGGTGCGGGGTTCCCCTTAATATCCATACAAGACCCAAAGGGCCTGGTAATGGACTGGGGGGTACCCATGCCGTTTGTCTCACTGATTTTCATCCATATTGCTAGGACCCGACATTACATTAAACCCGCAAGAAGTTTTAAATGAGATTTTTTCCTTTAAAAATTACATTTGGTGCAGGGACTGTTCTAAACACGGGAAACACGCGCCACTTTACAGGCATACTATAGACACCCCCCCAGGTACGATATTTAAAGGAATCTTTCACTTTTTTTTTTTACTTTAAGCATTAATAAAATCACTGCTCCCGAAAAAATGTCAGTTTTTTTAAAGTTTTTTTTGCATTGATACTTGTCCCCTGGGATAGGACCCGGGTCCCCAAACCCTTTTTAGGACAATACCATGCAAATTAGCCTTTAAAATGAGCACTTTTGATTTCGAATGTTCGAGTCCCATAGACGTCAAGGGGGTTCTAACGTTCGTGCGAACTTTCGGTCCGTTCGCAGGTTCTGGTGCGAACCGAACCGGGGGGGGTGTTCGGCTCATCCCTACCAAGGACATCCATCCAC